>CAJHNH020004013.1:236221-478721 GCA_905116865.2 Candidula unifasciata | reverse complement strand
TCTATGGGATTAACATCCCAGAAAACCCGTTTCGAGGTGCAGCTATGTAGCACAGCTATTTTGAGGCACCACGAAACGATTACGAAGCAACCCGTAGTCCAGTGTGGATGGGTTTGGTGATCTCGTGATCTTATTTACTGAGAGAACTTGGCTGTACAAGGATGTTGAGGAGAAATACTGTGAAGTAGGTTAAGGAAGGAGACAAATGGTACTGTGTTGGATTCCATCCATGGTATAGAGAATACTGAACAAAATACAAGGTAATTGCAGAAAAGACAGTAACCCGTAAATGACGTATAAACGGCACGACAGGGTGACGCCGATGAATACAATCCATCGTGAATATAATTCACCATGAATACAATTAATCATGAATACATTTCACCATAGATACATTTTACCGTGAAAATAAATCTCCATTATAAATAAAATTCATCATACAATTCCCTATGCATAAAATTCACCATGAATACAGTTCTTCATAAATACACTTCATCATGAATACAATTCACAGTTATAATCAAAGCTTATTGTAGAAGCGGGTCGAATGGGGCCTAATTTTTTTTTTTTAAACTAAGCCAAAAATAATGACCAATGTAGCTGAAATATGTGTGACTTTGAGATAAATATCCAAAAGAGACCAACTACCCGTGGCCGACAAAACCTGAAAGAGGGAATCCTGACTTTTTTAACAAGACTCAGAAGCCTGGGATGCCAGGTAACCATTGGCTGGATCCCAGCTCACATAGGTATCGAAGGCAACGAAACAACAAACAGAGCGGCAAAAAAGAGGCACCAGCAGCCCTAACACAGTGTTCACGGGACTGGGCAAAACCGAACAAAAAGCAGTTATCAGAAACAACATCTGCAAAGAGTGGCCCCTGCAGTGGTCCACCAGCGATAAAGGCAGAGTCGCCTACAAAATACTTAAAAAGCCCAGTCTCAAGAACAAAATGCAAGTGCCGACGAAAATCCCTGTCATCCGCAAACTGTGGATAATGCGACTAGGGTGTTGGCCAGACCGATTCCACACGCCTGTCTGTCAGGAATGCAAGGCTAACAACTCTATAGAACACTTCCTGTTGAACTGTAAAACCTTCGAACTTGAAAGACAAGAGCTCGTGTTACACTTTAGAGCAAGAAACGAACCAATGACTGTCAAAAACTGCCATCAGCGTGAGCGCTGAGGACCAGACTCAGCGACTTTTCAAGCAGTTCATATCAAGAACAGGGAAAGCAATCTGAGAACCATCCCTCTACCCAGACCAGAGCTGCACAACCCGATGGGACCTGATCCGATCCTGCGAGTACCAGTGGCACCTGTCAGGACAGTCTATCCCTCCCTCACTCTCCCGACCTCACTTTATATCCTCTGAAGCATTCCAGCACTCTAAACCTATGCTACTTCCACTGTCTCTACCTGCTCACTGGCGAACAACATCGTAAATGCTAAAGATGTAAAAACAATCTTAAATTAGTATATTTTCAGGAGGAAGAAGACAACGGAACCCGCCAAAGGCCACCCGACGTCCTGAAGCAGCTAGCCGAGGGCATTGCACCAAAGGGGACCAGCACTCGGGAATTCCAGTCTATCTTACGCCACCCTAACCCCACACCACATGTATTTAAAACAATGTCTCTCAGTCTTTTTTCAGATCCTGCCCTAACGACGAATACCAACGTGAATGCCTAAGTGATAACAAAATCTTAAACTAGCATATTTTCAGGCAGAAGATGACAACGGAAACCATAAAAGGCCACCCAACGCTCTGAAGCAGACCGCTGAAGACATTGCACCAAAGGGGACCAGCACTCAGGGATTCGTCTCTCTTACGCCACCCTACCCCCAAACCACATGAATATTAACAATGCCTTCAGTTTTATTTCAGACCACGGGATCTCAACCCACCAGAAGTCCCAGTGTCGAGAAGCCACCTCTCTCAACCTATCTGTCGCTCTTATTCTTCCGACCTAACTGTCACATCTGCTGGCACATTCGAGCAAATTACCTCTCTCATCTGCAGTCTATCTTGCCACCACTACTTCTCCACACTCTGTGGAAAAAAAACAACGGGCTGATCACAACAGATTGTGACGGCCCTGGTTGTCCTGAAAAGGAGCATTGTTTGAGACGTTGTGACCTGGTGTTTGTTTGGCTTTTCCCCGCGGCTTTACAGAACGGCAAACAAGCAGCAATAGGGCACCAGCACAGCGATCAGCACGAGGTAAACCAAATACCAAGCACCAGCAACAATCAGCCAAAACCCACATAATCATCACTAAGAGAACTGGACCACACCAGACCAAAAAACCACAAGCACCACACTGCAGCAAGGAAGCAAAGAACCGGAATATCAGGCGTGACTACACACCACAAATAAAAGGAAACTAAATAAGTCAGCCAAGGTACCTTCCTTCATATAGCAGGCCTCCGGGCGGCTGAAAAAGGATGAAATTTTGAATTTTTGTTGGACAACTGGAATAGGAATAGGAAATACCTGTGACTTCCGGTGCGACACTTACCCTTCTGCAAAGAGGACACCTGTCTCCAGCTTTTTAAAAAAACATTCTTTATGAGTCAGTTACATAATTGACATTTTGTGCAGCTTGTTTTTAAAACCAGGGGAAGGCCGCAGTGACTGCCCCAACTGAATTGTCAAACTAGAGGTCTAAGAAAGGAAACATTTGTTATTGTATATATTCGTTCACTCTGATTTCACTATTGATCTATCAGTCCGTGTATTTATGACTAATATTGTCCAAATGACATTTTGCACTGTTTATTCACTTGAATGAATAGATATAATAAAACTACTGCTATTTTTGCTAGAAACACTGTGTATATCCTAAATTACCTTTTTTTTTCTGTTAATATACAATCGAGGCAATCCGTCAAATTGTTTAAAAAAAAAAAAGATTTATATATTGCAAGTAGTAAAAGCATGAGAACCACATGCGCCCGTGTCGTATTTTATAGCTATGTATAGCTTATCACAGTCAGATATTACCAGACAATATTACAACTACTTACGTTGACTTCCTTCGTTAATTAATTGTAAACAGGAAAAGCCGACGGTCATAACTTACTTCGTTCAGGTACGCCAAGATATGTTGTTGATATCAAGACTTCTAGATAATTTACAGGGTAATTAGATAGAGGTATAGGAAAGATAGGTTTCATTTTATTTATCTCGAGCAAACTGTTAGTGAAGCTTGTCGAGACAGATAGAGCAAACTGTTATCACTTTGAGAAATGATCATAGTTGTACAATGACCTCCTTGATGGTTAAACTATGTGAACATTTATGTTACCATTGTCAGCATAGGCATCCGAACCTGGGAGTTCAGACACCTTGTACGTCGACCACTACCCCAACCCAGAAAGTTTAGATAGGCTGAGACCCCAAAACCCCTACACCTTCATCAAAGCCGACCCTATAATAAAAAATGTTTAGACGTTCTCTTATTTAAGTTTTTATTTATGCTTCTTCTTGTTATTCTTCTTTCTCTTTTCCACCATTTACATCAGCGAGTTTGTGTGTGTGTGTGGGAGGGGGGGGGGGGAGGCATTATAAGGATTGCTTGAGCTTTCTCCATCTTAAAAGTTGTTGTTTTTTTCTGTTAGGTTGCTCCTAATGGTGTCATTCCATATCTTTGGTGGTCTTCTGCTTACTCTGTGATTATTATATTTCTTTAGCGTGGCTGTCTGTGGCAGCTGGTACCAGAATTTATTTATTCATGCAATCCAGATATATCACTCACGATATAAGTGAAATGTTTACGTATTACGCTAGCTGTAATAAGGAACGATCCAGTTAGGAGCGATGATATCAGGAGGAGAGTCGACACAAAACGAATACTGAACTTTAAAGGTAGACAACAGATCAAATAATTAAGCAATGTACCAAGATTTACATCAGACAGGCCACCACAGACAACAATCTTATTCAGAAACAACGGTAACAGACCTAGAGGTCGACCACGCAGACGATGGACCGCAGAAGAACCAGAGACACTGAAAAGTACTAAATACAAAGCGAACGGAAGCCCCCTTTCCAGAGATCTCTTCCTACACTGATGCCGCTAGACATCTGCGAGTAGAGAAAAGAAGAAGAAAAAGAAGAAAAAGAAGAAGAACAACAAGAAGAAGAAGAAGAAGAAGAAGAAGAAGAGTAAAAAGGAGAATAAGAAGAAGAAGAAGAAGAAGAAGAAGAAGAAGAAGAAGAAGAAGAAGAAGAAGAAGAAGAAGAAGAAGAAGAAGAAGAAGAAGAAGAAGAAGAAGAAGAAGAAGAAGAAAAAGAAAAATTTTTTTGGCTATTTAATCTGTACATAATGCTACTTACTAATATTCTTGCGCACTTAAACAAGGCTTAAACACTTGATTTGTCTGTGGCGGCGCTCCTGACACACACACACATACCATACATACATGCATACATACATACATACATACATACATACATACATACATACATACATACATACATACATACATACATACATACATACATACATACATACATACATACATACATACATACATACATACATACATACATACATACATACATACATACATACATACATACATACATTCATACATACATACATACATACATACATACATACATACATACATACATACATACATACATACACACATACACACATACACACATACACACATACACACATACATACATACATACATACATACATACATACATACATACATACATACATACATACATACATACATACATACATACATACATACATACATACATACATACATACATACATACATACATACATACATACATACATACATACTTACAAAAAACAAGATATAATGACATCGCTCGCTCTCATTACAGCGTGCTGTTATCGATTCAGGCGTAAATCAGTATTTGCAAGTTCATTATGTGAAGTGTCAGTGTTATCGAACAATCTTAATAGTTCCTTGAAATGGCGTAGAGTTTTTGAATTAATGAAATGTTTCTTCCTTTCGAGAACTTGTTTACCTTTTCAACAGGATTTCATTTGCCTCTGTTGGCCAACAAGTGTTTAAAAAATGTCTGGTAATTTGATTTAATAGTGTGTTTTATGTTTATAAATGTTCACATAGTTTTTGAATGTTACAAAGCTTTGATAAGTTCATTGGTTTCAGTTGTTAATATTTTTGTTAGTTCTAAGGCCTGGTTGTGGGGAAAGGGGTTTGGTTGTGATGACAGCGACGGGGTGCTGTGATGACAGCGACGGGGTGCTGTGATGACAGCGACGGGGTGCTGTGATGACAGCGACGGGGTGCTGTGATGACAGCGACGGGGTGCTGTGATGACAGCGACGGTGTGCTGTGATGACAGCGACGGGGTGCTGTGATGACAGCGACGGGGAGCTGTGATGTCAGCGACGGGAGGTTGTAATGACAGCGACGGGGAGCTGTGATGACAGCGACGGGGAGCTGTGATGTCAGCGACGGGGAGCTGTGATGTCAGCGACGGGGTGCTGTGATGACAGCGACGGGGAGCTGTGATGACAGCGACGGGGTGCTGTGATGACAGCGACGGGGGACTGTGATGTCAGCGACGGGGAGCTGTGATGACAGCGACGGGGAGCTGTGATGTCAGCGACGGGAGGTTGTAATGACAGCGACGGGGGGGGGGGGGGGAACTGTGATGATAGCGACGGGAGGTTATAATGACAGCGACGGGGAGCTGTGATGACAGCGACGAAAGGTTATAATGACAGCGACGGGGAGCTGTGATGACAGCGACGGGAGGTTATAATGACAGCGACGGGGAGCTGTGATGACAGCGACGGGAGGTTATAATGACAGCGACGGGGAGCTGTGATGACAGCGACGGGAAGCTGTGATGACAGCGATGGGGAGCTGTGATGACAGCGACGGGGAGCTGTGATGACAGCGACGGGGAGCTGTGATGACAGCGACGGGGAGCTGTGATGACAGCGACGGGAGGTTATAATGACAGCGACGGGAGGTTATAATGACAGCGACGGGAGGTTATAATGACAGCGACGGGAGGTTATAATGACAGCGACGGGAGGTTATAATGACAGCGTTGGGAGGTTATAATGACAGCGACGGGAGGTTATAATGACAGCGACGGGAGGTTATAATGACAGCGACGGGGAGCTGTGATGACAGCGACGGGGAGCTGTGATGACAGCGACGGGAGGTTATAATGACAGCGACGGGGAGCTGTGATGACAGCGACGGGGAGCTGTGATGACAGCGACGGGGAGCAGTGATGACAGCGACGGGGAGCTGTGATGACAGCGACGGGGAGCTGTGATGACAGCGACGGGGAGCTGTGATGACAGCGACGGGGAGCAGTGATGACAGCGACGGGGAGCTGTGATGACAGCGACGGGGAGCTGTGATGACAGCGACAGGGGCTGTGATGACAGCGACGGGAGGTTATAATGACAGCGACGGGGAGCTGTGATGACAGCGACGGGGGCTGTGATGACAGCGACGGGAGGGGGGGGGCTGTGATGACAGCGACGGGAGGGGGGGGGGCTGTGATGACAGCGACGGGAGGTTATAATGACAGCGACGGGGGGCTGTGATGACAGCGACGGGGGACTATGATGACAGCGACGGGGGCTGTGATGACAGCGACGGGGGACTGTGATGACAGCGACGGGGGCTGTGATGAAAGCGACGGGGGTGGGGGGGGGCTGTAATCACAGCGACGTTCTGTAAATATTCCGCTAAATCAGCGGTTGTCAACCTATGGGTAGCGACCCTTTTTTGGATCAAACGGACTTTTTACAGGGGTCGCCCAAGACTATCAGAAAACAAATATTCATTGAAGTTATGAAGTGGCGACGGAAGTAATTGTATGGTTGGGCATAGTCAAAACATGAGGAACTGTATCAAAGGGTCGCCACGACACGAGGAATTGTATTAAAGGGTCGCCACGACACGTGGGACTGTAATAAATGGTCGTGGCATAAGGAGGGTTGAGAAACACTGCGCTAAATGATGATGACGTGTACAAACACAGCCTCAGCACGGACATTTGTCAAGTCAGCATGATGCTGAAGCATACCTTGCGTGGACTGATGGCATGTGCGGGGGAGGTTGTCCTTAGCCCCATAACAAATCTAGGAGGCCTGTGATATCCCACTAATTGACTGGAGGGATGTCCAATGTACTATAAGCTATAGAGCTCCAGACGCCCTTGTTTACTGTTAAGCTTCCAGGTTCCGGATGCCCCTGTCGACTGTTAAGCTCCAAGGTTCCGTACGCCCCTTTCGACTGTTAAGCTCCCAGCTTGGGGACACTCCTTTCGACCTATAAAGCTCCCAGGTTCTGGATGCTCTTGTCGATTCTTGGGCTCTCAGGTTTCCGATGCTCTTGTCGATTCTTGGGCTCTCAGGTTTCCGATGCTCTTGTCGATTCTTGGGCTCTCAGGTTTCCGATGCTCTTGTCGATTCTTGGGCTCTCAGGTTTCCGATGCTCTTGTCGATTCTTGGGCTCTCAGGTTTCCGATGCTCTTGTCGATTCTTGGGCTCTCAGGTTTCCGATGCTCTTGTCGATTCTTGGGCTCTCAGGTTTCCGATGCTCTTGTCGATTCTTGGGCTCTCAGGTTTCCGATGCTCTTGTCGATTCTTGGGCTCTCAGGTTTCCGATGCTCTTGTCGATTCTTGGGCTCTCAGGTTTCCGATTCTCTTGTCGACTGTTAATGTACCTGCTTGTTGAGACAGTTTAGTTTGTTGAATCATTGCCATACACACTTCACACTTAGCCTTGGTAGCGTAGCCTAGTGGCTAGACGCTTCCTGACCTACGTGAATGTTTTGTTTTCGGATTCATAGACGCATGTATTTTTAAATTATTTCTACTCCAACTTTGACCCAGTAAGAACTGTCTACTCGGACATGCCGTGTTCATACTGGTCTATTTAAAATGTGTGGGTCTGGCACCATATGCCCGAGTTGTGAGATGTTGTTGACTACAGCAGTCATCATCAACCGCCTTCACAGCGGTCGGCTTCTGCATCGTTTTCCGGAAACTGCACCTTCCCTCATAGTTCTTTCCAAGCCACCATGACTTTCAACAGGACCAGAATACCTCGGCTTTCGAGAAAGCATGCTGCTTGTGAGCCAATTCTTCTCGATGTTCAAATCTCGCAGGATGCCGACGTGTTTCTTCTTCTTGGTTCACGGTATTTTAAGAATCTTTCTGCAGCCTTTCAGGTCTAAAGCGCCGACTGGTATATATAAATCTCAGTATAGCGGCAAATATATATATATCGCCACGGGTGTGAAAGGGTCATTTATTTGCTTACCTTCTGCAAGTAAAGGACCCTTTTCCACGCCTTTCAGGTGTATTGGGTATATAGGGCTGGACCTACATTTTATCGACCAACGGTACAACACAAGATGGGTGATGTGGTTAGTATCACACCGACCGCCGTTACTTCCCGGGACTGCACCCGGTACCCACTAAAGGCTGGTTCGACCTGGGGGTTCTGGTCCTTTTTTTTTTAAAAGTCCGGCTCCGCCAGTGAGCGAACCGACGACGCTTGGATCCGCAGGCGAGCGTGTAGCCGCAACGGCACGCCGACTTCCCACTTTACTTTATGCGGTATGGAGCGGTATGCAGTTCAAACCGCAGAAGTCGAGGAGTCTGTCTATCCTTAAGGGTCGGGTGGTGGCAACCAGTTTTACGGTGGCAAGGAACAAGATCCCCACGGTTCTGGAGGAACCGGTGAAGAGCCTTGGTCGCGTTTACGATTCGAAGTTATCTGATAGAGCGGAAGTCCGGCGAATACACGAGTCACTGGCTACAGGCCTGCTCGCGATCGAGCGATGCAGGCTGGTCGGGAAATTCAAGGTATGGTGTCTCCAATTCATGTTGATTCCAAAGCTCCTATGGCCACTGTTAGTCTACGAGGTGACGATGACTGCAGTGGAAACCATGGAGAAGAAAATCAACACAGCCTTGAGAAAGTGGATTGGTGCACCGCTTGTCTGACCGACGTGGCTCTGTATTGCAAGCAGGCTAAGCTGGTACTCCCGTTCAAATCGATAACCGAAGAGTTTAAAGTCGGCAACGTAAGACTTGCCATGCTCTTGCGCGAATCTTCAGACCCAAATGTCATCGCTGTCCAGCCCGGTCTAAAGACTGGCCAGAAGTGGAGGGTCCTCGATGCGATAGAATCTGCCCAGAATGCACTAAAATTGAAGGAGATAATGGGATACACTCAAACCGACCGTCGAGGCCTAGGGCACAGGAAGGTCAATTGGTGGTCAAAGGCCTCAGCCAAAGAACGCCGAGACATGGTAATACAAACGGTGAGGGACAACGAAAACGAGGTTCGGGTCCAGAAAGCAGCCCAGCAGTCGCAGCAGGGCCATTGGGTCAGCCTGGAGAGCGCATTGCCAAGAGTACTCACATGGGGTGAGATCTGGCGGATGACCCCGCTGCGACTGAGCTTTATCGTTCGTTCGGCGTACGATGTATTACTGTCCGGTGTTAACATGGTTAAATGGTCTGCGACCAACGATCCGACTTGCCCGTTGTGTAAATCGAAGCAAACTCTAGAACACGTCCTGTCCGCGTGCAGGAAAGCCCTAGGTCAAGGCCGATATACCTGGCGACACAACAAGGTGCTAAAAGAGTTAGCAGCCTTTGTTGACCAGGCTAGAATGAGGGCCAACGCAAGGGCCAGTTCTAGCATCGTCCCCATTCGTTTCCTCAAGGCTGGTCAGGTTCAAAAAGGTAAGGTCAACCGAAACGCATTCGCTCCATCTGTGCTAGACTCTGCGAGGGACTGGTTACTGGCGGTTGATCTGCCAGGCCATGAACGGTACCCCGAGTTGATCCGGAAGACCGGTCTGCGACCTGACATAGTCCTCCACTCTGCGCAAAAACGGCAGCTCATCCTGATAGAGTTGACCGTCCCGTATGAGTCGCGTATGGATGAAAATCACCTGTATAAGCTCCAGAAATACAGTGATTTAGCAGCCGGTCTGAGGAGAAACGAGGCGTACACAGTACGGGTATTTGCCGTCGAAGTGGGAGCGAGAGGCCTCGTTTCCACTTCGCTCTACAATGTGGTGAAAGAACTAGGATTGCGCGGTAATGAACGGAAACGAACACCTAAAAAACTGGGAGAGGTAGCCGAAAGGGCCTCTAGCTGGCTTTGGACGCAACGCAACAACGTAGGGGACGGGCCTCGGTGAGCTGGTCCGGGTCTCTAATGGAAAAGGGTTTCTCACCCCTTTGAAAGTCCATCGTGTCCGAATTGTCTGCCAGTGTTCCTCTGCCACCTGCTAACAAAAGTCCAACATGTGTCAGGTAAACCAAACGTAAGCTTGTCGCTCGGTCGTCCAGGCACGCTGACTGATCTAATTAGGCTGCCGCGACGACTTCTTATCTCACAGTACCTTCTGCAAACCAACAAGTCGTCTTGTCTCTGTCCGAAAGAAAACACCATCCGGTAATTTCGTGCAGCAGGGAACCAGCCCTGAGCTTCATGAACTCAGGTGGGCCCACCTCCGAAAGCGTCTAGGAATAGTGGGCCGAAACGTTTGTCGACGAGTATAATTTCTACTGACGACTGGTAGATCCCTGCTGTACTTGCTCCCTGTGAGTTTATTCCTATATGCGCCATGCCCAAATAGTTTGTTCGTGTTCTATGTTCATCCTAAGATGTAATTACGGTGTGTCAATTTACAACATGGATGCGATATTTGCGACTTTCGGCCAACGCATCCGACTTCTGCGGGCATTTGTTGAGCGGGTTAGCCTTCCCTTTTTCAAACGGTTTTACAAAAAAGTTGTTTATTAAATTTTTTTTAAACATCATGTTTGTTAGGCAAAACATGTTATAGTGCATTGCCTCTTATCATTTTTAGGGCAGTGCTACCTCAGTATACATACGAGCTGATCGTTGGACGCATTCCGAACAGTACGTATACTAAATGAATTTTTCAATAAGAAATAGAGAATGATTAATCCGTTCCCATGAAAACAAAATCCTACTGTTATTAGCATATTATAAATTGAGGGGGTTGCATAAAATAGAATATATAGTGCCGAATACTTACAAATATAAAACAAAAGCGATTAGAATAAATAAACAAAAATGTAACCTCACTTTACTTTCCTGAGGAAAGTCGACAACATAAAAGGATGGTGATGAGACATGGGAGGAAGAGATGTTATTGTCTGCGAGGAGAGTTTCATTCCAATTAAACTTCAGGAATCTGAAACTCGTGTGTGTGTGTGTGTGTGTGTGTGTGTGTGTGTGTGTGTGTTTGTGAGGGTGGGGTGGGTGGGTACGTGCGTGCGTGCGTGCGTGTGTGTGTTTTTTTTTTCCCTCTTACTTATTTTCCTCTCCCTCTTTTCGCTGCTTGGACCTAGTTTAGGCTCACCAGGTTCATCGTTTACTAAAAATATCTGCCCAAAGAAGTTTACTTCTGCCTTCTTCTCGGGATGTTTCGGAAAAATGAAGATGTCTGGTCGTTTCAGACAATGCTATTCCAGCTTTTCTTTTAGCTTCGTTGGGGTGATACTTTACTGCCAAGTTATTGGCATCTTTTTATGGCTTTGTTTCTAGAGAGGAAAAAAAAATAGCGCACGGTGACATGATTAATTTCAACCCATAGAAGTTCGTATTTCAAACAAAGGGTGTATACCAAGCAAAAATTTCGCGTCTAAACAGGACGTATACCAAGCTGAACGTGTAACAACGCGAACGTCTATCGAAGTGCGACTGTATATTAAACGATCTTCTGTACTTATTTTGTCATCAGTAGTTAAATCATTTCCAACCATCAGACAGTCAGTATTAAAATAACAAAAGTGACGTAATATAATGCTGACCTGAGACAACCCCAGTTTTATAGATTTTTATTGATGACTGGCTTTGGTCGACTCTATTAGATTGTCAAAGGGAAACACGTTTGAGAAAACTTCTTTTTCTAGCCTTTATCCCAAGGGAAGCTGAGGCCTTTAACCAGCTCACGCCAAGTCATCCCTTTCTTTTGCTGTCATTGCATTACACCAAATATCCGAAGTATTTATTTCATTTCACTCTCTAACTCTCCTCCCCGTATTATTTTTAAATTGACCCTGTGGGTTCTAGTGCAAAGACATTCTAGTTATACTGTAATGACATTTTATCAGCGTAATGCTTATCTAACGCAAAAGTCTTTTTCCAACCTGTTAATTCGCTGGAATGTGTTTAGTTTAATTCCCTCTGGTCTGGGAAGTCAGTATTTTTTTTTTAAAAAGTTAAAGTAATTTATTATGTGAAGGAAGGTCAAACTGAAGGAAGAAGTTAGCGATACTATTAAACATATGAAGAAAGGAAAGTCAACTAGGCCATATAAATTGTAAGTAAAGAAATGGACCCTTTTCCGCCTTCAGGCGTATAGGGCATATAGGGCTAGACCTATATTTGTAAAAACCAATCGGCACAAGATGGGTGATGTGGTCAGCATCACGCCGGCCGCCTTTACTTTCCGGGACTTCACCCGGTACCCACTCAAGGCTGGGTCGACCTTGGAGCCAAGGTCATTTTTGAAAATAGAGATAAAATTTCAGTAGAAGAATTAGAAGTACTTGAGAAATTTGGGGTAAAAATATTAACTAAACTGATGAATTCCATTTATACCACTGGGTACATACCAAGAGATATGATGAAATATGTATTTACTGCGTTACCCAAAAGACCAGGAGCAATTGCATGGGAAAGAATTTCGTACAATCAACTTAATAAATCGTGTCACCAAATTACTACTTAGAATTATAATGAGAAGATGAGAAGAACTAAAAAAAATGGAAATGAGTGAAGAGCAGTATGGATTTATGGAAGGTAGAGGACAAATACAAATTACGAACACTAATAGAAATATCAATGGATTCACACAAAAACTTATATTTGTGCTTTATAGATAATACCACAAACCATTTGACACAGTTAAACACAAAGAGATGATAAAAATATTGGAAGACATCAATGTAGACGGGAAAGATCTCAGAATAATTAAAAACATTTACTGGATCCCAGTAGCAGCAATTAAAGTGGGAAACTGATTGGGCACTTTTGAACAGATAAAGCAAGGAGTAAGAGAGGGATGTGTCTAATCCCCAGACCCTTTCTCTCTATGTAGTGAAATAATTTTGAGGGAATATAAAGAAAATACAGAAGTAAAAGTTGAAGGATTCAATATAAACAATTTGCGTTATACAGACGATACAGTTTTGATAGCTGAAAATGCAACTGATTTATAACAACTACTGGATATTGTGGGGACGGAGAGTGCTAAGAAAAGACTTTCATTGAATATTAAGAAAACGGAAGTAATGGTTATATCAAAGAAGAAAACTCCACGTTGTGATATTTCATTTGAAGGAAAATCACTTAACCAAGTCAATAAATTCAAATATCTGGGAACAATCATATCATCAGATGGAAAATGGGTGACAGAGAGTAAAAGTAGAATAGGTCAAGCGATAAGCTGCATTTCAGAAAATGAAAAATATGCAATAAATCGCTCTCATTTAGTGTCAGAAAGAGGGTGCTAAAATGTTACATAGAACCTGTTCTGCTGTATGGCAGCGAATGTCAGTGAACAAATTAGAAAGAATATGGAAGCAACAGAGATGTGGTTTCTAAGACGAATGTTACGAATACCTTGGATGGCCAGAGTAACTAACAACTATTGCTTGAAAGAAGCTAATAAAAGTATATCTCTATATACAACAATAAGAAAGGGACAAACACTGTTCTTTGGCCACATAATAAGAAGAGAGTCATTGGAGAACATCGTGACAACTGGAAAGATCAGTGAAAAAATGTATAGAGGCAGACCAAGAGAGATGATGTTGGATGGGCTGAAACGGTGGCATAGAGGGATATCATCAAGGCAGTTGTTCTAGGAGACCAGTGATCGTGATCTGTGGAGACGCATGAGCTTCTAGGACAGTTGGCAAGGTACACGATGACGATGAAAGTCAAACACTGTACAGCACAATTAAAATGTCTTCGATCTCTGCAGAATTAAGTCTTTAAATTATCTAGGCTTGTGTTCCATTTTTAGCACACACACAAATTAAGAGATCTGTGAAAACTATGACTTTTCTTCTTTTAGAAAATAAATTATCAATACTGGTACTATAATTGTGATCTTATCAATTAATTTGTTTTTTAAACTTTCAAAGGAGAGCGATTTTTTAACAAAACCTTACATTATTAAGCCAACACAAAAAAAAAAACACACTTGTGGTGCAAAGGACCTACATGATGGATGGATATAGTTGTGAGTTTTCACATTTAGTTATTAGCTTAGATATCAGGCAGATAACACTGAATGTAAAATATTTTCATTGCGAAGCTTATCCCATCAAAGAAGCCCAACAGATTTCAACGAGAAACCTTAAAAAGTCACAAACATAGAATAGAATGACGTAAAGTCCCGATTGCAAATGGCATTTTTCAAAAATGTGAACCAAAAAAAAAAAAAATGGCAAAAGGGGGATAATCCGCTGCATATCTCTTAAAAATAATCAACAGCAAAATAAAATGTGTAAGAAAAACGGTCAGCTTTGGGCTGAATGAACAGGCGTTTTTTTTTTCTTCTTTCGATGGCATTGATAAGATTATTTTATCAGCTTTAGGAGAAAGATTTAAGACCTGAAGATTACAACAAGACAGGGAAGGGATGCATCTTGACAACATTAGACGTCGGAAAAAAGACAATTCCAAGAGTCATAGATCTACAGTGAGTTTTTTTTTTTAAATTTTATTTTAAAATTAAGACACGTTCGATTTTTCTAGACCCAACAGTGTGCCATTCTAAAGATTTGATCTTCATTCTGACACGCTGTGTCCAATACAGATTTATTTTTTAATCTCGTTTAAAATATAGACGTATCAACAGAAAAATACATAGTTGTGGCCAGGGCTGTTCAAGTTTCTTCGAGAATAGTATAAATTGTTTTGAAAGGTTACCAAAACACACAATAAGTACCAATTTAATTTTTTTTTAAATTTAAAACCCACGAATGCGTCTTTTGTCAATTACATCATTACTGTACCACTTTTTCCCCGTTCAGTATGTTACAAAGCTGTTAAAACTACTTCCATAAATATCCTGGAGCAATAATTGTGATCTTATCAATTAATTCATTTTTGAAACCTTTAAAGGAGAGCAATTTTTAACAAAACCTTACATTTTTTAGCCGACAAAAAGGAAAAAAAAAAAAAAGACTCCTTGTGCAGCTGCAGAGGAATGAGAAAATGCCAAAATACTAGGCACCGATTTTGATATTAGGGAAAGCGATTTTTCTTTTCAAATATTAAAAAAAAACTGCATGGTGGCACTTTGTGTCACCTGGTGTTTATCGCATGTGCGATATCCTGATGGGGTACAACAAGAGAGAGAAAGAGAGGTTGATCTCGCACTGTTATTTCTTTCCATTCTTTATTTATTTGTTTATTATGTTCCTCTTTAATAACAAACAGTCGCAAAGGCTGGGGATTTTCCTGAGAGATTGTATTAAAATGGCAAAGTAAAAGAATCATAACCAAAACAGCAAAAACCACCTTACTGGCATCCACAAACCCAAGTTTAACAGGTATCCATCTATGAGAGGGGTTGATTCTGAGTTTTTGAGGAACCTGAAGTACCCCAGAAAACACAGTAAGAAAGTTGTCAAGGCTTTGGCTGACAAATAAAAAGTAAACCCTTTTAGGAAGCATGTATGCGATGGTTAATAAAGTTGGTTGTCTCTAAAAAAAAAAAAAAAATTATGTTCCTCTTTAACTTAATTTCTTTACTTCGCCGTATGACTGATACCAGGCTGTATCCCAGTGTCGTGGTTTTCTGAATTTTTCTCGGGCTTCTGGCGTGGCTTTGGTGATTGATTTGTTCATCTTTTTGCAGGTCTCAGATACACATTTTATTCTTCTATTTCTAGATGATTACTTTGCCTTTATCCTAGATGTTATACTTCAAAATATTTTAAGAGGGTGGGGGTGGGGGGTTGAGTGGTCTCGAGGTATGGTGTCTGCCTCGAGTGCTGAACGTCCAAAGTTCAAATCCCGGTGAAGGCTGGGATTTGTTCATGGGGGGGGGGGGGGCTTCTAGTAATTTCCACTGGTCTCTAGGTAGTAAGATCGGACGCTGCTGTGTATTACTGTGCACGTAAAAAATACCTTGGCATTTGGTAATCGAAAAAAGAGTACTCTATCGGCGCTGCCAGGGCAAAATTTGGAGTCAGGATCCTCGCCGGTGCATCGGAGTTCGTGCACTAAGCTGAGAATCTTCAGACTCAGACTTCAGTTAGAAGTAGAACGGAGCACTTATGGGTTACACCTGTGTGCCATGATGTTCAATAAACATATATATAAAATTTATACTTTAAAATATCTTAAATGCAATTTGGTCTGGCTGCATTCTTATTAGATGGCTAAAACATTTCTTTCTTTGCCTGTTAATATAATCCAGACATCTTCTTTTGGGAAGCTGGAAAATTTCGTGATCAATGGCTCAATTAATGCCTGTCTTCCTTTGGTAACTTTAAATGGATCCAGCGTACAAGCAAACTTTTAAAATATTTATAAAAAGTACCTAAGCGTCAGGGTAGGTCGCCGTGGCATTAGCAACCAGACGCTCGCCTGCGGAAGGTCGTGTGTTCGCTTCCTGACTGGGCCATACTTTTTTTTAAAAACATAACCTTGACTCCAAAGTCGACCCAGCCTTGAGTGGGTACCAGCTGCAGTCCTGGGAAGTAAAGGCGATCGACGTGATGCTGACCACATCACCCACCAAGTGTCGATTGGTCTAAAAAAAATATAGGTTCTGCCCTATATTCCCAACACGCCTAATGGCGTGGAAAAGGGACATTTACTTACCAAAACCTCAGGCTGGTACCAACAGTACAGTTTTGCTCTGCAACGATCAAATAAAAACGAATTTTTACAAAAATACAAAAGTGCCAACTTTAGCAGCCCTGGCAGTGGTGTTTAGATAATAATGTCCTGTCCAGATATCGTGTTATACTTGGAAAAAAAGAGTCTGTTATGTTGCATTTCAGAAAATAAATATTTGTCAAACCGATACTTTTAGTTAGATAGTCCTTAACGCACATTGAACCATTCAGTGTATATATATATATATATATATATATATATGTGTCAGTGTGTATGTGTTGTGTCTGTATGTATGTGTTGTGTCTGTGTGTGTGATTGTGCCTGTGTGTGTGTGTCAAATACATGCAGTTTGGTCTGGCTGTGTGTCTGTGTCTTTAGACAGTGGTGTCTCGTGTCATTATATGTGCTTTTCTTTAATATAGAAGCAGATATACTGACATTCAAGAATCGCAGTTTATTATGGTGGTGGCTCGAATTTGTCTAGGTGGCAAACCCGCAGCTCCAACAACCATCCAACACTACTCAACGGATGAAGTAATCTGAGTTATGGGCTCCAAAGATCCTCCAGAGCACAACTTTTTTAGACACCCCAACCACCCGCAAAGCCCACAGATTGGGCAGTGTCACCATCCTAGTCAAACAAAATTATGAATGTTCTGATTGAATATAAAAAGTACAATTAAACTTAATTAGAATAAACCCGAGAATAAAGGAAACCAACTAATTATTCTTTTATGTTGAAACTTAATCATGTAATAATAATATCATGACAGAAAGAAGCTCTAATCGCTGAACAGATAAGGGGACACACGAACTGTAAGATACAATTAATGTCCCTGATAGTCAAACCATTCTATGGAACATCAAAGAACCAGTTATCGTGGTCAATTTGACCTACTGGAAACATGTTTAGCAGGGGTAAGCCTTTGGCACAAATGTTTCCGGATGACTGTAACCTCGAGACATTATCTGTTATCTATTAGATACATCTGACTGGTTCCAGGGAAAACTCGAGTTCCTCTTTTTCAAAGTCACAGTGCAGGTCTTCGCTTACAGCTTCTTAGTTGTAGAAATACTGAGTAGCATACAGCAGTGGGAGACTGGGCTAACATTAGAAATTCCAGGCCGTGAAAAAAAAATCATTTCAACAACAAACAAGCAGCACAGTAACATCAATGTTCAGATGAAGAGAAATGGTACTGACTGTTGAACATGAGATTTTGGTCTCTGTAGAGCCATGATCTGTTTCAGAAGCATAACTTGTTGCAAGAATACAAAGGCTATCTGCTGATGTCAAAGATGGCATGCATAATTTCTTGGCATCTTGTAGTTCCAAACAAAGATACAATCTAATCTAAACTTTCTGCAAGAAAGACAGTTTTTATACCTAACATGAACTGTTTATAAATGCAATATCACAATTGAATCAGTGAGTAAATCTGCCCTAAACCAGATTCCTAACAGAGTCCATCTCCTTAAAGACTGCTGACAGTGATCAGTACGGGTACGAGTGAATAAATCTGCAGAATAATATAATAAAGACAATTTTCTCCAAAGGTGGTCATTTGTTCATAAAAATGTACATCCAGTTATCAATCACGTTGGTGTCTGCTGGTGGCTGTCCTGTGCGATACCAATAGCCACCTGATAGTGGTGGAAGCAGATCAGGATCATAGCCATAACTTCCTCTCTCATACATTACCCAGTTATGGGCACTCATGAGACAGTGACTGGCATACACAAGGATGACAGGAACCTCTTAAAAAGTATCTAAAATGTTTCACACATTAAGAAAGGACCAAAGGTAAAAATGTTCGCTTCAGTACTATTCTCCCGAAAATTTAGTACGAAAACTCATTAACTCAATTATATAGAACTCATAGATCTTCTACCATTAAACGATGCCTAAATAACCTCCTAAGCATTTGAGTATCACGTCAAGAATGAACACTAAAAGCAAAGATTGTCTGTTCCAAAGGCTGGAACGATTTTTACTGCCAAACTTGGCAGTGGTTCGGTTATGCATAGGGGTTTTCCCACGAACGAATTTCAATCATCTGCGAGTATACCTCAAATGTAACTTATTCTATGTGGTTCTAGAGATAAACAGGCACCAGTTTTCCTCACCAAGACAAAGCGATATTCAAAAAGTACTATTTATTTACCCTCAATTTCGACATTTGAGGGGTTATATAAAGCTTCTCTCACCCTGGGCACTACTATTATGAGTGTGGGTAATTAGCATAGTGGTGTGCAGGTTACCTTCCAACCCAAAAGCGAAGGGGTGTTTTGGGGTTTCGCGATAGTATTTTATATGTCTTGTATATGTGTTGCGTCTGAGTGTATGTCTTGAGTCTGTGTTCTGTCTGTGAGTATGTTTTGTTTCTGTGTGTATGTGTTGTGTCTGCATGTATGTGTTTGTGTGTATATTGTATCGGTGTGTGTTTGTGTTCTTTGTGTGTGCTCCTCCGTGTATGTATGTGTCTGTACATATGTGTTATTTTTTTTCTGCACGTCTGCTTCACTTTTTGTTATTTTCTTTCTAGTGTCTGTCTGTGCTGCATTTGGGTAAGTTGTTTTTCATAGATAGTTTTGCATGTATATTTGAAAAGGCATTTGTCAATAATTATATTGTATATTTGAATGAATGAATGAATGAGATTCAACCCCGCCAGGACATTCATGAAGCGATAAACTCCCGCTGACACAAAGTGCCACATGCGGATGAGGATCACCCGTAGACAGGCCCAGGCACCAATAGTCCAACCATTGACTGACTGACTGACTTTCTACCCCACCAGGACATCACACAAGCGATAAACACCCGATGACTAAAGTGCCACCATGTGGATGAGGATCGCCGTGGAGAGGTCCCAGAAACCGCGTTCAGACAATTGGCCATATTTATGGCCTGCCTATATAGCGGCCCCTGGCAACAGCCAGAGTGGGGCTTCAAATAACAAAAAATTTCATCCTAAACAGGAGCAATGTTGTTCAACCATTAAGCTATTTTGCGGCCCCTAGCAACAGCAATGGTAGGGCTTCGAAATAAAGAAAAACTGCATCCCACATCGAGGATGATGGATATTAGGTAATATATCAACGTATATGTTTGCTATATAAAATGTATTTACCGTGTGAAATGTAGTTTGAAAGAGCCCAATATCGGTATCTACTAAGGTTAAAAAGGCCTGCCAATAATGATGTTTATGCCTTGTAAAGGATTAATAAAGTTGTCTCCCTTGACTTAACCCATTTTTTTTCATCGACTAAATCGAGCATCGACAAAGAGCAGCATATAAATGTGTGCGGCTAACACCCCCCCCCCCCCACCCTCCTTCCCCCTTTTCCACCCACACTCTTCTCTTTAGGCGATGTTTGTGTTGTTATACACTTTGTGGAATAACAGGTCGACTGACAGAAGGCATTAAGTAGCATCATTACGAAAAAATTAAGGCAACGATGTAAAAATCAGCTTCAGCACTTGTGGGTTATTTGTGCTTTTACTAAGCAATAGCATTTTTCATTTTCAGTAGCGGGATAATGATTTCTTTATCAACGCAAAGCAGTCTGCTGCCGAATCATCTGCAGATGAATCACGTCTGGTGGGTCAGAATTATGAAACTGCATTCATAATACCTAAGCCGTATACGTTGAAAGAGTAGCAAACAAAACAAAAATAGGTTTATATTGCACGCTTAAACGGCTAACAATAAAAAGGCAGTCCGAGTAGTGAGAAAAAACAGCAAACTATAGTTAATATGAAAGAGAAAGGTCTGCGAGAGATTCTTGTAACTTGGCAGTCAAATATAATGGTCTGTCATGTGCATACATGATTACCTGATTTGATGACAGCCTGTCGAGTAACCAGAATTATAGCTAATTAGGAGCAGAGAGCAACAATGTTTTCGGACCCTAGCCGAAAGTTGTCACGGCTAACCTTGTATTGTATTGTATGGGTATACATGGGCAATGTTGGAACAGCTGCACTAGTCAATGTGACGCCAAACGTCGTTTACTGAGTACAAGCTCTATACCGTGGTTACATTCATTCAATACGATTATACACTGTACACATGAGCCGTGATTGTAACTGACTCACAGAGTATGTTATAAAAGGTGAAGACTGGCCTGTTCCGTGCAGAGTGGCAAGCATCACTTTAGTTGTCCCGGGTAGTTAGCGTGCTTTGGTTATTTTCTCCAGGTTTGTAAGAAAATGATCTGGCAGATAGACTGGCCTGTTTTGCACCTCTTGGTGGTGAATTGATGTATGACAAGCTAGATGTTTTAAGGGCCCTATGGAAGCGAGTAAACAGTGCGAAGGCACAAACAGATCATTACAGTCTGAGGAGAATGGCGCTGCAAAGAGTTACCAGGATATCTGACTGACTCTCAAAACTCAAGGGAAAGGCGAGGCAGATATTTATAATAAGACTCGGAACACTTTGATTGCTGCTGAAGATGGGGATGGAGAGCTTATGGGAGTGTAGCGAGTGCTGTGACGTATCTACTAAATTCATTTCGAACGAGTACAGCAAATAATACATTAGCTTTATTTTTGTTTTACTAGTTACTGCTTGTGCAGAGTTATGAACAACGAACACGTAATGAACACAAACACTTAGATCCAATAATTGGTGGTATAATAAGGAAAAGGTCTCATTTCATCGAAGCAAAAGAGTATTCATTTGGTCTTTTTCAATGCGTATGTGCTCGCTCACTAAACGACGTTTACTGTCACATTGACGGATGCAGTGACTTCATCAGTGCTCACGACTGCAAATGGCAGGCCATTCATTTGGGCTGCCAGATTACATCCATATCACGCAAACCTTTCTCTTTTATTTTAACTCTGATCTTTTTTTTTTTTTTTTTTTGCGGACAGCCTTCGTATTAGCAAAACCAGTGTAGTTGTACTGATTGATGACGAAGGGCATTAGAGAACAATGATTTAATTTAGCATAGAGCCTTGTAGAGCTATGCAGATCTTACAGTAATGAAACGAAATAGCCATGGAAGCACTTTAAATGACTAAAAAAAATACATCACGAATAAGAAAAAAAAATCGATTGAGAACAGTAAAAAAAAAAAAACAAATGACAATTTTCCACGCATTTAGACTTATTGGACATGTAGGGCTAGGCCTATTTTTTATCGAACTAACGGTATTTGATAGGGGTTGTAGTCAGTGTTACGCCGGCCGCTTTTACTTCCCGGAACTTTACCTGGCACCTCCGTCAAGGCTGGGTCGACCTAGGAACTAAGGTCATTTTTTTAAGGAATTTAAAAAAAAAAGTCGGGCGCTGTCACAACCTTCAACCTTCCGATCCGTAGGCGAGCGTCTAGCCACCACATCACGGCGGCATTACTTTGAGAACAGTCTTACGATGCAATATTTCGACCTATTGAAGTTGCAAGCTGAGGAGAACGGAAAATGAGAAGCAACGAGAAGTTCAAACTTCATTTAAATCACCACTAACTACTGAATGGTATTATGGGCGCTCATAGACAAAATGACAGATAGCAGAGGCAAAATTACATACTGGAAAGGGTCGAATGGAAGTAGACCATTAGGCAGACCAAGAAAACTGAGGAGAGCAGACATACAAACACTCTGAGTCACCAACTGAAAAGAGAAGGTCAATCAGAGATACCGGAATCGTCTGATACTGCAACAGTAAACCTCAAGGGCTCGAAAAGCTGAAGACGGAGGTAGCAGAAGAATGGTCAGAAACCGGAAATGACAGATTGGAGAGATGACACCTATACGACACCTATACACTTAAAAAAAAGTCCAACTAAAAAAGACCGAACAATCAATGAATTAACAATTTCTCTATGATTCATCATCATCAGCATCATTGTCATCATCATCATCATCGCCGTCGTCGTCGTTCATCATCATGTGCCTTGTCAGGTATCATAGGCGCTCAAATCTCTCCTAAGAACTCGGTCCTTGGTATCTGGGATACATTCCGCTGATGTTCTTCCTCCATGCCATCGCTTCAGACCGTCAAGCATCCTTTCTCTTGGGCTTTACAAGCATGGGCCTCTTCTACAAGTGATTATTCCAGTCATCGCGATGCTGTCAAACGTCTCTCACCGCACCATATAACTGAAGAAAACCTACTGCCACTGTCTTATAGTTTTACATAGTTTCCTAAATTCCTCAGCCATTTCCAATCAGTCGATGTTATTACACTGACTATCCAGATATTCACTGCAAACGTATCAGAAACAACACCTGAGCGGCCTCCAAGTTCAGTCGCATTACAAGATTCACAGCCATTAAGCAGAACCAGTTGCATTGAATCGTTTTAATTCAAAAGAAGTGCTTTGGGTTTCTTAGCAAAATTTAATGGTCGACGTTTGGTGCAGGAGAGCATACCACAACATCGAGCTTAAGAATGGAGATAGAGGCGGTCACTGCAGCTTTCCGCTGGCTAGAGAACACGACACACACATACACACTCACGCACACATCATGATTGTAAATGACTCAGAAAGCATGCTGAGGAAGATCAGGACATGCATTTTTCGTACAGAGTGTCATGCCTCGCTGCGGAGGACACGGGTGGGGAGTATTGTCTCGATTTTTTCACCAGGGCACGCCGGTGTGCTGGAAAATGAACAGGCGGACAGAGTGACTGGCTCTGCACAGCTTGGTGGAATACTGATGCATGATAAGGCAGACGTGGTTAGTGCCTTGTGGGATAGCTTATACAGGTCGGAGGAGCAGACTGATTATCACAGTCTGGTGAGATTGATGCACCTGGGAGGGACGAGAGCTTCTTGCAGATGCTCGAGGCTCAGAGGAAAGGCAAGACGGACGTTTAATCAGAGTGCTACTGGCGCGGTAGAGGGCGGTAAACACACAGCAGTGTGGCCAACGCAGCTATGGGGACCGAGTATCCGTCGGGATAAGTGGACACCTCTTGGGTGCCCTCTCCTGTTAGCAGGAGCATCACAGAGCAGGGCACTTATTTGCCCGAGCAATCGAAAAGGTTGCTGAAGGCTGAGGACTTAGTCTAAAGCCATGTGGATGTGGAAAGCAACGGGAAACTACCACATTACTATCACAAGAAACTCATAATGGAAGCCAAAAATGAAACTCAAAGATCCGATGGTGAGGCCCGACAGTACAACAACAGAAAACTCTGTCAACGCTCTAAAGGAATGGTAGGAGCATGTATCAGGAAAAACTTAGCATCGTTGGCAGAGAACTAGAAAGGAATAAAATAGATATACTAGGAATTTCTGAACATAGATGGGCGGGTCAAAGCCATTTTGTGACTCAAACAGGGGATACATTTGTTTATTTAGGAAAGGAGAAGAGTGGTTTAAACAGGGTGGGTTTTCTGATGAAAATTTCTTCATCACTTCTTGGATATAATCCGATCAGCGACCCAATTCTAACTTCAGACTCAAGTCAAGGAAAAGGAACATCACAATTATTCAAGTCTATGTCTCAACATCTGCATCAGAGGAAGATAAAATTCAAAACTTTTGTGACAGTTTAGAAGAGACGCTAGAAATGGTAGAAAAAAGAGGTATTATAATCATCATTGGGGATTTTAATCCAAAAATTGGCGGAGGTAAAATAGAGGAAGAGAAAATAGTCAGAGGCCTATTCAGCATAGGAGACAGAAACGAGAGCGGGGAGAGACTGATTGAATTCTGTATAGAAAAGAATATGTGTATTACCAACACACTATTTAAACAACACCCATGAAGGCTCTACACCTGGACATCACCAGATGGAAATAGCAGGAACCAAATTGATTACATTTTAAAACAGCAAAAATGGAGGACATGTATAACATCTGCAAAGACACTCCCTGGAGCTGACTGTGACACTGATCACAAACTTCTTGTTGCAGAGTTTAAAATAAAACTGAAAAAAAAGTGTTGAAATTGGCTAAGCCTAACGTTTTGATTTGAGTAATTTACCAAATGATTACAGCATTGGGGTTAAAAACAAATTTGAGGCGCTAATGGCAGTGAAGGAGGATATGACACCTGATGAGTTGGCTGATGAAGCAAGAAACATCATCATCACAACAGCTCAGAACATGATTCCTAAAAAAAAAAAACCGACTCAAGAAGCAGATTTACGTTACAGAAAAAACTTTCAAACTGATGTAAGAAAGAAGAAATTTAAAGCAAGTAGTGACCGAAAGAAATAGCCATGCAAATAGGAACTACACAAAAGAAACCAGAAGAGCTATTAGAGGAGATAAAAAACAGCTTTTTATAAATAGAATTGAACAACTCCATACGAAAGGAAGAGACAGAGACATGTTTGAAGAAATTAAAATATTGAAAGGCGATTTCAGGCCTTCTTTTCATGTAGTAAGTGATAAAAACGGTAACACATTAACGGAAACGAAAGACATATTAGGACGATGGAAAGAATACTGCAGAGAAATGTAAGAAGAAGTGACAAGTAATTCAAAAAAGACTTGTGAAAGTTATGAAAAAGAACCAGAGCCTTTACTGGATGAGGTACGATCGGCAAAAAACAGCCTGAAGAAAGGAAAGTCATCAGGTTGCGACAAAATACCAGCAGAACTACTTCAAGAAAGAGAGGCCAGCGTGCGAATTTACCATGCACTGTGCTCGAAGATCTAGAACAGTGGCATTTGGCCTAAAGCGTGGAAAAGAACAGTCTATATCCCTCTCCCAAATAAAGGAAATCCAAAACTATGCTCCAACTACCGTACCATCGCATTAATAAGTCATGCTAGCAAAATCCTCTTACGAATTATCATGAAAAGGATTGAAAGGAAACTACAATAAGAGCTAGATGAAGCACAAGCTGGTTTCAGGGTAGAGGAACTAGAGATCGCATCTTTAATATGAGAATAATTTCCTTTAATGCAGAGAATACAACGAAGATCTTCATGCTTGTTTTATTGATTATAGCATGCCATTTGATTGTGTCCAGCACCATGAACTGTGGACTTTTATGAAAAGTATGGGATTTCCAGCACATTTAGTGCATTTAATTAAATATCGTTATCATGAACAACAAGCAGCCGTCAGAGCAGCTGGTAAAACATCTGATTGGTTCAAGGTGCAAAAGGGAGTGAGGCAAGGGTGCATTATCTCACCATACCTATTCTGAATCCGCTATCACTACCGACGGTCGGCCTATGGATCATGTTGATATTATCAATGCCCTCAGAGAAATGGGAAGGATAGAGGACTTTGGTGGCAGTGAATCTACATCACTCGCCAGTATGGCAGACTTGGGAATTAAGATCGGCACAGCAAAAAAACGAGACGCACACCGGACACGTCAGAAAACTTGTTAATCAACATAGAACTGGTACTATTAGCCATCGGACGTTGGGGTTCATACTGAGGGGAGGATCAGAGCACCTATGGACATGTCCAGAGTGCAATGATGATAACCCTACTAACTAACTAACTAACTAACTAACTAACTAACTAACTAACTAACTAACTAACTAACTAACTAACTAACTAACTAACTAACTAACTAACTAACTAACTAACTAACTAACTAACTAACCATACCTATTCAATATATACTCAGAAAATATAACAAGAAATGTCAAAAATGACCAGACTTGTGACAGTAATGATCCACTCAAAATTGGTGGCAACCCTATTCCGAAACTCCGCTACGCAGATGACACAGTCCTCCTTTCGAACAGCGTAAAGGGAATAGAAAATTTAAAATTGTCTGTCCAAAAGCACAATGAAGATCAAAGTTTGTTCTTGAATTTAAAGAAAACGAAAATAATGTCCACAGATAAAAGTCCAAGTCCTTTTGAGGAAAAAAATGAAAAGGTCGACCACTTTCAGACTGCTGCTATCTAGCCGAGGCTGCTAACAGCCTCCGCCTATATTTGTGGTCTGGGTTATTTGTGTCACTTTCGTGACTAAATTCTAGTATTGCGCCATTTCTGGGCTTGATGCTTCCATCCGGTTCCGACCGCTCGTCATGTACCGTTGTTAGCTGTTCGTTTCTTTCCTCTTCTTATCTGGTGTCTCCTCTTGGTGGCATCTCTCTCTAATTTGGCCAGGCGTATCTCGTAGGAGAGCGAGCTTTTTCACACAACGTCCTTTGGACCACCATTTATGGTTTCAAAATTTTGAGTATTTTACTTTGTCATAAAGTACTGAAAACAGTTTTTGATTTTGGATAGTTTCGAAATGTAAAAATTTTCCGCGTGTGACCATAGTGGTCTTATAGTTGTCTTCCTGTAATAAGAACTGGCTAGTCATGTCATGGATATGTGTGTGAAAGGTTGTGTGGAGCCTTAAGCGGATCCAGTCGTCATTTGTTAGTGTGTGATCCGGTTGTGTCGGTTTGGGTTGACAGCTAAGCTCCGGTGTATGTAAATACCATATACCCGAGCATCCAGATAAAAGCTGGATGTCATCCAAAAATAACAATAAATGATGAAAAAATTGAAAATGTCACAAACTTTGAATATCTAGGCTCTATAATAAACAGCAATGCAGACTGTTCAACAGAAATTAAAAGGAGGATGGCCATAGCAATGCAAAGATTGAACAGCCTTAAAAGTGTATAGTTAAGCACCAGCAAGGAGATAAAAATTAGAATTTTGAGAGCATGCATCTTTCCTGTGGCTACATACGGACGTGAGTCGTGAACTATCTCTCAGTCCTTAAGAAAGAGATTAGGGGCTTTTGAGCTGAAATACTATAGAAAGATTCTCAGAATATCTTGGACAAAGAAGAGGAGAAATATTTACATCTTTAAAGATCTAAACATCAGGGAAGATTGGCTTATAAACAGCATCCTTTCACGGAAGCTGAAGTGTTTTGGTCACATCAAGCGCCACAACGGATTGGAAAAAACTATAGCAGAAGGTATGGTACTAGGAAGGAGGGGCAGGGACCGACCAACACGTAGATGGGCACAGGATATAAGTGACTCTTTGAGTATGAAAGTACATGAGGCAGGAGAACTGGCGAGAGACCGAGTTTCTTTCAGGCAGACTGTGATGAAAGCGACGTTCTGCAAAGGACCTGCTTCATGATGATGATGACTGGCACCATTAGTACTGAAACTCTTCGCTGGCTGCTGAAGATGGGGACGGAGCGTTTATGGGAATGCCCCGAGTGTTGTGATGTCGGTTCTTGAATCAAATCAAATCAAATCAGAGTGCTATGATGTTCTTGACTTAACTTAGTACTGAACTGACATAGCATAGCGTTCACCTTGAGGAAACATACAGTAAAAAATAAATATGCGCATGTTGCAACGATAAGTTTGAAAGAACACAGGCGCACAGTAAATCATGACAGATGAACCCAACTTACCGAGCTCACATGTAAAAAGCTACAGGAAACCGAGAAAGAAGGAAAGCAGGTAAACAATTTCAATAAAAGTGCTGTTTATTCTGCCCAAGCCTGTTTCCACATCCCAAAAATGTGAAACCTGTGTTAACATTACGGTGCCAGAGAGGCCATCTTTTTGAAAAGGCTTGGAAAACATTTTATTTTCAATGCGAAAACTCTGAGAACAAAATTCTGGGTTTTTCCTTGGTAGGACTGCCGTCTGCTAAAATTTAAAGGTTCGAAATTACTGAAAAGCATTCAACAGGATAGTCTGTACATGTATATGTAGTATATAATTTTACATACTCGCACTTACATTGACACACTGCATTCAAACGTATAAATACACATACATTTTTGCGCGCGCGCGCGCGTGCACACACACACACACACACATACACACATACACACGTACACACACACACACGAGTTTACCATCATCCTCATTCTATCGGCATCTTTTTTTTTTTTTTTTTTGGGGGGGGGGGGGGGGGGGGGGGGTCTAATAACTGATTATGCAACCAGCTATCCTAATAATTTTTGCTATTTCTGCACTTTTCTTGAATTCTTCGTCGTCGTCGTCTTCTTCTTCTTCTTCTTCTTCTTCTTCTTCTTCTTCTTCTTCTTCTTCTTCTTCTTCTTCTTCTTCTTCTTCTTCTTCTTCTTCTTCTTCTTCTTCTTCTTCTCCTTCTTTTTCTTTTTCTTATTTTCTTTTTTTTTAATCTTCTTCTCGATCTTTATTTTTCTTCTTCTTCTTCTTCTTCTTCTTCTTCTTCTTCTTCTTCTTCTTCTTCTTCTTCTTCTTCTTCTTCTTCTTCTTCTTCTTCTTCTTCTTCTTCTTCCTCTTCTTCTGCTTCTTCTCTTTCTTTTTGTTCTTCTATTTCTTCTTCTCCTTTTTCTTCGTCTCTTATCAAGTCTATTCTGCTTTTCAGTACTATGTTTTTAATAAGTATCGGATGCGAGCCCTGATATGTGCTACGTAGATGCAAGTATTTACGTTGTCAAAAGCTGACTCGATCTATCTCTAGGTCTTCTTTCGTTATGTCGAAGTGACAGGGCTCTCTGTTGTGTGTAGTCTGGTGGTAGTTTTGGGACACATGTCCAGACAGTTTGTTCAGTTTGTTCCCTTGTGTATTGATATGATTAGGATGAAGTTACCACTCAACTTCTTTCCTGATACCCTCAATAAAAACTACGTAACTTATAGAGCTCTATATTTCGTAAAGAAAAAAAAAAATTCCGGGCTCTCCACATGATATTCGTAAGGTTAACAATCGACGCATTGTAAAAACTTTTAAAGTGGAGCCCGCATACACACACGTACACATGTACGCACATACACACACGCACATTAATTGCAGACGCTCATTTTACAAATTATATTTATCTTAATATGGAAAAATTATAACTGTGTGCTTATGTATCTACTATTAGGGTAGGGGTTCTAAATCGATGCCCCGCCCAGGCGCTTTGCAGCCGCTTCGAGAAATTAGAATAAAATTGTATGAGATTCAACAGTAAGAAGAAACAAATGTGGTTGTTTGGCCCTGCCGCTTGGGAAACTACGGCTTTTCGGTGGCGAATCTTATGAGAGTGTTTCTGAGAGTGCTGCACTATAACATATGTTCGTCTGTACCGTTAGTTTCCACTGAGACCGTTACTTGCTGGGGCGACATGTTTTGGCAGGGTGAAAATGAACGGCGGGCTCAGGGAACCATATGTTAAAGGCAACTGTTACCAAGGATTTACAAACCGATTATTATTATTGTTATTATGATTATGTTTCATTTTTATGGTGTTTTTACGTCCACGCAGACATTGACAATCTTGGGTCTACGTGCACAACTCGAGTTGCACTGACAGAGAGCTGCTATGTTTAACTGTGTCATCAAAATAGCTTCGTTTCTGATAGTTGTTGGTGCGGCTGTCTACACGATGGAATGGCTGTCTCGAATTTCCCGCCAATTCAAAAAATTTCGATTGGTAGGAGCAGCAGACTTGTCTGGTAGTTATTGTTGTGGTTGTTTTGTAAGAATTGTAAGATTGTTTAATTGCTTTGTCATTGTGATCATTTGGTGTGACCAGATTTGTCAGTTCTTTGAAGGAAGTGGGTGGTTAGTGTCATTGGTTTGTTTTGCAGCTGGCGGCCCCCTGAAACGATTGTATGTAGCTCGGACATTCTTCTGCTTCCACCGTTATTTCCAAATTGGGCATAGACAGGGCTGCTGAAGTTGATTCTTTTGTACAAATTCGGTACAGTTTGACCCTTGACGAGCAAAACTTTACTTTTGGAGCCACTCCTGATTTTTTGATTAGTTTTAGAAATTTGGCATCAATATTTTGAATTTTGGCATTGCGTTTTTTAAATTTTTTATTTAAGTAATTGTGAATGAGCAGAAAAAAGCGGGATGCAGTTGTTCTTACAAATGCACCTTTTGGCGTGATTGGTCATTAGCGCCTTTTTCCAAACACAAAACAGGTAAAACAAACATCAAAAGTATCTGACTGTACAAAACCTGCATCTACAGACAGAATTTACCTCTGCTTTACAATATTAAGATAAACTTTCTCTCTTCTACTACAAATGTATTGATGAGATCAAAGTGTTTACCCAGGACATTAAATGCATAAACTGAAGCACCACCAGAACTGTGTAACATACCGAGCGAAAACACATGCTACAGCAATGATGAATTCTGATCAAATATACGGTAAAAAGAAAACATTTTAACCGTTATTTAATTAAACAATTATTTGGTACAAATCTCAAAAAAAGATTTCGGCCGCCCTGAATTGGCCCTCAACCAACTCGCGAAACGTCATGTACTTTTACGTCGTTTGCAGTTCGCCTTAAGTCCGTCTCGTCTGTTTTACCTCAATCTACGTTTATTCCAATGCTAATTATTGTAACCCCTGTGTTGTAGTGAAAGGGCAAGGTCATCATGCTTATGTATATTGTTAGCAAGGTTTCTAATGGTGTGTAATATTCAACGCCAGCGTTCATTCCTCTCATTTCTTGATTCACAAAAAGTTGTTATACTAATCTTTCTTGGCACTGTAATATAGTGTGTAAAGCGCCCTGAAACTGTTTATTTTACAACTACGCCATCGGTTAATGTTGAATATTGAAATAATAATCTACATCGTAGCACTCTTGACACTCATATAAGCTCCACATTCACATTTTCAGCAACAAGCGAAGAGTTCTAATTCCGATTGTACCAGTAACTGTCTGATTGTACAATCGTCTCACCCCTCTGTTGAATGTTGGCCAGATCCGATAATAACCTCCAGCAGCGCCCTTATCCCCCCCCCCTCCCCTCTACACCCCCACCGCACATTTTTCAATATTATGTGGGTCAGTTTCAATTACGACATGTCTGTACAGCTGATTCTCATTCCATTGGAAGTCAGCAGTGACCGTCTCCATTTCCATTCTCAAACTATACGTTGTGATATTACATGCAATGTTTTGTAAAAAAAAAAAAGGAAAGATCCCTTTTCATGCCTTTCGGCGCATCGGGCATATGGGTAGAGCGTCCCATATTTTTACAGACCATCAGCACTCTGTGGGTAATGTAGTCAGCATTACGCCGGCTGTCTTTACTTTCCCAGGACAGCCCATCCTGGTTGCCATTTTAACTAAGCGAAGTTAATTCGCTTTTGCTACAAAACTCTCATGCACATCGCAATAGGTTAATGATGACCGGTTGGCATATCATTGGATTTGAGTTTTATTCCTTAGGAAGGCAAGGCGACTTTATATTCGTGCGATGAACATAAGTCTTCATCAGCATCATTATCTGTGGTTTATAATTTGGCCTAATGTGCTTTTGTCTCACTACATAATTTTTTTTTTCTTGTATTCTGGATAAATTATGTTTCTTGTATTTCAACGCGATCGCTTTAGACTATCACCTGTCATGTCTATCGTTTTGTCTGTTGGGGGACATACGAATTTGAGAAAGGCTTAGGTGGGGCTTGGCACCAAAAAGGTTGGGAAGCACTGTGCTAATTACTTTTTCTGTATTCGCAGTAATCATCCCACATCTGTTTTCTCCAAGCTCTTCCTGATTTCTCACAGCGGATTACCTGACACCTGTTCTGAAATGTTTTAAAGACATTCAAGTAAATTTTTTTTAATGTTATTATTTGCTGAAAATCCCCCCATGTGCTGCTATCCCTGACATCAGCAATCTTACTGATTACTTTTAATTTTTGATAATAAATCTTTCTTTGGGAACATGTGCAAAAATAATTGTAAAAATCTGGAGTTTACAATGCCCTGTAAAGGATGACACTGACTTTCAATCATACCTCTCCCCCCCCCCCCCCCTAGTTTTTTCCCAGGACATCTCACCGAGCGACCACAAAGTGCAACCACTCGGAAAAGTATCACCCGGGGAAGGTCCGAGAAACCCCGTTCAACCCATGGGTTGAGTTATACTAGAGCCCAAGTAACAGACAGGGTGGGGTTTTAAAAACAAATTGAGTCCGACTTTCAGACGCAGCACTTATTCACCCAGTAAAGGATATGCACTAACTATAGGGAGAGAAGTCGGCTCTGTGGCTAAGTCGATGCGAACGCTTCGTCATGACGGGATGCCGGGTTCGATCCCAGCTGCGGGCCATGCTCCTCGCGTTGGTTTCGACAGTGGTATCAAGAAAGCCGACCGACCAGAGAGCAATGGCAAACTACTGGACGTAAATTTGCCTTGAAAAACCACACAACAGCCATGGGCTGTTGGGATTGCTTCTGCAACGTCCTTTAAAGGATACGCACCTAACATAAAATGGAGAGAAAACAGTTGAACACAGCTTTAGTTAATAAAATTTCCTATGTGCAGAAAAACGCCTATTCACTTCACTTTCCCTTTACTGGAAGCCGCGTTACCATAGTCGATAGGAGGCTCGCTTTCGAAACTGGGCGGTTTCCCGGGGTTCACCAAGCCTCAAGAAAATGGATACCAGAGTTAACACCCTGGGGTAAATGGAGGGACGTCGCTGTAGTTACGGAGTTGCGTGCGAACGGCGACAGGCGGACAGTTTGGGGAGTCCCCTTGGCGGAGCAGGTAGACGCTCGCTGCGGATCGGAAGGTCGTGGGTTCGCTCCCTGGCGGAGCCAGACTTTTTTAAAAAACCTGGCTCCCAGGTCGATCCAGGGTACCGGCTGCAGTCCCGGGAAAGTAAAGGAGGCCGGCCTGATGCTGACTACATCACCCATATTGTGACGATTGGTCTATACAAAAATAGTTCTAGCCCTATATTCCCTATACGCATAAAGGCGTGGAAACGGGTCCTTTACATTTTTTTTTCACTTTACTAACTTCTCTTCCAAAACAAAATGTTAAGTAGTTAACAATAAGCCAGAAGAAAGCATTAATTTATTTACAGCAAAATTTTAAGAAACATTTAGCAGTAGAGGAAGCGATTTAGTTGTGGATTATTTGAAACAAGCAAAGATCCGAATGAAGCTAGTCAGATCGGTCAAAAGGAACCGATCAACATCGCATAGCCTTAGCTGGGGGAGAGAAGGTGAAACCTAGTGCCTGAAATATTATTAGAGAAGGATAGGGAGAGATAAAACGAAAGAGAGAGAGAGAGAGAGAGAGAGAGAGAGAGAGAGAGAGAGGGGAGAAAGACAGAGTCTGCTGGTATTTAGCAGCATCACTGTCAGTGCATGCTTTGATGTATTGAAATACTGTGTGTGTGTGTAAAAGGGGAGGGGGTGAGAGTGGGGATTGGGGGGAGGGGATCCCATGCTCTTTTTCTGATGTTGGTGCCTGCAGACAAAAACAAATTGTTGAATAAAGAATTGACATCTCGGCTCGCGGGACATTGCTACTAACGTTGTGGCCCCATCTTCAAGAGCAAGCGCCGAGTTTCAGTTTCGATGGCACCGGTAACAGCTTAATTGTTTATACGTCTCGCCTTCCTCCTAAGTGTTGAGCGTCGGTCAGATCTCCCTGTCACTCTTGGCGTACGATTCTCCCCAGACCGTGATGATTTGTGTGAGCCTTCACACGGTCCACTCGCTTACCAAGAATCTTTACAACATCTAGCTTGTCGTGCATCAGTTCACTACCAATCGGTGCAGAACTAGCAAATCTATCTCACTTTTCCTTTCCCAACACACCGGTAGCACCTGCAGAAAACGTCAACAGGACGCTAACTCCTAGGTCTTCGGAAACGATGCTTGTCACTCTGCAGGGAAAATAGCTTTTAACTAAATCGGATGTAGTAGGCCGAAACACACATATATCAAATTCTAGCTGTAAACCACAATCCAAAGTGGCAACCATCATTTAAAGGGCGAACGCGGATAAAGTAGATATCACACTGACTGCGGTTACGCCTCCCTTTGAAATATGAAATAAAAATCCGGTGCCTTGACGTCGATCTTTAGCCTGCACATATTACATAACTATATGTTCTTATTGATAGTTTGGTTGCTTCGGGATATGCCAGTTAAATAATTTTGTGTATTTGTGCTGTTCTATATGATTTACGTATGTGCTGATAAAGGCTTTGTAGCCGCATCTTTCACGTTTCGTTTGTTCTTGTTATATCGTAAAGCATGCTAATCTACTTTTCTTTCGGTTATATATCTTTCATTGAAAGGTTGGAACCGTGACCAGCCTGCACTGCTACCCTGTGGCATCGTGTGCTGGAATGGTCAACAAGAACGCTACATGTACCGTCAGAGGACTGAAGATGGTTGGGGCATATGACACACAGTTCCTTATTGGCAGAGAAACAGACAAGTGTTGGTCAAATGTCTTTCTTTGTTTAGTTACACATCTACAATTACCTTATGGTTGATTTGTTTTAGTTTTCGAATTCACATCGTGTCGCATGATTTGTAATGTTTCATGGTTCCTGTGTCGTTCCAGTGTAAATAAGGTACCATGAAATGTCTTTGGAAGAAAAGGCAGCCTGTGTGATATTTAGGACAGCACTCATCAAGTGCCGATTTGTTTTGCAATGATGGGTCTAATTCCCTATTCATTGCATCACTGGCTTAAAATGGTCCTTAACTCTCACAGTTTTATAGTAGATTTGATTGTTCTTACTATCTTCTTTACATAACCCGGCTTTAAACTCCGGGGGAAAAATTATGTTGTTCGTTCACGTCTTGTTCCAGAACTTGAGGTTTCCGTGCAAATCCGTTTTACACATCTCATTTATTTATATGGAGACTGCTGGTTTCCTGCCTCCCATGCAGATGCACTTTGACTTCGAAAAAAAAAACACTAAATGAAACCCTAATTAGTTTACCCTTACGGCATGTTAGAGGACAGTGGGTGTAGTCTCCCCCCCCCCCCCCCCACAATAGGCCCCTTAAAACTACGCGAAGAATTCTATAGTTGAATTTTTACATATAATGTCGTGCTTCTAGATCTTACAAAGATAAGCGAGACTACACGTACGCTATGTGATAGTGGCATAGTAGGTCGAGCTCCCACAGGATCATCAAAATAATAAAATAAAATAAGACAGCAATATTAGCTCCTATGGGCGTCGTAATATGAGAGCCCAGTTCCCTGAAGCCCACCCCCCCCCCTCCCTTAATTACTCCACCACCCTTCCCAAATTGGGTGGGTGTGGGAGGTGACAACCTTGAGCCCCCCACCCCCTCCCCAATCACTCCACCACCCTTCCCTAATTGGGTGGGTGTGGGAGGTGACAACCCCCCTACCCCAATAATTGTGTAACTCGATTAAGAAAGATGCTTCCTGTCCCCTTTGATCATGTACAGAAATGCTCTTTCAACGTGATTTCTTGTATATTTCATGTTATTTCAAGTATAGTATTATTCATGTTAACTTTTCAGCACAATAATTATGACTCAGAGGAAAGGCAAGACGGACATATAACCAGACTACGAGCGGTACCATTAGCAGTGATACTCTGCGAGGGCTGCTGAGTAGAGGGTCGGAGTCAATATGGAATTGCCCCTAGTGTTGTGATGTCAATTTTTGACTTAACATCTCATTACTAACAATTATTATTTTTATATTAGGAGTCACCATGGTGTAGCGGCTAGAGGCTCGCCTACGTATCAGAATGTCGTGGGTACAGGTCATGGCAGAGCCGGGCCTGACTTTCTTTCAAAAATGACCTTCTTTGCCAGGTCGACCTAGTTTTATATGGGTACTAGGTAGAATCATGGGAAGTAAAGGCGGTTATTGTGATGTTCACTACATCACCCGTCAAGTGGCGATTGGTCTATAACAGTGGTTTCCAACATTTTTTTTTAAGGAGATGGCCTCCTTGAATACATGGTAAAAAAACCATCCCAAAAGATAACACAATATGACCAAAACGATAAGGAATATGTTCTCAATCTATAGAAAATAGATTATTAATGAGAAAAGTTCCAATATCTTCTAGAAACATTTGCGCTCTTGGCCTCCAATTGTGTTAACAGTTTACATTTTATTTTAAACATTAATTGTGGCGTGAACAAATTAGTGTAGCGGATGACTGCAAGTAGAACAGCGCTCATTTTCACAACTGACGAATTTTACAGCTGAAGGGTCATAACAGGTTCTAGTTGATTTATTCGCCATTCCTAAACCACTGAATAAATGCCACTATATGTTTATGTGTAGTTAGCGAAACGCCTACTGATGAAAACAATGAACGACGTCGCTATGGCAATCGTTTTTTGTTTTTCTTTTTCTTTTTGAAACCAGCCAATCGCAGGCAGATTTTGAAATCGCCTACGTGTGCCCGTCTTGAATTTCTTCTCAATATTGTGTCGAAGATATTCTCTGGTCACTGTTGGCCGCCCTATTTTCTCCACAAAGAAATGATCTATTTCGGCTTCTGCATCCTTCAGCTGCTCTAAACATTCAGCTTGCCATACATCAAGTCACCACCCAGTGATGCAGCATTAACCAGCACGTCTGACTATTTATTTCTCAACACAACAGCATTCCCTGCAGAAAATATCCCAAGGACGCTAAGTATCTGGGACATCTAGAGCGATACTTGCCCTTCTGAACGCAGCATACCTTTCTCGATCTTTCTCATCATTCTTTATGAGTCTATTACAATCGCAACGTGTGTATCTGATGTTGGAAATCCACTGAGGCCAACCTTCATTGTGGAAACGGTATTTGACTGACTTATCTCAACAAAACGACAGTTTATGACAACTGTGACCTATGATGATATTAACTAAGTACGTATATCTATCAAGCCGTAAAGAGTTAAAGTAGTTCCTAGGGACCTATAACTCTGTCTGTATTGTATGTGTGTATATGCTTAACGAGGACGAAATAGAAATTTGCTCTCTACCTTCAGCGTTCGCTGTTATGTCACCCCAAGGAACCATCAAACAGTATTTCTGCTCGCCCATGCGCCAGATTAAAGCACTTTGTAACGGTCGGGATCTCTTGCTGTCGTCAATTGAAGGTGATGATTTCACGTAAGTATGACAATATGTCAGTGTTTTAATTATAGTGTCCTGTAAGTATGGCAGTATTTCAGTGTTTTAATGATAACATCACGTAATGTTTCAGTGTTTAAATAATACACTCACGTAAGTATGACAATGTTTCAGATTTCAATTATAACATCACGTAAGTATGACTTTGTTTCAGTCTTTCAAATTTAACATCACGTAAGTATGACAAAGTTTCAGTGTTTCACGTAAATATAGTCAATTTCGATTCTTCAATGATAATAGACAATATTTTAGTTTATGTGGTGCCTTCGCGTAAGTATGGGCATTTTAAGTTCCTCAAAGACACCTTCACGTAAGTATGGGCATTAAAGGTTATTCAAAGACACCTTCACGTAACTATAGGCATTTCATGTTCTTCAACGAAACCTTCACGTAAATATGGACACTTTAAGTTCTTGAACGACACCTTCACGTCAGTATGAGAACTGTAAGTTCTTCAACGAAACCTTCACTTTAGTATGGGTACTTTAAGTTTTTTAACGAAACCTTCACGTAAGTAGGGGCACTTTGAGTTCTTTAACGAAACCTTCACTTAAGTATGGGCACTTTAAGTTCTTTAAAGAAACCTTCACGTAAGTATGGGCACTTTAAGTTCTTTAACGAAACCTTCACTTAAGTATGGGCACTTTAAGTTCTTCAACGAAACCTTCACTTAAGTATGGGCACTTTGAGTTCTTTAACGAAACCTTCACGTAAGTATGGGCACTTTAAGTTCTTTAACGAAACCTTCACGTAAGTTTGGGTACTTTAAGTTCTTCAACGAAACCTTCACGTAAGTATGGGCACTTTAAGTTCTTCAACGAAACCTTCACGTAAGTCTGACAATAATATATTTCAGTGTTTAATGATACTTTCACATTAATATGGAAACATTAAACAGTTTCAATAATGCTCTCACGTAAGCTTGGCAATATTTTACTTGTTCAAAGATAAGCTCAGGTAGGTGTGGCAATTTTTTACTTGTTCAAAGATATACTCAGTTAAGAATGGCAATATCTTACTTGTTCAAAGATTAGCTCAGGTAAGAATGGCAATATTTTACGTTTTCAAAGATAAGCTTAAGTGAGAATGGCGATATTTTACTTGTTCAAAGAAGCTCAGGTTGGTATGGCAATATTTTACTCGTTCAAAGATAAGCTCGGGTAAGTATGGCAATATTTTACCCTGTTCAAAGATAAGCTCAGGTAAGAATGGCAATATTTTACCCTGTTCAAAGATAAGCTCAGGTAAGAATGGCAATATTTTACCCTGTTCAAAGATAAGCTCAGGTAAGAATGGCAATATTTTACCCTGTTCAAAGATAAGCTCGGGTAAGAATGGCAATATTTTACCCTGTTCAAAGATAAGCTAGGGTATGCATGGCAATATTTTACGCTGTTCAAAGATAAGCTCGGGTAAGAATGGCAATATTTTACCCTGTTCAAAGATAAGCTCAGGTAAGAATGGCAATATTTTACCCTGTTCAAAGATAAGCTCGGGTAAGAATGGCAATATTTTACCCTGTTCAAAGATAAGCTCAGGTAAGAATGGCAATATTTTACCCTGTTCAAAGATAAGCTCAGGTAAGAATGGCAATATTTTACCCTGTTCAAAGATAAGCTCAGGTAAGAATGACAATATTTTACCCTGTTCAAAGATAAGCTCGGGTAAGAATGGCAATATTTTACCCTGTTCAAAGATAAGCTCAGGTAAGAATGGCAATATTTTACCCTGTTCAAAGATAAGCTCGGGTAAGAATGGCAATATTTTACCCTGTTCAAAGATAAGCTCAGGTAAGTATGGCAATATTTTACCCTGTTCAAAGATAAGCTCAGGTAAGAATGGCAATATTTTACCCTGTTCAAAGATAAGCTCAGGTAAGAATGGCAATATTTTACCCTGTTCAAAGATAAGCTAGGGTATGAATGGCAATATTTTACTTGTTCAAAAATAAGCTCACGTAAATACGGCAATATTTAAGTGTCTCAATAATACTTTCATCTGATTATGGCAATATTTAACTGTTTTAATAATGCTTTCACATAAGTTTGGGAAAATTTGGATTATCAAAGATATTTCAGCTTGTCTGTTCACTTTCCATGTCCCACATGCCATGCATAAACAATACAGGTTCTACAGAACACATTACACTCTTTTCTTTCACAGCAACTAACATCTTCTTATTGGTAAGAACCTTTTGTATTTTGATGTTATGAGAGTTCCAAGATAGTTATATAACTTGCCTACGTCCCCGTGTGGATTCCGGGCCCCATTGTGGGGCGAGCAGGAAATCGCGATGTTTCAGTATTTCAATATTTTAGTGATGTTTTCACATGACAACATTTTCGTTTCAATAATAAGTTCACTTGGCAAAACTACAGAATTTCGTTGGTACTTTCATATAGGTAATGGCAATAATTCACTTAGCCCATAATACCTTTACACAAGTATAGCCACATGTCCGTGTTTCATTGATGCGTGCACGTAAGTATAGCAACCTATTTGTGTTTTATTGAAGCGTTTACGTAAGTATAGCAACCTATCTGTGTTTTATTCATGCGTTCACGTAAGTATAGCAACCTATCTGTGTTTTATTGATGCGTGCACGTAAGTATAGCAACATATCTGTGTTTTATTCATGCGTTCACGTAAGTATAGCAACCTATCTGTGTTTTATTGATGCGTGCACGTAAGTATAGCAACATATCTGTGTTTTTTGTGTGTGTATGCGTTCACGTAAGTATAGCAACCTATACGTGTTTCAATTATGCGTTCACGTAAGTTAGCAACCTATCTGTGTTTTATTGAAGCGTTCACGTAAGTATAACAACATGTCCATGTTTTAATGATGCGTTCACATAAGTATAACAACATTAGTCTGACTGAGATTTTATTTTTTGCCTGCAACGGAAAAAATATCCGCAACCTCACCCAGGATATGAACCTGGATTTCCCGTATGAGAGCGCAGAGTTCTTAGCCATTTGACCAGCTGCTCCCTATTACGATAAAATTATCATATGGTAAATGACCAGTATTTTAATTATTATGGTTCGGCAGGGTATCACAATGAAGATAGTTAGTAAAATAAGTCAAGAACTATTATCCGATCGTCCCCTGTATGTGTCTCCAAGGATAACAACTCCCATTGTTCCTGGTTGATGTAACGACGAGTGGCTCGTGCCTGGTTTTCCTGTCTTGCTGCTCCTATTGTTACACCCAGAGTATGCAGTCTACTCAGTGAAAAATCATTTTCTACGAAACTAAAAGCCTCACAGCGTCTAGTATCTTGTATGGCAAAAATTATGTCTCTCCTGTCCAAAGATAGTCCATTCCTGATAGTTTCATTACCAGCCGGAGCGTCTGCTCTGTCACTGCCTTTCACACCAATATTGCATAGGCCAGAAAAGAAGGTGATTTTGCGAAACGTTGCGTGCTGTACTAGATGGAGCCACTGCTTCGGTATGTACCCAGACTTGATCACGTGTCGCATGCTTATTGAATCGCTGAGCAAACATGCATTGGTGAATTTCTGAGTTTTCAGCCATTATAGGGTCTTTGTCACCGCTTTCATAAAATGATGTTGTTAAAATCACGCCTTTTGCCTTTACGGACTTTTTAGGGCGCCCATAATATACCTGAGACCTTAAACAGTAAAGTAAAGGACCCTTGTCCACTCTGTCAGGCGTCGTTGGCATATAGGGCTAGACCTATAATTTACAGATCAGCCGCACTCGCTGGGTGATGCGGTCAGCATTACGTGGCAACCGCAACTTCCCACGGCTTTCATGGCGCCCATAATATTCCTGAGACCTTAAACAGTAAAGTAAAGGACCCTTGTCCACTCCGTCAGGCGTCGTTGGCATATAGGGCTAGACCTATAATTTACAGATCAGCCGCACTCGCTGGGTGATGCGGTCAGCATTACGTGGCAACCGCAACTTCCCATGGCTTTCATGGTCTCCATTTAAGGTTGGGTCGACCTGGTAGCCAATGTCTATTTAAAAATAAATGTCCAGCTCCGTCAGGACCTGAACACACGACCCTCCGTCCCCAGGCAAGCCTTTAGCCGCTTCACCACAGAGGCTCCTGTCTGAGAGCTGAGGTCAGTAATAAAATATCAATGTGTATAATAGTGAAGAGGGTAGCCAATTTATCGTCTCTATATTCACCCTTCTGACCCAAAAATCGTGCTCATAAATGGTAGCCAGTTTCGCTGATGATACATTGATAAATGTTGTACTGACCTATTAAACAATTTCATTCCCAGCAAATTACCGTTACAAAAGGAGGAAGGGAAAAAAGTGACATTATTACAACTGTACCGGGCGGAGAACATCGAGGCCGTCATCGATCTTGGTAATGTGGAGGGTCTTCGTCTATTTAACCTTGATCAGACCAGGCATACAAGCCGTGCCATACCTAGCTGACTACCTTAATCCACCCACTCGAACATATACACACAAGCAACATTGCCAATCACATACACACAGATACGTACCCATATATACGTTCACACTCATATTCGTACTCACATACACTTACATATATAAATAATTACATACATACATAAATTCATGCATACACACATACTTGCATGCATACATACATACATACATACATACATACATACATACATACATACATACATACATACATACATACATACATACATACATACATACATACATACATACATACATACATACATACATACATACATACATACATACATACATACACACACACACACACACACACACACACACACACACACACACACACACATACATACATACATACATACATACATACATACATACATACATACATACATACATACATACATACATACATACATACATACATACATACATACATACATACATACATACATACATACATACATACATACATACATACATACATACATACATACATACATACATACATACATACATACATACATACATACATACATACATACATACATACATACATACATACATATACATACATACATACATACATACATACATACATACAGACAGACAGACAGACAGACAGACAGACAGACAGACAGACAGACAGACAGACAGACAGACAGACAGACAGACAGACAGACAGACAGACAGACAGACAGACAGACAGACAGACAGACAGACAGACAGACAGACAGACAGACAGACAGACAGACAGACAGACAGACAGACAGACAGACAGACAGACATAAATAATACATAGATACATACATACAAACAAACAGACAGACAGACAGACAGACAGACAGACAGACAGACAGACAGACAGACAGACAGACAGACAGACAGACAGACAGACAGACAGACAGACAGACAGACATAGATACATACATACATACAGACATACAGACAGACAGACAGACAGACAGACAGACAGACAGACAGACAGACAGACAGACAGACAGACAGACAGACAGACAGACAGACAGACAGACAGACAGACAGACAGACAGACAGACAGACAGACAGACAGACAGACAGACATATAATTATAGATAATACAGTGTGTTGGTAGAATGTTCATGTTGGACAAATAACTTGAACGCTTCAGTAAAAAAGGAAATGAAATAAACACTTAAAGCGTGACATTTTGAACATCTTTTGTACTTGTTCAGCTACATACAAATAATAAATGCAGCAAAACAAAAATTCAAAGCACCTTTTCTTAGCCAGTGGCTCAGTGGGCATATATGCTGGTCTTCTATTCATGTACCTGGATTTTTATCGTGGTATAGGACGACGCAGGTCGACCCAGCCTCAAATGGGTACCAGGATGGGCTGTCCTGGGAAAGTAAAGACGGCCGGCGTAATGCTGACCACATTACCCACCGAGTGCCGATTGGTCTGTAAAAATATGGGTGCTTTTCGCATATGCCCGATGCGCCTAAGGGCGTGGAAAGGGATCTTGACTTTTTTTTTAATCTATTTATGTAGACAAATGATAGCACTTGATAAATGATATGATCAGTATCAAGCTAGCAATTTTTTACTTTCCATGACATTGTCTGAAACCCAATTTAATCTGGATTAACCTTGAAGCCAAAGCTTTTCCTCAAAAATATGTCAGGACAGATTTTGACTCAATTCCTTCAGATCAGTCGTCATCACATCATCATCATCATCATGTGCCTTGCCAACTGGCGTAGGCGCTCATACATCTCCACAGATCACCATTCCTTTTTGCCTGGATCAGCTCTCTTGATGATATCCCCCCTTGCCATCGTTTCAGCCCAACCAGCATCATCTCTCTTGGTCTGCTTCTACCTTCTTTCCATTGATCTTTTCTGTTTTCACAATGTTTTCCAATGCCTCTCTTCTTATTACGTGGACAAAGAACAGTGTTTGTCACCTTATTGTTGTGTATAGATATCTACTGTCTTAAGCTTCTTTCAAACAATCGTTGTCAGTTACTCTGACCGTCCTAGGTATTCGTAACATTTGTCTCAAAAACCACTTCTCTGATGCGTCCAAATTCTTCCTAATTTTCACACCAGTAAACAAATGAAAATGTTTCATACTATCCGTACATGTTATTTACTTTTCTAACCCCCTCAAAATGAGACAATTTACATTCTTTGGTCATCTCATGACAAGAAAAGCATTGGAGTACATTGTGGCAATAGAAAAGTTAGAGGGAAAATATGCACAGGGAGACTAAGAGAGAAGATGCTGAACAGTCTGACATCGTGACATAGAAGATCATCTGTGTAAGAACTGACTGGAAGTACGAGGGACATAAAGTTTTGGATTACATGACAACCAACACCACACGGCATGGACTGTAAGAAGGACACCCTCTATAGTGCATTTCAAAACTCACGCCGTCACACTTTAACAAATATTTCGAAAACTCCTGTATGGATCAACAGGCATTTTTGCATGAGGTCTAAGATTTCCTCTGTCCTTATGATTCTACAGTGTGTAATTGTGCAGATGCTGTTGTTTTCCTAAAGCGCCGAATTTCTTTCATCTTTGTATGACTAATAATTTCTGCACTACTGAAAAAAATAATATTTGGTAATTCACACACGTGTGGAGATTGTCTGAAAATCAGTTTACGTGTGCAGCTATGACTGGTGACGATTTTGATAGCCTATTTCCCACTTAATAAAAAATCCGCAACTCATCGTAGACTTATGGTGGAGATGACCATGCTAGAGTTAAACTCATTTGATAGGAGTGCAGTTTTATGTTTTGAAAAGTTCCACTTATTCAATTTACTCGACTTACTCTAAGCATGCTAATTGTTTACTTTGAATAGGTTTTGTTTACATACCGTAAATAGGGCCAAAGGAAAACTAAATGTTTGTTTTTATTTTTTTTGAACATTCTTACAAGGACATGATTATTAACAGGCTCAGTCAGTAGCATGTGCTTTGTAGAACCTTGCACCCATAACAACCCTCCCGAAAAGTTCTCGATCACAAGTAAGATATCCCGCGTCCGATACACCCATCTGGAGATCATCTACTACATCCTGAACCCATCTTTTCTTTGGCCTTTCTCTTCCTCTCTTCCCAGGCATATACCCCTCCATTATTGTTCTCTCCCAACTTTCGTGACGTTTCAAGTGACCACAAGATTTTAACTCTCTGTGTTTTATTGTCTTTAAAAGCCAACCTTCTTAAATACTCAGTTCTTGAAGTATGGATGCATTTGTTCTTTTATTTTTACCCATGATATTCTTATAACCTGTCCATAACATTTGTATTCAAAGGCTTTTCTGAGTTATTCACATGCTAGACGTAAATTTTCAACAACTTACACAGAACGGTTACTGGATTACCGATTTATAAAGTTTGGCTAGACTTCTGTAACAGACTATAATAATTTGCATTGCTTGAAGGAAAGTGAGTTACTCGGTGCTACATTTTTGTGCAGGTGATCGTATGGCTAAGTGGTTAAACGATACGCTGCAAGTTGATAAACTTCGACTCTATGAAGTGGTGTCTGAGGTTATGTGTGTGACCCCTGGCAGAAGCACTTTTGGCAACTACGTATTCGCTATACAGGACAGCATTGACTATATAAACAGAATAGTAAGTAAGACTTCTGTGCACGTATTCGCCATTATAAACATGGACTTTTGTCTGCGTCTTCAGACGTATTGAGCAGATAGTGTTAGACCTATACTTTACCGGGAGCCGCTGTGGTATAGCGACGAGACGTTTGATTCTGGATCCGACAGTCAAGGGTTTAAATCCGAATGGAGCTGGACTTAGTTTTTCCCCTTTAAAAATGATCTTAGTTCCCGGGTCGACCCTCCTCTTTCACCTTCCCCTTTAATGCGCACAATGTGAGGTCCTCAGAAGTAAAGGTGGCCGGCGTGATGTTCACGCTGATCGTCTTAGCCTCCTATGAATTTACCTGGTACCCGTTTAAGACTTGGTCGACCTGGGAACCAAGGTCATTTTTAGAAGTAAAAAAAAAGGTTCCGGCTCCGTTCGGATTTGAACCCACGACGGTCTGATCCGCAGGCGGGTGTCTTGCCGTTTCACCACGGCGGCCCGCTTTTATCACCACCCCTTCAGTATTAGATTATTGTAGTGAACCTTTAGTAATGTTCTGCCCAAGATATGCTACTGTACTTCTACATTCCTTCAGCGTGCCGTTGAAAATTGTTTCACGTGCTGAGCTTGGAGAGCCTGCCACACACTGCTGACACCTGACACAGAATGTGTGCCACCTTTAAGTAGCACATGCTTTTTAACTCTTACAGAACCAGATAACTAAGTGTGCGTTCATTGGCTACTATTTACATCAGCGTTTCCAAACTGTGGACGAGTTCATTTTCGAATTTCCCCCCTTAACAATCAAATTACCCCCTTTAACAATCGAAAAGCCACCACATGTGAGGCTAGGCCCCCACGTTGGGAAACAATGCTTTGCCTCGTAGATATCTCTTTTCTGAACCTATGTGGTCTGACATTGGTCGTTCATTGACTCATAATGTATAAAACTAAAGTTCAATAGTCAATTACCATCATAATTCTCAAGGCTTACATTCTTACGTCCTTTTTAGGACGTAAACTTTTGTTTTTTGAAGCCCCACTCTGGCTTTTGCCAGGGGCCGCAATATAGGCAGGCCATAAATATGGCTAATTGTCTGAACGCGGTTTCTGGGACCTCTCCACGGTGATCCTCATCCACATGGTGGCACATTGTGTCATCGGGTGTTTATCGCTTGTGTGATGTCCTAGTGGGGTAGAAAGTCAGTCAGTCAGTCTCAAGGCTCAAAATGTTTACTTCTACGTGCGACGACTTTAGAGATGTATTAGATTAACAATAGTCCAGGGCCGAAAGAGTTCAGAATTATATAGGATGATGAGAATATCTTTTCACCCCATGATGCTTAACGATATGACGACAATGACGATGAAAACGATGGAGACGATGATGATGATGAATTTACACTGAAAATTCTGCCTAATTGTGTCTGTGAAAAATTCAATGACTTCTTCATACAGTCTATGCTGGGTGGCGTTGGTAGTCAGGTCTATTTACTACTTTCTGTCTCGTATTGGTAGTCACGTCCATTTAACACCTTCTGTCTCGTATTGGTATTCACGTCCATCTACCACCTTCTGTCTCGTATTGGTAGTTACGTCAATCTACCATCATTTGTCTCGTGTTGGTGATCACGTCCATCTACCACCTTCTGTCTCGTGTTGGTAGTCACGTCCATCTACCACCTTCAGTTTCCTGTTGGTAGTCACGTTCATCTATCATCATTTGTCTCGTGTTGGTAGTCACGTCCATCTACCACCTTCTGTCTCGTGTTGGTAGTCACGTCCATCTACCACCTTCAGTCTCCTCTTGGTAGTCACGTCCATCTACCACCTTCTGTCTCGTGTTGGTAGTCACGCCCATCTACCACCTTTAGTCTCCTCTTGGTAGTCACGTCCATCTACCCCTTCTGTCTCCTGTTAGTAGTCACGTCCATCTACCACCTTCTGTCTTGTGCTGGTAGTCGCGTCCATCTACCACCTTCTGTCTCGTGTTGGTAGCCACGTCCATCTACCACCTTCTGTCTCGTGTTGGTAGTCACGTTCATCTATCATCATTTGTCTCGTGTTGGTAGTCACGTCCATCTACCATCTTCTGTCTCGTGTTGGTAGTCACGTCCATCTACCACCTTCTGTCTCGGGTTGGTAGTCACGTCCATCTACCACCTTCAGTCTCCTATTGGTAGTCACGTCCATTTACCACCTTCTGTCTCGTGTTGGTAGTCACGTCCATCTATCACCTTCAGTCTCCTCTTGGTAGTCACGTCCATCTACCCCTTCTGTCTCCTGTTAGTAGTCACGTCCATCTATCACCTTCTGTCTCGTGTTGGTAGTCGCGTCCATCTACCACCTTCTGTCTCGTGTTGGTAGTCGCGCCCATCTACCACCTTCTGTCTCGTGTTGGTAGCCACGTCCATCTACCACCTTATGTCTCGTGTTGGTAGTCACGTCAATCTACCACCTTTTCGAGTACTTTCAATCAAGTCTGACACAGATGATCCTCTATGCAGTGACGACAAACAGTCCAGTATCTCGTCTCTCGGTCTTCCTCTGCCTCTGCTCCCCTGCAACTTTCCTACTGTCACGATGTATTCCAGATTTCTCCTTCTCATCACATGACCAAAGAATGCAGATTGTCTTTTTCTGATAACTGCAATCAGTTATCTTTGTTAGTCAGTTTCTTACAAAACATCCTCACTACTCTTTTTTATCTGTCCATCGTATTCTTATCATTCGTCTGTAAAGAATGTTACATGAATTACCATTAATTGTGTTTGTTAAACTATTCTAATATTATAATGAATAATGATCATATAATGACCCAGTTATCCGTTTTGAATTGGATTTATGATATACTAATCGCGTCCATTTAACATTTCTTCAATATTTTTTTTTTTTTCGATTACCCTGCCTATGATACGGAATACTGAGTTGTATTTGTTAATATGTATTTGTAAAATATCCCCTGATACGGAATGGTGATTTATATTTTGTAGGATGTATTTGTGAAGTATTCTCCTTTGTGTTGCTGGACTCATTTTGGAAAAAAAAAAGACCGACTGAGCCCCTATCAAGCATGTCGTAAAAGGGGACTAATTATGTGTGTTTCCTTCAAAGTCGGAGTGCAAATCCTTGAGAGTAGAGGAACGAGCTGTATGCATACAAATAAGCCAATTCTCTTAAACAGATGTGATCGCAGAAATTAAGTTCTGAGACAAGACTGAAGTCCAAAAGTGGGCGAACAACCAGAAATTGCCACTAAAGTTTATAGCTTGTTGTCACTAAGAAAGGACAAAAATGATTTATGAAATATTCCCTGAACTTACTGCTGAACTGTGCCTCTTGAACTGTCCGGATAAATATTGTAAAACATGTTTGTGAAATTCTCCTTAACATTTATGCTGGGGTTTACTTGTGAAACTCCATTGACATCTCAGCGGAATGTTCACACAGATCTCTGTTGAACCGAAGCTATCAGCCACCTATTTCCGACCCAACATTGTGTTGACCGGCTGTAGTCCGCTAGAAGAGACGAAATGGTCCTATATCCAGATTGGAAATGTCTGCTTCAAAGTTTCCGGCCCCGACTGCAGGTTTGTCTAGGAAAAGGCTAGATAAAGAGAAAGAACGGGAGAGGGAGAGTGTCTTTTAAAAGAGAAGGGAACGTCTATGAACGGGGAAAGATATACAGTAGACTATATGTAGATGTAGAATGGACAGAAGGGTTATGTGTGCGGGAGGAGACGTTGTGAGGATGTAAGAGACAATGACCTACTAGAGAGGGAGAAAAATGTAGTAAAAGGAAGGAAGAGATCTCGATGATGGGAGAGCGACATATAATAGTTGCAAGAGATAAGCGTATTGAACGTGGGGGGTGTAGAAAGTAAACATGACGTCTCATAGAAAAGGAGGTATGCATTAAAGAGAGAGAGAGAGAGAGAGAGAGAGAGAGAGAGAGAGAGAGAGAGAGAGAGAGAGATCCCCACAGTAAAAAAGAGGAGGATACATAGTAGAGCCTATATACACACATATATTGAGTTGTTTGTGTGTATATGTGTGTACGCGTGTATGAGTGTGTGTGCGTGCGTGCGTGCGCGCGTATATGTGTGTGTGTGTGCGTGTGTCTGAAATATAAAGAAAAGGTTAAAACACAAAGTGCACTAAGCAGCCGTTCCAAAATAAGACAAGTCAACAACCTAACTGCACCAGACATGAAAGTAACTTTTCATAACTAATTGCTGCAAACGAAAATGACATTACAAAATGTTGATAGTCTCTAGTTTTTAAGACATACGCTACTGGTTTACTTAATGAGAGCCACATTTTATATATATATATATATATATATATATATATATATATATATATATATATATATATATATAGATAGATAGATAGATAGATAGATAGATAGATAGATAGATAGATAGATAGATAGATAGATAGATAGATAGATAGATAGATAGATAGATAGATAGATAGATAGATAGATAGATAGATAGATAGATAGATAGATAGATAGATAGATAGATAGATAGATAGATAGATAGATAGATAGATAGATAGATAGATAGATAGATAGATAGATAGATAGATAGATAGATAGATAGATAGATAGATAGATAGATAGATAGATAGATAGATAGATAGATAGATAGATAGATAGATAGATAGATAGATAGATAGATAGATAGATAGATAGATAGATAGATAGATAGATAGATAGATAGATAGATAGATAGATAGATAGATAGATAGATAGATAGATAGATAGATAGATAGATAGATAGATAGATAGATAGATAGATAGATAGATAGATAGATAGATAGATAGATAGATTAGATAGATAGATATATAGATAGATAGATAGATAGATAGATAGATAGATAGATAGATAGATAGATAGATAGATAGATAGATAGATAGATAGATAGATAGATAGATAGATAGATAGATAGATAGATAGATAGATAGATAGATAGATAGATAGATAGATAGATAGATAGATAGATAGATAGATAGATAGATAGATAGATAGATAGATAGATAGATAGATAGATAGATAGATAGATAGATAGATAGATAGATAGATAGATAGATAGATAGATAGATAGATAGATAGATAACTAGATAGACAGACAGACAGACAGACAGACAGACAGACAGACAGACAGACAGACAGACAGACAGACAGACAGACAGACAGACAGACAGACAGACAGACAGACAGACAGACAGACAGACAGACAGACAGACAGATAGATAGATAGATAGATAGATAGATAGATAGATAGATAGATAGATAGATAGATAGATAGATAGATAGATAGATAGATAGATAGATAGATAGATAGATAGATAGATAGATAGATAGATAGATAGATAGATAGATAGATAGATAGATAGATAGATAGATAGATAGATAGATAGATAGATAGATAGATAGATAGATAGATAGATAGATAGATAGATAGATAGATAGATAGATAGATAGATAGATAGATAGATAGATAGATAGATAGATAGATAGATAGATAGATAGATAGATAGATAGATAGATAGATAGATAGATAGATAGACAGACAGACAGACAGACAGACAGACAGACAGACAGACAGACAGACAGACAGACAGACAGACAGACAGACAGACAGACAGACAGACAGACAGACAGACAGACAGACAGACAGACAGACAGACAGACAGACAGACAGACAGACAGACAGACAGACAGACAGACAGACAGACAGACAGACAGACTATATATATATATAACGCAACTGTTGTGGCCGGTTGCATAATTGTTTAATTCTAATAACTAATAAAACTGTAGCCAATAGTTGAAGATGCAGTCCTACCCATGATTACATCACCTTTGTGTAAAAATATCGTATCTGACAAAATTTTGCCATTATTAGCTAGTGTCTTTGTCTTTATTAATACTATTATATTTAGAAATGCCTAGGGTGTGTGTGTGAACAGTGCTGGTAAATTCTGTACATGTATGTGGTGAGGTGACATTTCTCTCACAAAAACGAAACATAACTAATGGGATTAAAAAGGCGTGCAGTGTATAGTTTAGCTGCAGAACAGCAGATTGAGATTAGATCGGGGCGCCACACATATGCTGCAATTCCTAAAGTACTGATGACTGGCAAAGGGGCAAGCTATGTCTTTTACAATCCCAATAATTTTCTAAGAGACCACTGATCATCTCAAAAACTGTAACTTTTGCATGGTCCCTCCAAAGAGGAAGACACGGACTCTTGAGTATCCTAACACCCCCTCTGTAAAACGTCTGGTACCACATGACGATGACCTGCAAGTACCCAAAGAGCCAGAATTGTTTTCGACTACTTCCACTGATGAAAAAGGACCACCAACCTAAAGCGACCCAGATTTTGAGCAAACTACATCCACTAAACCAGACTTTTTTTTTTTTAGTCCCCTTTAAGTAAACTGAATGATCTTGTAAGAGATTTGAATTTTCCTAAAGAATAAAGAGGTGCTTCTGGGGTCGAAATCCCAGAAGTGGAATCATCTGGCAGAAGATATTAGAATTTCTGTGTATAGGAACCGACAGAAGCCGCTTTATGTATATATATATATATATATATAGAGAGAGAGAGAGAGAGAGAGAGAGAGACTTTTTTGCATGCCACAACATTTCTAGGCTAATGACAGCCCTATAAATCAATTATAAACCGGATGTAATTGCTGTTTATCCACTTGTGGACTTTATTTTTGTTCCAGAACCTAAGTTTTGCGTAAACATCCGTTTTACAAATCTGGCTTAGGTATATACTGGCTGTTGGTTCCTTGCCACTCACGAAAGAAACATCCAAAATTAGTCACATTTTACAACGTGTTTGTTAGGGGCAGCAGGCCTAATTCCCCCCCCCCCCCCCCCCAATTTCCTCACCGGGGCCCTGGAACCAACACGCGGACACTTTACGATTAAGAAGTAACATTTCAATTATAATTTTTACCTGTCGTCTCTTACAGAATCATTTCAGACCGCAACAGCTCAACAAGTATTAACTGGAAACATGCCTGGGAGTTGGCCCCTGAAGTGCCAAACAATGTCAGAGTCATTGATGGCTGCAATATTTCCGTAGACGTCGGGGTCAACGCCACAATTATTGAGGAAGGGGAGATCAGTATAGGAGATCCTGTGTTTGCCTGCTACTAGGCCGTGTCTTGATCATATAGTATATTTTCTCCTCGCCAACATATTTTGACGGGAAGGGATATGTTGAGTAATCTCAAGTAAAAGACACTTTAGTCTTCCGATAATCCATCTCAGATGTCTAAAAATTGGTTTAATTTCTCCATTTGTGATTCATTCTCAAACCTGTAAACTAAGCCTATTCAACTAAGTTCACTCAGGGGCCAAAAATGTTGAAACTATGGATCTTCGCGGGCCACTTACTAGGCCTCCGCTGGCCAGATTACGCCCGTGGGCCATCAGTTTGAATAGTTGCTCTTAAGCTAGGGTTTCCAGCCTTTCTCAGTGGCCCCCTTCTTCAAATTATGGTAAGATCTCCACCCCCATGTTAAAAACATGATTTTTTTTAAAGGGGGTAGGGGGGGGGGCAAGGGGTGGACAAAAGAGAAAAATGCTAAGCACTTTTAACAAGAACTTTGAGAAACACATCCACATTAATCAGTTTTTATCTGACGTAAGAGAAACAGTCATCCACAACTAGCAACTTAGCGTCCATATGGCCGTGTGATGGTACACACTGTATTGTCTTGATGGTCAATGCTACTGTTCGTCCTGATACTCTACAAGGCACAAAAGAACACTGATCACAGACACACCTACCACCTTCCCACCCCAACCCACACCCCACCCCCCAAACACACACACACACACAATGTTAGTATCATCATCATCATCAGGTGCCTTGCAGACTGGCGTAGGCGATCATGCCTCTCCACAATCTGCCATCTCCTGCAGCATGTATCAGTTCGTCTGACGACACACCTCCATGCCATGCAACAAGACTATCAGGTATTTTCTCTCGTTGTCTTCCTCTATCCCTCTTTCCACAGATCTTTCCAGTGATCACAACATGCCTCTTTAAAAACCTCTTGGTTGCTCTTTTTGGCTGTCCGAGGTATTCTAAGCATTCTTCTGTAAAATCACATCTCCGAGGCCTCAGGAAATTGTTTGGCCTGCCTACCGATTGTCCAGGATTCACAGCCATATGTTAAAACTGGATGTATGTAGCAAGCAAGAATTATCTTTCTAACTCTCAATGACAAGGGTATATTGCAGAATGTGTTCTTCATTTTAATGTTAGTATAGCAGATTATTTAATTTTAGACCATCGAAATAAACACCCGATGACACAAAGTGACACAGTTCGGATGAGGATCACACATGGAGAGCTTCCGGACACCCCTTTCAACCGTTAGGTTATATTAGGACCCCTGGCAAACAACCAGAGTGGGGCTTTAGAAAAACGACCAAATACATCCCACTTGGGAACTAGGAGAGCGATCGTGGAGAAACGACACAGAAACACAGAGAACAGTCTGTAAGTAGATCTATACGACTGGTCGATTTGGACGCCGCACTTGATTTCATAGTACAAATATTCGCTACATACATGTACTAGCTGCATATCTTTCACTGCAAACACTTTTTTACTAAACAGTACTTTATTAGAGTTTTAACTGATTATTCTCAAACGTCTATGGCTTCAAATTGTACTTTTATCTGTCTGTTTATAATTCTGAAAGTCCTATCGCTGCAAGCAATCTTCAGACCCCCCCCCTTCCCCCCCTTTCCCCCCCCCCCCTTTTTTTTTCTCCCTAATTTTGGCACACATTTTTCAGCAGAGGTAAGGCAACGTAGTGGATGTTTAGTCTGCTACCTGCTTCGCATCTCGCGCAGGTAAATCAAACCGCCTGCTTTAATTACCCAATTTCCTTTCATTATCCAACAGTCGAGCTTTAATGCATATCAAGGAAGAAAAAAAAAATTTTCTTTAGTGTGTGCGTGTGTATGTAGTATGTATGTGTGTGTGTGTGTGTGTGTGTGTGGGCGCGCGAACATGTGCACTCCTGCTGGGAAATAAAATGGTATACAAACCTAAAACGTTTCTGTTGTCAGGAAACTGTTCTCTTTGAATCCAAAGGAACGTATCATACGTTCAAAGGCTTTCACAGACAAGCCTAGTAAACACAAGATGCGCCGAATTTGCGTCTTTCTTGACTACCGTGGGCCTCTGATGCTAAACTCCCTGGGACTCAAATAGTTATATTATCTGTTGCGCAGATGTTACATATGGCTGTGAATCCTGGACAATCGGTAAGCAGGTCAAACAATTTCTTGTGGTTATACAGAAGAATGCTTAGAATACCTTGGACAACCAAAAAGAGCAACCAAGAGGTTTTGAAAGAGGCGGAAGCCCGAAGACAACTTATCACAGACATCAGAAGGAGACAGTCATCATTTTTCAGCCATGTTATGAGAAGAGGGAAAATAAAACATGTTGTGACCACTGGAAAGATCTGTGGAAGGAGACAGTCATCATTTTTCGGCCATGTTTTGAGAAGAGGGCAAATAGAACATGTTGTGACCACTGGAAAGATCTGTGGAAGGAGGGATAGAGGAAGACAACGAGAGAAGATGCTTGACAGTCTTGTTGCATGGCATGGAGGTGTGTCGGCACACAAACTGATACATGCTGCAGGAGATCACAGATTATGGAGAGGCATGATCGCCTACGCCAGTTGGCAAGGCACCTGATTATGATGATGATCTGTTGCGCATGTTTTTTTAACATAAAGTAAATGAAGGTGTAAAAGTGCACGTGGTAAACAGGAAAGTTTCAAGATTTTGGGTTCAGAGGTCTTCGCTGCGTCAGACACACACACACACATCTTTATTACTTGAAACTTGACCTATAAGCAGCAATATATATTACACGTGGTAATGATTTTTCAATACTTATCTCTAAACTTTTGTGGAATATGTGATCTAATTTTTCGCTTCTTTTATTATTATTTTATTTTTATTTATTTTTTTATTTTTCACATTAAATTTTCTGTTTGAAGATTACAAGCTATATTGGCAATTTTGCAATCGGTTTAGCTCTAAAAATTGATTAGGAAAATGTTTTAATATATGTTTAACGTTCGCTTGTTTATCTCCGTGATAGTCTGCAGTAGCTTATTCTCTCTCTCTCTCTCTCTCTCTCTCTCTCTCTCTCTCTCTCTCTCTCTCTCTCTCTCTCTCTCGCTTTCTCTGTGTGTGTGTGTGTTTGTGTGTGTCTTTGTTGTGGTCTAGTTGCATAAGTAATCATTTTCACACCACTTTTGAATCGTGAATACCACCTGAAAATCTGTGCACGAGAGGAACAATTATCCCCATAAACTTATCGCTTCAATTCAACTGTCTCAATGGCGCTGTTTCTGAGTTTTAAAAAGAATTTAATGTTAGCTTTTTGCTCGAAGCTGATTACGTAAAAATACACCTCTGTTGACTTTCTGATCATTCTCTCCATCTTTGGCGGTCAGTTGCGATGGACTTCATGGTTGCATGCCTGAGGCCTGCCCAGTCAGTCAGGTTCTGTAACTAGGACTTTCTTGGTCTGCCTCTTCTCCTCTTTTTCTTTACTAAGCCCCTGCATTGTTGTTTCTGAGAGGCCGTTAGTCTTATTACATAGTCTTATTACATGTCCCTACCCTTTCACTGTAGTTAAAAGAGGTTTATAGTTGCCAATGTGCTGTATAATTGTATGGTGAACTTCTTCGTTTGTAATGTGGTCTCTGTATGATATGCCAAGAATTCTTCCGATACATCGCTTTTATAATGCTTGTATCTTTCTTTCAAGTTCGACTGTTAAGGGTATGTATATATATATATATATATATATATATATATATATATATATATATATATATATATATATATATATATATATATATATATAGATATATATATATATATATATATATATATATATGCACCATAACTCTATCATATATGCCTTATTTTATCAAGTGAAAACTGAAACACTGCTACTTAAAAGCACACATACTTCGTGAAACAAGAAAATAAAAAAGGACCCTTTCATCACATTTGAGCATAAGGCAAAGGGCTCTTGAATATATTTTTTGAAAAGTAGGACACTCGTCCTCTGTGGACGTTATGGTCAACATCGCCTAGCCTACCTTTAAAGTAAAAGTAAAAGTAAAGATCCCTTTACACGTCCTTGGGCGCATGGGGCATATGAGAAGAGCACCCATATTTTACAGACCATCGGCACTCATTGGGTAATGTGGTCAGCATTACGCCGGCCGTCTTTACTTTCACAGGACAGCCCATACTGGTACCCATTTGAGGCTGGGTCGACCTGCGACGTCCCAAACCACGATACAAATACACGCAGCCCGCAGTGGGTTTAGATCTCGGTACGTTGGATTACGAGTCAGACTCGCAACGCCATAGCCACGGACGCCGGTAGCCCACCTTTGCTTCCTTGATATTTCTTGATTACGACATTAGACAGGATCAACGTGTTAGTCCTAGGTAATTTTAATATTTATCCACGATGCAGATTTGAACGATAGACACCCGGGTTGACAGACAAATGTTTAGCCACTGGGTTACTGCGTCCCGAGACAAAATTTCGGAGTTAACATTGCATGAGACAGAAACGGTTAACAACAGCTCTGAATGGGATCAAGGTCGCGCAATTAGAGCACTTGAAACACACAGTGAACGCAGAAACACAAGCCTTTGCATGTGTCGACTTGTTATTACTCATCCCCACCACCCACTCCTGTTTCCTAATCCTGCGACATAAGTGTCACTTCTCCGAAACGTCACTATGTGATGAGTATAGAGGCTGCGGAGAAGATCTTGTCAAGTGAAGCACCCACGGAAGACACCCTTGCTTTCATGAAGGCAGTGTCAAGAGACAAGGTCACGAACCTTGTACACAGATCACTGACAGATGGTCTTGACCTTTGGTACTGGCGAACTTGTTATCGTCCTGCAGTTTTAAGGCGAAAAAAAAAGCACACTAATTTATTCTAACTTTTAATGCGTGTCTTAAAATGCGGTTGAAAAGGGATGGTAAGCTGTTTACAAAAAAAGATTATGTATACCAAATTTTTTTTGTGATATCAGACTAATTGTGCACATACCTACAGACTTACTGTGAGTTGGTACAGGAACATTACTCCAGTATATAAAGAGGAAGAAGAAGTAGAAAAAGAAGAAGTATAAGAAAAAGGATGAAGGAGATGAGGAAGAGGAGGAGAAGACATGAAGAAGAGGAAGAAATCGAAGAGGATGAGGAAGAGGCAAAAATAACTTGAGAGGGCTATCCTAGTTTACGAATAAAATAATAATAAATATCAAACAATTAGGAGGCAAACATATAAGCATCATCATCATCATCAGGTGCCTTGCCGACTGGGTGATCATGCCTCTCCACAATCTGCGATCTTCTGCAGCATGTATCAGTTCGTGTGCTGACACACCTCCATGCCATGCAACAAGACTGTCAAGAATCTTCTCTCGTTGTCTACCTCTATCCCTTCTTCCACAGATCTTTCCAGTGGTCACAACATGCAGCCAAAGTCTCAACTTCATTGAGTCTTTTTTGGTATCTTGTCATTATCATCTGCTCATGGTCCTTAAAGACAAGGCTCCTGTCAAATATGATTCCCAGATACTTCAGTTTGCTCTCTCTTGTGACGTGTCTACAATCTACAGTGGGACATCAGCTCTAACAATCATGTTGTCTAGAGAACACCTCAAAACATACCCCTTTTCTTGGTGAACGACAGCAATAATTTTTGTACACCAGTCAATCACTTTGTCTACTGTCGCCTGTCACTACTTGGCTGTTTGTTTCCTATCTTTCCCCTACCAGTAAGCGAGAATATCATCTGCAAATGTTAGTATCCTTTCAACCGATGGGGCTTCTAGACTTGCATTCTTGCCTTATGTGTTTTAAAGAGCAGAGGCGAAGTGGCGAATCCTTGTCGCAATCCCGGGGATTCCACTGACACAAGTCTAAAACCACATGCTTCACTCCTTCCTTCACCAACAGACCTTGTCCGTGTTTCCCCTGTCCAGGAAGTTTTTTTTTTTTATAACTAACGTACCCAAGGCAATGGTAACTGTCTGTATTTATCTCCTGTAGCATAATGACATCAAAATTATTTGTCAGCCTTTCCAGTACAGAACGTCTCTGCCTAGCACTCCGACAGTTCCGGTATCCCACTATTATTTTACTGAAACATAATCTCTCAGATTTTCATCTTGTTCTCCTGGCGCCTGTCCTACTTCTGTGCATTCGCCTCTCACCATCCCTCGTCTTCTGCTCTTTACTCTTTCTTCGCTGTCTGCTGAAAACGGTGTCAAGCGCAGAGCAAGTGCTCCGTAACTCTGGTAACGAATTAGTCATGCGAGAAGAACAAGGTCAGCAAATGACTACAATGTCTGGGCAACAGGTTAAGCTTCCTACACTGACAACTCATCCTCAATGGAAACTATACTTGATTATTGAGACGGATGAATTACAAGCAATTATAGTCTGTTTGAGAAGTCGAGCTCGAATTTTAAAATATGTTACTCGGGAACCATTCGATAAAAGTTTGGAACAATTTTAACTTGTTATAGATCATGTTTTTATCATGATTTTTTTCAGTGTATACAACATATAATTTTCGTTTTGCTTTATTTTTGGAACAAGAAATAAAAACAGATACAGATTCAAAGCAGGCGTGTCTTAGTTGTTTCACTCTCAGCTGTCAAAAAAGTCACCAAGCATTACTCCAAACAATCTCGTGTGTCAACCACAGTATCCTTTTTAGAGATACACCAGTGATTCGTCACACAAAGATCACAGAAAATCGCCGCTGTGGGAAAACAGCAGCAGATGTGCAATTAAAAATTATAAAATCATATGGACATGGGAAATCAAAGGCGACATGAAAATTTGTGTTGAGCCGTAAAGGAATTTTCGAGATATATGTTAAAGTGTGAGGCCACGACTTTTGAAGCGCAGTATAAATAACACCGTGACGCCTCCTGCGGTTTTGGTAGTGTGCCTGCCGATGATAAATGCCGACTTTCTGGTGGTTCTCATGACCTTTATACTCGCGAATGAAGTCATATGGTGATACACCGTCTGGTCGGCACCACTTTATTACCCGCCTCCAAGGGTTGACTTCCACGTGATATGTTTTGTCACGTGATCTTAGACGCTCTCTTTGTGGGTTTACGTTGTGGCGCATTGGGCATTTGAGGCTTGTTCACCCATATGTTTATAAAACAATCAGACATTGATGGCCGCCTTTACTTCCCAGGAATGTACCTGGTAAAAATTTAAGACCATGATTCATGATTGGGAGTCATGGTGATGCTTTATATGCTGCAGAATTACCGACCAGCAAAGCATTGGGCAAGGATGCTCTCCCTTTCTGTTCGTGTGTGTGTCTCTCTCTCTCTTTCCTTCTCTCTCTCTCTCTCTCTCTCTCTCTCTCCCTGTCTCTCTATCTCTCTCTCTCTCTCTCTGCCTTTCTCTCCCTCCTTTTCCGTTTCCTAAAAATAATGGCTGTTTAAAAATGTTTTTGGAAACGCTGAATGTAAGACAGATCTGTGTGCCTAATTTGTGACTGCCCTCTCTCCCCCCCCCCTCTCTCTCTCTCTCTCTCTCTCTCTCTCTCTCTCTCACACGCTCTCTTTCGCCCCTCCTTTCTAACAACATGACTATGACCACCGGCATATACAAGGGGGCTCTAAAAACCCATTTGAAGTGTGATAGAAATCACAATTGCCACGCCATTGTTTTGTCTGTAACCGGTGAATATTATAGATAAGGATGTTAATAATGTTAAGCAAGTAACATTCCAGTACGCAGTGACGTCATATGAGAGCCTCAAGATGGCCGCCCCACTTTTGACATGCACCAAAGTGTAGCCGCGTTATGTTTCCGTTCTGTGATCAGTAAAGGGGGATGAATTCTACAGAATTTCATTAGTGAATTAAAGTCCAGCACAGTGTATAATGCCTGTCAGATAGGCAAGTGTATGCGTGGAGTGGGAAGATTTAAACCGGTCCGACTTCTACGACCGACTGTTTAAAACTTTCTACTCGATACATGTCAGCGTTCCCCGTGTGGGTTCTGGGGCTCTGTTATAGGGAAAACAAGAACAGACAAACTACCTACCCAAAAGAATGTCGTAAGAGTAAACTAATTAAGAGCTTCCTTCGAAGTTGGAGTTCCTTTTTACAACATGCACACCCCTTTGAGTCGGGAGTAGCCGTGGCAGGGCGGCTAGACGCGCGCCGAGAATCGGAAGGTCGTGGGTTCGCTCCCTGGCGAAGCCAGACTTTTCTTCAAAAAAGACCTTAGCTCCCAGGTCGACCCAGCCTAGAGTTGGTACCCGGTGCAGTCCTGAGAAGTAGAGGCGGCCGGCGTGATGCTGACCACATCACCCATCTTGTGCCGTTGGTCTATAAAATATAGGTCTAGGCCTATATGCCCTATACGCCTAAAGGTGTGGAAAAGGGTCCTTTACTTATTTTTTTTTTACTTACACCTCTTAAAAAACTATATCTCATGCCATGCGCTACTGTATAATGTTGTCTCGTAGTTTTTAAGGCGACCGTCGTTGTGTAACAGTTAGACGTTCGCATGTAGATCAATAGATCATGGGTTTGAATCAGAAGGGAGTCAGACCTTTTAAAAAAATGGCTTCAGTTCCCAGGTCGACCAAGCCTTGATTGTGTAACAGGTGAAGTCCTGGGAAGTAAAGGCGGGCGCCGTAATGTTGACCAAATCATCCACCGAGTACGGATAGGTTTAAAAAATATAGGTCTAACACGGTATGCCCAGAACGTCTGGACGCTTAGAAAACGGCATTTTCACGCGACAAAGTGAAAAAAAAAAAGTAAGAATTCCTTTTCACGCATTGAGCCCATCGGGCATATGGAAAGAGAATCTCCTATTTTTACTGACCAATCGGAACTATGGTGGAATGTGGTCAGCATTACGCCGGCCGTCTTTCCTTCCTCAGGACATTTATCCTGGTACCCATTTTAGGTTGGGTCGACCTGCGACGCCCCATCATCATCATCACCAGGTGCCTGGCCTCTTCGCAATCTACGATCTCCTGCAGCATGTATCAGTTCATGTGCTGATACACCTCCATGCCATGCAACACGACTGGCAAGAATCATCTTTCGTTGTCTTCCTCTATCCCTTCTTCCACAGATCTTTCCAGTGGTCACCACGTGTTCCATTTTCCCTCATCTTATAACATGGCCGAAAAATTTTTACTGTCTCCGTCTGATATATGTGAAAAGTTTTCTTTGAGCTTCCGCCTCTTTAAAAACCTCTTGGTTGCTCTTTTTGGCTGTCCAAGTAATTTTAAACATTCTTCTGCCAAATTACATCTTTGAGGTCTCAAGAAATTGTTTGGCCTGCCTACCGATTGTCCAGGATTCACAGCCATATGTTAAAGCTGGATGTATGTAGCAAGAAAGAATTCTTTTTCTAACTCTCAATGACAAAAATATATTGCATAAGATGTTCTTCATTTTATAAAATGCAGCTTTTGCTTGTCCTATTCTGTTTCTCATCGACACCCTATACCATGATAAAAATCTAAGAAGCCAGCATTGGGTTTCGATCGCAGTACGTTGGTGGGGGAGATTGAGAGCCTCAGTGATCTAATGAGCTATGCCGGCGGGAACCTATGTTCCTGGCAGGGTCACCCAAGCCGGACAGGTCATTGGTGAGAGGACAGACTAAATATGGCCTTCCGGTCTTCCAGGTTCGGGGGTTGGTCGCAGTATTTACAGCTCTGCCCAGTAAAAAATCTACAACGTTACTGAAACTTCAAGAAGAAAATAAGTGCTCTCAACGTCCGGCGGTCTTGGGACAGAGTCCATCTGTCAGCTTGAACAACATGGGTGAAAACCGAAAGGAAGCCCATGATGGGAAAACAAGTCTGCTGGATGTCAAAACCAAATTAAGAATTGGCTTCTGGAATGTAAGAGCCCTGTTTGAAACGGCCAAAACCGTCCAAGTAATTAAAGAAATGCAGAACTATAAACTGCATATTCTTGGAATTAGTGAAAGCAGGTGGACAGGGTTTGGACAATCCACAACAAGTACAGGAAAAAAACCATAATATACCCTGGAAGAGATGATAACCTACATTCTGCAGGCGTGACACTTATTTTAAAGAAAGGTGTGCACAAACATCTCATCGAGCGGCATCCAATTAATGAGAGAATTATGACAGCACTATTAAATGGGAAACATGCCAAACTTACAATTATCCAATGCTACGCACCGACTAATGAAGCTGAAGACGAAGATAAAGAAACATTTTATAGGAGACTGCAAGAGGTAGTAGATAAAGTACCAGCCCATGATATTCTATGCATTATGGGAGATCTCAATGCAAAAGTTGGTAACAACAACTTGAATTGAGAACTATCAAGGGAAATCAAGGATGTGGTACAATTAATGACAACGGGGGAAAGACTGAGCGACTTCTGCACAGCGAACAGACTTGTTAACGGAGGAACACTGTTCCCTCACAAGAATTTACACAAGCTCACATGGATATCCCCAAATAGAAGAAAATAGATCGACCATTTCATGGTAAACAGAAAATGGCGTGGGTGCCTACTCGATGTGCGTGTCAGAAGGGGAGCAGACGTAGGAAGCGATCATCACCTTGTAGTTGCTCTACTACAACTATTCCGGTTTAAAATGGACGCTAGTCGGGTGAACTGTTTGGAGCCGAGGCAAATTTTCTGCTTCTGCCGGACGGTGGCCGATGCAGTTTTGCTCCATTTGTAGACTGGATATAGTTTCGTCGAACAACTTCTGAGTTGAATGCATGGCGTGACACTGTGAGCTGTGGATTTAATTTGGAATGTTTTTTTTCCACTGTAACCAACGTGGTGGTGTGAATTGTAGGTTAAAAAAATGGCGCGATGCATGAGTAAAAGACATTGCCACTAAATTTATAGTAGAACTCAAGAATAGATTTCAAACCTTATCAAGTGACCCAGACAGTCAAACTGCAATCAGCATTCAAGACAGATGGAACCAGATCAAAGAAACATACAAATCAACTAGCAACAGCATTTTAGGAACCAGGAAACAACATCACAAAGAATGGATTAGCAGTCAAACCATGGACTATATTGCCAAGCGAAAAAGCACAAACAGCCTCATAAATCACACTAAATCAGAACGTCAGAAAGACAAACTAATGTTAGAATATAGCGAACTAAAATAAATGACAAAGAAAAGTGCCAGAGCTGACAAAAGAATATTTATGGAAAATCTAGCAGAAACAGCAGAAAATGCTGCTGAAGCACATGATCTACAAACCCTATACGAAATTACCCAGCAAATTTGCGGAAACAGAAACAATTATCACAGCATACCTATCAGAGATAACTGAGGCAGACTGCTAACCTCAGAACAAAAACAAGACGTGCAGTGGACTAAACACTTCTCCGACCTCTTGAACAGACCTGATCCTGAAAATCCTACAGATATTCAACAAGCCTCTCGGGACATTGACATCATTACTGAACCACCAAGCAAACAAGAAATCCTTAAAGCTATCCACACTTAAAAGAACAACAAAGCACCAGGCAAAGACGAACTGCCAGCAAAACTTCTCAAAGTAGATCCCAACACAATTGCTAGCATTTTAAAACCATTGTTCAAGGATATTTGGGGAAAAGAAGTGTTGCCTGATGACTGGACTGAAGGAACAATAGTCCAAATCCCCAAAAAAGGAGACTTAACAGACTGCATTAATTGAAGGGGAATTACTCTACCCTCAGTACCAAGCAAAATATTTTGTAAAATCATCATAATGCGGCTTGAAAAAGGAATAGATAAATGCCTACAAGTAGAACAAGCAGGATTCAGAAAGGGCAGAGGAACAACTGAACACATCTTCGCAATACGTAACATTTTATAACAATGCAATGAATGGCAGAGAAGTATATATATAAATTTTGTGGACTCTGAGAAAGCTTTTGACAGCGTCCATAGAGACAGTCTATGGAAAAGTTTACGACCTTATGGAATTCCAGAAAAAATAGTCAACATAATTGCTCTCTTCTATAAAGACTTTTATTGCAGTATAAAAAATTACAATACATCTTTCCCAGTTAAGACAGGTGTAAGTCAGGGATATGTTATGTCATCTCTCCTCTTCAACCTTGTGATTGATTGGATACTAAAGAACACAGTAGACAGGACATTAAGAGGCATACGATGGACTCCATTCGCCATGCTTGAGGACCTTGATTTTGCAGGTGATATAGCACTCCTATCACATAAACATGAACATATACAAGAAAAAAGTAACAGACTACACAGCACAGCAGAAATGGTGGGACTAAGAATAAATACAAAGAAAACTAAGATCATGACAAGCAGTCCTAACCAACAACCAGTGATCATAAATAACCAAACTCTTGAAAATATAGAACATTTCACATATCTTGGCAGTGTGGTGTCCCTGCCGGGAGGGACCGAAGAGGACATACAATCACGTCTGAACAAAGCTAGAGCTGCTTTTGGAAGGATGAGGCAAATCTGAAAATCCAACAATTACTGCAGAGGAACGAAACTCCGACTCTACAAAAGCATCATTTTGCCATTTCTTCTTTATGGGGCGGAATGCTGAAGAATGACCAAAAAGGATGCACACAAGCTGTCCACCTTCCACCACACATTTCTACGTAGAATTATCAAAATTTTCTGGCCAGATACAATCTCAAATGCTAAACTACTTCAAGTCACAAACCAAGAAACTTTAGACAGTATGATTACCAAGAGAAGATAGAAATAGCTTGGCCACGTTATGAGAGTGACTTCTGATATACCTGCCAAAACAGCTCTCACATGGACACCAGAGGGAAAGAGAAAACAGGAAGGCGCCCAAAAACAACATGGAGACGAACGATGGAAAGTGACCTGAGTGCGGCATCTTTGACATGGAAAACTGCACTGAAGATTGCACAGGACATGAAAGCATGGAAAGTCCTCTTTATAGCCTCATGTGCCACTAGGCATAACGAGAACTGACTGACTGACCTTAGAATTACGAGTCGGACTCGCAACGCCTAAGCCACGGACGCCGCCTTCACGTGACAAAGTAATATCAAACATAGTTAACACAGAAACTATTTTTTTACATAAGGTGCATGTAGCTTCTAGAAGGGCCTCACGAGCCGGATAGATAAATGGATAGAGAATAAATAAATAAAGATGCCTAGTACACCAGACTGGGAGGTAAATTTGCAACTGAGACCCTTACCTTAGCCTCGAAATCGATTCAAAGCCTTCCTTCGAAGTCAGAGTGCATCTGCCTGAGATGCAAGGAACCAACAGTCTGTATACAAATGAGTCAGATCTGTGAAACGGATGCACATGCAGCATTCAGGTTCAGGAATAGGACGGCGGTCAAGAAGTGGATGAACAACCAAATCTTTCCGCCAGAGTTTATAGCTGGTGAACGCGAAGAAAAAGAAAGAAGAAGATTCAAAGCCAATCTTACAGATGGAGAGGGTGTCGTGGGGGAGGGGCTAATATTTGCCACAATGAACCTCCATAGCTCGGAATGCTAAAGAAGAAAAAGAAGGGGGAGGAAAAGAAGAATATAAAAGCGGGGAAGAGCAGGAAGAAAAAGAACAAGAAACGTTCATCGTATGGCATTGTGTGTTGGCACGCTCTACTAACAATTGAATTTTGTACCTACTTACTGAGCAAGTACAATATAATTAATACACAGAATAATACGATTGTGTCAGACATTAGGAGCAGAATAGACCAGGATAAGGCTGTATTTCGCAGAATGAAGAACACTTCGTGCAGCATGTCTCTCTCTCTCTCTCTCTCTCTCTCTCTCTCTCTCTCTCTCTCTCTCTCTCTCTCTCTCTCTCTCTCTCTCTCTCTCTCTCTCTCTCTCTCTCTCTCTCTCTCTCTCTCTCTCTCTCTCTCTCTCTCTCTGGCTGTCCGAAAGTAAGTACTAAAATGTATGTAGAACTTAAATTGTTTATGGTAGGGAATAAATGGAATGTGAATGCACAAATTAGAAAGAACTTGGGGGCGATGGAGTTAAAGTTTCTCAAACGAATGTTAAGAATTCTCTGAGCTGCCAGAATAACTAAAGAGGATTGCTTGAAAAAGGCTAATGAAAAAAGATCAATCTATGCAGGTATAAGGGAAAGACAAGCACTGTTTTTGGTCATGTGATGAGGGAGAGACTTTGGAGAATATTGTGACAGCTTGGATGATCAAAGGTAGAAGAGGGAGAGTCAGACAGTGAGAGATGATGACGGATGGAGGGACATCATCGGTGGAACCTATCCAGAGGACAATGGGCCGACATCTGGGGAGTTGCACGAACGCCTACGCCAGTCGACAGGGCACGTGATGATGATGATGACAGGAAGCAGTGACTGGAGATAACATGAAACGAAAAGGACGCGACAGCAATCCAATTACACCATTACAACAATTATCAACAGCAGGATGTGCCAGGTAAACAAATTAATAATTTATTTTGATTTAAAACGCCAGGACGTGAAATCAGTTGGAAAACCAAAGCAGAATGACATAAGTCTGGCATGGAGACAGACAGAAAGATAATCACCCCCATAGATAATCAGTTTTTTAAAAACAATTTACATACAGTAGTTACTGTAATAAAAATAAAGCAAAAGCAATTCCTCTTATAAGAAAAAATCAATCGACTCCAGAAATTCTCAGAACAAATTGGACTCCAAATTAACACCTCAAAAACAAAAATTCTAGACTTTACCAACAGTTCAGTTGATATCACGCTGAACAACAACAGCCTTGAAAAAGTCAACAGTTTCACTTATCTGGGGAGCAAGATGTCATCTACAGGAGATACCGCACCAGAAATACCATTTAGAATAGCACTGGCATCTAGTGCCTTCAATAAACTGTCTAACATCTGGAAATCAAAGACACTTAGCAAACACACAAAACTCAAGATCTTCAATTCTTGTGTGATTCCAGTACTAACCTATGGATGCGAGAGCTGGAAATCAACGAAAACTCTAGACACAAAATTAGACAGTTTTGAAAATAAATGCCTTAGAAGAATACTAAATTTCAAATGGTCAGATTTCCGAACAAATACACAAATGAGGCAAGAATCCAGGCAAGAGTATTTGTCTAATTTTATACGAAAACGCCGCTGGAACTATGTCGGCCACGCCCTTAGAATGGATAAATCAAGACTTCCTTACCAAGCCCTCATTTGGACACCACAGGGGAAAAGATCTCGTGGAAGACCAAGGGAAACCCTACGTAGAACTATCATCAGGGAAGGCTCGCTCATGGGCCACTCAAACATCCAAGACCTACAACGGATTGCAACGAACCGCCATGCATGGAGAGTCATGACCTCTGCCCTATGTGCCGCACTCGACACAAGAGGAAAGACTAACTAACTAACTAATTCCTCTTATAGCTGACTGGTCACACGAGATTAAATAATTATCTTTGCAAAATTCATCTACAATTTCATTTTACAACTAGTCAAGATATCTGGTCAGGGTTCTGTTCAATGTGTTTAATTGGGATACCTAGCAGAAGTATTTAGTAGTAGTGTCTAGTTGCAGTCTTCAGTAGTAGTGTCTAGTTACAATATCTGCTTGAAGTATCAAGTATGGGTGTCTAGATGTCCCTGCGTCGGAGTAGACTAGTTGCTAGAGAGTTGGCTGGAATTATTTGTAATTAGCACGTTCAAATTATAGTATGGGCTCAAGGGCTTCACATGTGAATGCTCTCTAATAAAGCCTTGTATGGTTTATAATACTGAGCCCCAGGTTATACAGCTTGAAGAACAAACTACGAATCTTCGTTTCTACTGTTATTTCAGATCCAACATATGCCAGCCAACGCTAGAGCATCGCTATAGATTTGGAGCGAAAGTTAAATGCATTTGAAAAAAAAAAAAACAATATCTGAAAAAATCATGAACATAAAATTTGATAACTTTAAAAACGAAATTATAAGGCGATCAGATACATATATGCACAAATACCTGAATCGAATGCAATTAAACAAAGAATTTGCAGACACAGTGGACACACTCTGAGACGAAATGAACAAAGAATAACAAAACCAGTACTTAAACAAGAAACAAAGAGTCTGAGAAAAATAGGGCGTCCAAGGAAAACATTAACAAGAAAATTATTTGAAGACGCTAAAAACGTTGCGCTAATGATCATCATGTCAGAAATCGAGAAAGGTGCATGCAATAGAGCTAAGTGGAGTATTCGGATACGAGACCTATGTGACGTCTAACGGCACATGAATATGATGACGATGCTCAATGAGGTCTTTAACGTCTGGGTCTGTAAACCTATGCAATGTTTCCTCGTTGTGAATTGAACAAACAAGATACAAACAATTGATTGCACAATTTATTTCCTAGTAAATATAGCTGTATCTCTGCAAGTGCATGCTGTTGTAATAATTGATTTAAAAGAAGAAAATAAATGATGCCTTCTAGTCGAAACAACAAAATCGGCTACATTCAAAAGTAACGGCCTATTTCATCAGGCCAAATGCACGTTCGTGGTGATGTCCTTCTGTGTGCACAATTCCGGACTGGACCGGTGTATTTAGACATCCTTCTTAGCGTTTTTAGACATCCTAATTCTTGGCACTTTTAGACATCCTAATTCTTGGCGGTTTTTAGGCATCATTGTAGACATTTTTAGGTTCCCAGGTCAACCCAGGCTTGAATGAGTGCCAGGTACAGTCCTGGGAAATAAAGATTGCTGACCACATCACCCACCAAGTGCCATTCGGTCCATTAAAAATAGGTCCAGCCCGATATAACCATTAAATTAACTACAGTTGTGCTTAACTACCCTGACTCATTCTAGGACCCTTACACTCCATCCTAGTTCTCTTCTTACCCCTTAGAAAAGTAAAGTAAAGGACCTTTTACCACGGTTTCAGGCTTTTTGGGCATGTAGGTTTGGACCTATATTTTGTAGACCAGTCGGCACTCGGCTTGAATTGTGGTCAACATCCCGCCGGCCGCCTTTTTTCCCTCTCAGCAGATTACTGGTACCCATTTAAGGCTGGGTCGACATGGGAGCCAAAGTAATTCCGTCAGGACCAGAACCCACGACTTTCGGACCCGCAGGAGAGAGTATAGCCACTACACCACAGCGGCTCCCTTTCGAAACTTTCATGACGTTTAGTATTCTGAGAAACACTGTCAGTGTGCCAGTCCCATTATATGTTTATATATACAAGATTGTAAGTATTATTTCATGTGTGTATGAGTGTGTGTGTGGATTATATCCCTAAAATAGCCCTTCCATATGCACTGGCATGTTGATTTGCATATAAAATATTGTGCTATAAAAGTTATTTAAACGTAACACCATAAGCTACAAAGCATTTATATATATATATATATATCACATTGTGCTATAGTAAATGTTTACATGTAGCAAACCATAAAATGAACATTCGTTTGCAATGGATCCATGTCAGACTGGTTTTTACGGACGATTTAATACGATTCCTTGGACAGCCAAAAACCTAGATGTTTTGAAAGAGGTGAAAGCTCGAAGACAACTAATCACAAACATCAGAAAGAGACAGTCATCAATTTTTAGTCACGGTACGAGAAGAAGGAGACTGGTACATGTGACTACTGTAATGATCTGTGGAAAGAGAGACAGACGAAGACAACGTGAGACAATTCTGGACTGCCTTCCTTTTTTCATGCCCTAGAGGAGTGTCAACTCGCGAACTGATAAACACAGATGCAGATCGCAGAATCTAGAGAAGTGTGAACGCCAGTATCAGTCAGCAATGCACTTGCTGATGATGATGATGGGGATAATGATGATTAGATCATGTTCACATGTACCACAGTGTGTAATAAAGAATGTTTACATGTACCACAGTGTATCATAAAGAATGTTTACATGCATCACCGTGTGTAACAGAGAATGTTTACATGTACCACGGCGTGTAACAGAGAATGTTTACATGTACCACGTCGTGCAACAGAGAATGTTTTCATGGAACACAGTGTATAACAGAGAATGTTTACATGTATCACAGTGTGTAACAGAGAATGTTTACATAGAACACAGCGCGTAGTAGAGCATGTTTACATTTACCCCAGTGTGCAATAGAGAAAGTTTACATGGAGTACAGTGTGTAGCAGAGAAAGTTTACATTTACTACAGTGTGTAATAAAGAATGTTTACATGTACCACAGTGTGTAATAGAGAATTTTTACATATAGCACAGTGGTTAGTAAAAAATGTTTACATTTACCACATTGTGTAACAGAGAGAGTTTACATGTAGTACGTGGTGTAACAGAGAATGTTTACATGTAGTACATGGTGTAACAGAGAATGTTTACATGTAGTACATGGTGTAACAGAGAATGTTTACATGTAGAACATGGTGTAACAGAGAATGTTTACATGTAGTACATGGTGTAACAGAGAATGTTTACATGTAGTACATGGCGTAACAGAGAATGTTTACATGTAGTACATGGTGTAACAGAGAATGTTTTCATGTAGTACATGGCGTAACAGAGAATGTTTACATGTAGTACATGGTGTAACAGAGAATGTTTACATGTAGTACATGGTGTAACAGAGAATGTTTACATGTAGTACATGGCGTAACAGAGAATGTTTACATGTAGTACATGGAGTAACAGAGAATGTTTACATGTAGTACATGGTGTAACAGAGAATGTTTACATGTAGTACATGGTGTAACAGAGAATGTTTACATGTAGTACATGGCGTAACAGAGAATGTTTACATGTAGTACATGGCGTAACAGAGAATGTTTACATGTAGTACATGGCGTAACAGAGAATGTTTACATGTAGTACATGGTGTAACAGAGAATGTTTACATGTAGTACATGGTGTAACAGAGAATGTTTACATGTAGTACATGGCGTAACAGTGAATGTTTACATGTAGTACATGGAGTAACAGTGAATGTTTACATGTAGTACATGGCGTAACAGAGAATGTTTACATGTAGTACATGGTGTAACAGAGAATGTTTACATGTAGTACATGGAGTAACAGTGAATGTTTACATGTAGTACATGATGTAACAGAGAATGTTTTCAAGTAGTACATGGTGTAACAGAGAATGTTTACAAGTAGTACATGGTGTAACAGAGAATGTTTACATGTAGTACATGGTGTAACAGAGAATGTTTACATGTGGTACATGGTGTAACAGAGAATGTTTACATGTAGTACATGGCGTAACAGAGAATGTTTACATGTAGTACATGGTGTAACAGAGAATGTTTACATGTAGTACATGGTGTAACAGAGAATGTTTACATGTAGTACATGGTGTAACAGAGAATGTTTTCATGTAGTACATTGCGAAACAGAGAATGTTTTCATATATCCCACTGTGTTAGGTAAGTTTTTTTGTTTTTACCCAGCAAAAAGAGAACCCGGATTTCAGACAGGAAAAATTGTATTTAAACACCTTGCTGGGTTACAGAGTTGAGGGTCATGCTTAAGACAACTAAGCAGAAGCACTTTAGCCCATAAAACAAAACTATGAGCATTCAATGGAGCATAACACGATCACTAAACAAAATAAACAATAATATCAAGACATGTGGTGATAAAATACGTTTTCCTGACAAGAACAGCTTAAGAGTTGTCCCAGCATCATCACAATATGGATACCACCATCAACAGCCAGCAGGTTCTTTACTGATCGTCGCTCCCGACACGTCAAGCCTGCAAGTCTCTTTCTCTGTAGCTTATTCTCAAGCTTTATGTGCGATCAAAGTCACTGCATCTTCAGTGTTTGGTATCCAAGATCCAGGATATATGCCTCTGACTGGCTATCCACACCACCACGACGTTTACAATGGACACAATTCCCCAGCTGCTTATGGGCCAGTTCTCCTCGACGCTCAGATCGTGCATCATATGGGCTCCATCAAATGTTAAAAGAAGTATCTTTCAATATGAAATTAAACGAAGTAACGAAATGGTCAGACAATCTCACATTTCACACAGAATACGAGAAGAAGTACTGCAGGAGGAAGTGCCGAAGGCGTGAGGCTCCGTGATATCGAATTATTGATAGTCGGTGGTTGTCGTCGCTGATCGATCTGTTTGAAACTGTTAAAACGAGGAACACATGACAGCCATAGACTAAAGAACTGTCTCTAGGATCCCTATGAAATCACGCCGCTGACTAGATGGGTTGACTTTCGAAATGTATACCAGGACATTCCCATAAGCGTTCGCTTCCCCCGTCCCCAAGTGTTTAGAAGTATGCATGTTTTACCTTTCCTCATGATGTTAAGTGTCGACCAGATTCCCCGATCACTGACCCTTCAACATTCTCGCTAAACCCTAGTGATCTGTTAAATGAATGTATCAGAAACATAATTTAATAAAACAATAGTCAGCATGTGATCAGTCCAAGACCTTTAAGCGTACTTCCTTCACTGAGGGCATTCACAAAAGCCTGTAACTGGCTGAGAATCCTTTCCTATTGGAGATGTAGTCCGAGAGAAACTGGACCAGCAAGTAGTTAGAGCTGGATGTTATGATGTCAGGGATCTCAATTCCACAAAATTTACCCTCGACTGGGTCTGTGTCGTACTGACCGTCATAGACAAACACTACGTCATAGTAGCAATTGATTTCACTCTCCAGCTCGAACTCCGTGAATGTCAGCCGTATCAAGCGATATTTTGGAGCCACGATTAACCACTCACAGTCCTGTTTGACATCGTAGTCTTCCTCGCCATAACGCGGATGAGATACAAAGAATTGTTCTGTTTCTGACGCTTGCAAGGTTCCCCCACATTTCACTTCATGCTTGATTAAAAAGCCACTTCTTTGTACAGAAGCATCGGAGAAAAAAGAAACGTATATCTTGTTACTGCTTGACGTTATCGGCTCAGGAAGAGTGGTTCCACAGAACTTTCCTATTAGACGAGCAGTGCTGTTCTCACCATCATAAACTGCAAGATGGTCATAAGAGCATAACTGGTGGTATTCTATGTCCAACATGATAAACTCAAGGTGTATTCGATGCCCTGGAGCTGTAACTATTAGCCAGGAACAATCTTCTCTTCCGAGATAGCTATCAGGGTAGTTAGGACTGTAAAAGAAGCCATCAACGGATTCTATATCTGAATGGCATCGTTCCTCTTTGCAGCTATGCATGTCGCTGTCTAAGATGAAACCGCTATCACATTCACATTGGTAGCTACCAATAGTGTTCTTACAAATATGTTGACAGCCAGCATTGTCAACCGTACACTCATCTGTATCTGTTTCAAATTTTACAAAGAATCCCGAGTTCTGAATCGTTCCATCAGAATTAAATTCAATCGTCACAGTATTTCCACTGGACACATACAAATCTGGCAGTACGTACCCACAGAACACATCTGCTGTTTCATGGGATTCTTCGGTAATAGTTAGATTGTCAAACGTACAGCCAAGGCCCTGTCCTTCTAAATCAAAGTGTGTGAAATTCAGGTAAATTGTGTGGTCTGGGGGAGCTTTGATTATCCAAATACATTTGCTGTTATCTGGGTAGATATCAGGGAAAGAGGGAGAAGTGATATTTCCATAAGTATCTTCAACGTAGCCACCACATGCTGGTTCACACCGCTTACCATCTGAGTGAAGCTGGAAGGTAAAGTTGCATGTACAGTAGTAACTACCAATTGTGTTTACACAGTTGTGTTCACAGCCGTGCTCTTTAGTTGCACATTCATCGCGTTCTTTCACAAAGCGTAGTAGAAATCCTGACTTTTGCACGTACTTACTGCTCACAAACTTGGCGTACAAATGCCGACCTGTACTGTTAACAGGTTTTGGCATTTGCGAACCACATAAATTTCCTAGTAATGGAGCTTGCTCAGTTGGTCCATCACGGAGCTCCACATAGTCCCGACTGCATCTTGGGTGGCTTTCCAAATCGAACATCTCAAAAGTAACTCCAACAACAAAATGTTCTGGGACAGTTATATTCCAGACACAATCTTTCACAGAAGGATAATCGTCCGGGTAGTTGGGGCTAGTAAGATAGCCTTCATCTTTATTTATCTCACCTCCACAAATGCACTCATAATCCAGATAAAATGTCGCGCTGTCTGAATTAGTTTTTTTAAATTCAATCCACATTTGATTACCAGATGAAGTTAGTATTTCATGCGAATGGTTACCACAGAATCTCTTTAAAAGAGGTGACTTAAAGTAGTGGCCATCTCTGACGTCCAGATAACTCGTTTCGCAACTGTTAGACTCAGGCAGATGGAGATTACTTATTATCACTTCTACCCTCTCTCCGTGTGTACACGATATACGCCACTGACACACTTCTGGTGAGCCTGGTTTAGCTGTATGTACAAATCCGCCTGCAGGATCTAGCAGTGTCTTTCCGCACTGTGGGCAGCCATACATCTTAGCAACTTGTCTAACATCCCCTTCGCTTGGTTTGACCCGCTGTCCGATTTGTGGAGGCAGAATCATGCCGGGTTTTCTATGTGGATTCAGTGTGTACAAATTAGGCTTCCTTGCAAATATACTGCGCGAATAATGCATGATACTATCGTAATCATACTCTTCGCCCAAGGAGTTGATGCCCTCCTGTATATTGAAATTATATTTTTCGTTTTCTTCAATATTTTCGTAAATAATCTGGATGTGTTTGTCCCTGTCTGGCCTGTTGTGTTCATGATGGAAACCTATAGCGTGACCCAACTCATGAGCAACGATTCCTAATTTCTCACATCCCTTTCCTAACGAAACCCCTTGCCCACCTCCTCCTCTTCCCACAAACGAGCAGCAACCACACGTGCCTTCCTCTGTGAACCTAATATAGTCCTTGTCTCCGGGTTCCTTGACTTTGAAAACCAGACATGTATTTTGCTCCCAAAGTTCCATTGCCAACTTAAATAAAGCCTTGTGTTTGCTCGAAAATGTTTCATCAATGACGTAAGGTATCACGCCATACTCCCACAGTTTGTTTGTGTTGCCTATAGCACCTCGCTTATGAACTGAATGCTGTGTGGACGGGTTATGGCGCTTAAATTGTTCACTGTTTTTATAAACACCACTACGAAACGAGGGCTTTTCAACTAGTTCTTCTTTGGCTCGTCTATTATGGTTTCTAATTTTCCCCTTCAGTCTCATCAACTTTATTCTAGTATCTAATAGGTCTTTCCTTTGCTTCATTTTATTTAAGCGACACTGCATTATGTCGATTCCTTTACATGGCTGATTCAAAGATAATAATTGATTTTTAAAATCTTTATCCAGATAAAAGCTAGCGTTGTTGAAATCGTCGAAATCTTTAAAATTGTTCAAGGTGTCTCTCTTTGCAATACCATCACTGTTTACTGGCAGTTCGAAGAAAGAATCATTTGCAGTTTGTTTTAAGATCATTTTCTTCGTTGTTCTAAATTGATTGTGTGTCAATGCTATGTCGCCGGAATATGCTTCTGCTTTGCATGGGTCGAGATAGTTAGCATCAACTTGTCTTCTTGGAATATTCTGTTCAGCAGAAACTGTGAAAACGGCAGACTCCAAAACTAGCAAAGACAACACCAAAAAAATGGCAAACTCCATCTTGCTGCGAGGAACAAGCCTCCCACAAAAAAAAAAAAAAAAAGAGGTCCTTTAAACTTTTTGGTATCGCATACAATAAAACATCTCAACTGTTAATGGAAATCTGATAGTTATTCGAGTTATTACATTGCACTCCTCAGTGATAATTTTAACAGTCCTCATACGTCAATAGGAAAAAAAAAAACTACTAAATTGATCTTTCAAACAAACTAAATTCTACAAGGCACCTACTATTACTGCAATATACCAGTGATGAACAGCCATAATATACCTATTTTACACAAGTTCTGAGTGACAGACGATGCATTTCTATATCACATCACAGATTACTATGTCACACGAATGAGAGGCAAACGCCTAATAAGCAACTAAAACGCAGAAAGAATCAGACCCAGGACTTCCCATCCACAAGCCTGAGATAGAGTTGACTCACACAATGACATCTGACGGAAATTATCAGCCGGTCGACAATTTTATATCGTCGAAGCTAATCATTGCAGCGTTTAGGAAACATTATTTACATACAAAAGCAGCGAACACGCCTCTGCGAAACACGTGTAGCTCACTTCGAATCATTGAGTTTGCAGCGAGCGAGCACGCCAAAATGCTTAAAATAATTGGCTGACGCCAGACTGGTTTTTTTTACACAAAAGGAAAAAGGAAAACCGGCAGTTTGTGAGTAAACAAGTAACTGATTTTGGTAGATGTATATATGGAACTCGAGACAAAGGGAATATTTTTAACAAAGCCATCACTGTCACTGTGAGGCAGAAAACAGTTAAAATATGATGCACAGTGCCAAACTACTGTCTGTATGTCTTTGATATATTTACTGTCTTTAAAATTGTTGTAGATCGTTTAGCCTGAGGACTTAGGGCTGAATGGCTTGTATAGCCTTACTCACTCACTCATACACTGACTCACTCACTCACTCACCCACTCCCTCAATTACTCACTTACTCACCCACTTACTCACTCATTCAATTTCTCACCCACCCACTCACTCACTTACCCACCCACTCACTCACTTTCTCTCAATCACTCCCTCACTCACCCAACGACTCACTCACTCCCTCACTCACCCACCCACCCACTCTTTCACTAACTTGCTCAATAATTTACTCACTCCCTCACTTCCTCACTTGCTCACCCACTCAGCTACTTACTTACTCATCTAATCACTTACTCACCTACTAACTTAATCACCAACTCCCTTACTCACTCAGTCACTAACTCACTCATTCACGCACTCACTCATCACTCATTCACTCCCTCACTCACTTACTCCCTTACGCACTCCCTCACTCACTCTCTCACCCACTCACTCACCTACTCCCTCGCTAACTCACTTGCTTTCCCACTTACTCACTTGCTCACCCACTCACCAACTTACTCATCTTCTGGTCAAAATGGACGCTAGGCAGGGGCACTGTTCGAAGCCGAGGCAAATTGTTTTTCTTCTGCTGGTCTGTGGTCGATGCAGTTTTCGCTCCATTTGTAGACTGGATATAGTTTCGTCGCCCAGCTTCTGAGTTGGATGCATAGCGTGACACTGCGAGCTGTGGATTTCATTTGAAATGCTTTTTCGACTGTGACCAACGGGGTGGTGTGAATTGTAGATTCAGAAAATGGCGGGATGCCTGTCGTGCAATGTTGGTGGTGCCCGTATGTGATTAAAATTGATTGCATGGGCAACTGCTGATCTGTTGGTGACTTCTGCTACCATCATTGATAAATGCATTTCTAATGTCGGACTGTTTGTGTTAGTACTTCGGATTGCTACTGTATGCTTTAATGCGAGTGTTTGCTGAGACAGCAGTCTGTCAATCTTTCCACAAGGGACTGTGATAAAAATGCTGTGTGTTTTTTGTTGGATCAGAAGCGGAGCAAAGATGTGGTGACCCGTTTGCTCTGAAGCTGAAACTAAGACTACCAGACTACCAGACTTACTCACCTTTTTACTCATTCACTAGCCCAATCATTTACTCACCCACTGAATCACTTACCCACTTCATCATTAACTCACTCATTCACTCACTCACTTACTCGTCATTGCTTCACTCACTTACTTACTCACCCACTCAGTTACCCACTCATTCACTTATTCGTTCATTCTCTCACTTACTCATCACTTATTCACTCACAAACTTACTATCTGTCTCTAACTCACTATCTTTCTCCCTCTTTGTCTTTCATTCTCCATCCTCACTAACTTACTCTCACTCTTTATCTATCTCAGAATCTCACTTTTACTCTCTCTTTCCCTCTCAGTAGTTTTTTCTCCTTCTCTGTAACCCTCGCGTTCACTTTATCTCACCATCGATCTCCGTCAGATCATAAACCCAGAGACTTTAGATCAACAGGCGAGCGCCTAGCCACTACACCACAGCTACGTTTGGATTTGAACCCACGACCTGTAGATACGCAGACGAGCGTCTTGCTGTTACACCGAGGCGGCTCCTCTTTGAGTCACTATGACGTTTTTTATTCTAAGAAAGACTATCAATGTTTCAATCCCTCTATACGTTTATTAATAAAGAATGTAAGTATGTTTCCCGTCTGTTCTTGTGCTAAATAAATTGTATAGACGTGTCACACTGCGCTAACGACAATGTTTACATGTATCGCACTGTCAAATAGAACACTATTTACATGTAGATGCGTACTAGAGGACATTTACATGTGTTACAATCTGTAATATAATCTTTACGTGTATCATAATGTGTAAGAGAAAACGTTTACAGGTTATCACATTATGTAATATAATATGTTTATTTGTACCATTCTTTGTAAGAGAAAATGTTTACATGTTCCACACTATGTAATAGAGAATGTTTACATGTAGCATAATTGTAACAGAGAATGTTTACATGTGTTACATTGTGTAAAAGAAAATGTTTACACGTAGCACGATGTAAATTAGATAATATTTACATGTGTCACAAAAAAGCCCATCTGTATCAGTTTTTCCACAAAGGACATTGATTGACATATTACATTGGCACAGAAGATTGAAACAGAAAATGTTTACATGGATTGCAGGGTGTGATAGAGAATGTTTACATACATCACGATGGTAATAAAGAATGTTTACATGTATCGCAGTGTGTAATAGAGTATGTTTACATATATCACAATGGGTAATAAAGAATGTTTTCATGTATCACAATGTTTAAAAAAAGAATGTTTACATGTAGCGCAATGTGTAATAGATAATGTTTACACGTATCATACTGTGTAACAGAAAATATTTACATGTAGCACGTTGTAAAATGGAGAATATTTACGTGTATCACAATGTGTAACATAAAACGTTTACTCGTAGTACAATAATAATACAAATTTTTTTGCATGTATCACAATGTGTAATAGAAAATGTCTACATGTAGTACATGGTGTGACTGAAATGGAAATTAAAATGTTTACGTGTATATCATATTTTGTAATATAAAATGTTTACATGTACCTCTTTAGGTTACCAATATAGGACTTTGACGTTGACAAAAGAACACGAGAGAAAAATAACCACCTGTGAGATGGGATGTTTGAGAATGTGTGTAAATAAAACCAGAAGACATCGAGTCAAAAACGACTTGAAACACAAGAACTGTCGGGACAACACCCAAATTTATTGAGAAACAAAGAATAAAATGGTTTGGCTATCTAAAGTATTTACAGGTATCACAACATGTGTTTTTTCCCACTAAGAAAACAAATGTTCGACAGACTGAAAGTATGGAAAGTCATCGATTAATCTTGCAATCTTAGGTTCAGTTTCCTAGCAAACAGGTTACCCCATAATTTCTCCGCTTCTGTGCCAATGTAATATGTCAATCAATGTCCTTTGTGGAAAAACTGATACAGATGGGCTTTTTTTTTTTGTGTGTGTGTGTGTGTGTGTGTGTATGTGTGTGTGTATGTGTGTGTGTGTGCGTGTGCGCGCGCGCGTGCGTGCGTGCGTGCGTGCGTGTGTGTGTGTGTGTGCGTGTGTGCGCGTGCGTGCGTGCGTGTGTGTGTGTGTGTGTTTGTGTGTGTGTGTGTGTGTGTGCGTGTGTGTGTGTGTGTGTGTGGATATTCTGTCTGTGAATATAGTAAATCAGAGATGAGAGAACACACATTCCTGACCCACCCCTGTATTAATTGTAAACATATCAGATATGTCTTTATGTGTTCTCACTGCGCTTTGGGAAGAGTAGTACATGGTAATGATTTATCTAGCAATTGTCGTTGTATCCATAATCTTAAAGAATAGACCATAGTTTGTTTCTGTCCGCTCCGTCAGAAGTTTTTTTTTTTTTCTTTTTGATCCACAAACACAATTTGCAGTTCATCGTCATACTCAATGGTTTTCTCGCATCTGTGCAAGATTTTCCTTTCCTGGAACCAAATTGTGACTACGTTAACACAACAAAACCCTTGACCCATTAGGGTCGTGGAGGTATATTGATGGAAGCACTAGCAAATAAAACCCACCATCGTTCTTTGTCTTTTGTTTGATGAATAAGTGTATGATTATTTAGTCCTGTCCACGTTTTGATATTGTCATTCTAGGTTCTTCCTTCGTTGTCGTGGAGTGAATAACCCTATACTGTGCACTAGTAGTGACGCTGACATCCCTAGCGGGTACGTCATAATTCAAATTTAAACCCGTCCGGGGGGGAGGGGGGGGGGTGGGTATATAGTCCCTCATATTAATATATACCTCTATCTGGTGAAATAAACATTTCTAGACCCTCTAGTTGTTTTCAAATTTTCAAATTTGCAACTGTGGGATATATATTTCTTGAATATATTCAGAAATTCCTGTAAGCCTTTTTACTCCTTGGGCACGAATACAGGACTTCTTTTCTAGAGACGCCATGCGGAGTCTGGGGCAGGATTTCTTTTGCCAGACCTCTGAGGTGTCGGGAGACATTTTAATTCTCTCATTAAACTTTGGCGCTTTCAAAATACCAGTTTAATATTTGAACGATTCCTAAGCTTGGGATGAAACCTCCTTAGAAGTCAGGCAGACGAATCACAGTCCAGCCAACAATCACCAACCCATACCATCCCTATCACCAAACCTACCCAAAATCCTACCTATTGTCGCCACAACTTCAACACGGCAGGAGCTTGTGTGTGAGTTCCAGTGGCTGAGAGACAGTATTGCAGGCCACCTGTGTCATCAATCCTAGAAATTCTTCTTCAGGAGCTTTGTTGGGCTCCAGTGCAGTTCCATTGTCCTCACATGTGAGAGGATCAGTGTTTAACAGATCAACCAGAGGAAAAGCGATCTATTGAGTCAGCCGGTTCAAATCACCATGGACTGAGGGGAACAGTGACCTACCAGATTGGATAAGTAACATCTGAGATGACATACATGCTCTCTTTACATGGCTACCTACGATTCACTGCGATGACTCATATACTATAGGAACTGTGTCTGACTGTTTAAATATCATCGCTGTGACGTTAAGTCCTGGACTCCATTCTCCATTTTATGGCTTACTTGGGTGTCCCTGTTTCACCATTCTAACTGTCTAGCTTTTATGTTTGTGTGATTAATAAGTGTAATCTGTGTTAACATGGCTATGATAGTATACTATCATAACCTGGGAGCTATCTTTTTATAGTAGTGGAGGTGACCAGCCAAGTGTGCCTAAGAATATTAGATATTCTGTAGTTCCAGAGCTTGAGTTGCTCTACTCCTGAAATAAATTGAGCGTATATTGGCCACGGGATCTCCCTTAGACCAATACGAGCCAACGCCTCAACATTATTTTTTCAGAGTGCTGTTGGTTCTTAAGGAGCAATCCTTTAATTAGGCTTGCGACACGAGTTGTATGTGACACGTGCTCTCCTCTTCTTCGACTACCTCCCCTACCTCCCCCCCCCCCCCCCCAATGTTCCTTGAAGTACAGTCTTTGCAATCGAATCATGTCTCACCATGTGCCTAAACCAAGCTAGCCTGCGACGTTTCACCACTGCCATGAAAGGCTCCTGACAAATTTGTATATTTTGTTTCTGACATATTTATTAGTTTTGTGTTCTAAATAACTAATTCGTAAAATTCGTTTGTAGCATTTACATTTGAAAGCCTGAATTCTCCTTTCCACTTCCACAGTGAGAGTTCAACTCTCACATCCGTATAAGAAAATAGATAATACCAGTGATTTGTAAATTTTGACCTTGATTGCGATGCTGACTTTGCTTTGTCACATCGTATGAAGCTGGACATCGTGGCTGTTGCCGTGACAAGTATGCTTTGATCTCATCAGTATGAAGTGAAATAACAAAACATTATTCCATTTTTTTTTTGGGAGAGTGGGGGTGGGGTGGGAGGGGGGAATTTGGTATCTGTACAAATATCGATGTGTCAATGTCGTTTGTCATGCTGTAGGACAGTGTAGGTAAGTGTACAGTTGTACACGCATATGAGGGTGGATGTTGGGTCCGCCTAGTTGACCATACAGTAATCATCAGCTGAATTAGTTGTTCACAATCAGTTCTAACATTTTCCCGTGTGCGGTAAATGAACAGATGGTTCCCAAATGTCTGAAGAGAATGATGCTGCGAGAAGGGACAGGGTGATCGATTTCATGATCATCACTCATTGGAAAGATGATTAAGTGAATCACTGTTATAATCTGCCTCCATTGTTACCGATGACACATGCTATGGTGGAAATGAGAAAACGTGTATTCACCATCACAGCCCTGCAGTATCAAAATCCAAGTGAATGTGGATACAATACCTGAGTGGTTTCGTCGTTTCCGACAGACACTTGTAAAAACAAATTCCGAAAAAATCTTCTCATAGTTTCTTAGAAATAACTCCATGTATCCAGCTGTTTCTAAGAGTCTAAATTGAAGAACTATGTTAAGTAATTAGTACGAAGACGTTAACGGCTAGTAACATGTTAACTTCTGCTTGTGTTAATGATACATTCAGGCTGGGCTTTTATGGCGGGGCTAGCTAAACCAGAGCCATGGGCCATGCAGGTCCTAGATGCATTTGGGAAACCTGGTCCAGGATTGACTCTTTCGATACGGATATTTGTTGGAAATTATGCACGGTGTCGCAGTGCTTCAGCTTAATCTGCAGACAAGCGCCTGAGCCTCCATGGAGATTACTGCATTCTCAGGGCAAATTTGAAGCTCGCTGGTTTCCCTGTTCAGCTTCCAGTCCAGTTAGGAGTCTGCAGGCCAGAAACCTGCTCTGTTAATAATAACACTTTGCTTTTCAGTGAAGTGATCAGCTGCTGAGGCTTAATCGGGACCTTACAAGCTGCCCCTGCTAAACACCACACAGAGGACCGAGCCACGAGCACAGACACTCATTGCCATGGTTTTTCTGGTAATTATTGGTGGTTTGTTGATGATTATCAAACCCGCCTGTGACATCGTTGTTATCCAGTGGCCCAAAAGGTGAGATATCCACGAGAAAGAGAATGCGAAAGCTAGAGGTTACACTGATATTGGAGAGCAGGATCAGGAGACTGAACCCCTTCTAAGTGATGATACATTGACAAAGGGATCAGCCTACATGCCTCGATTCCCAGATGAAACTGACTTTTTCTGTGTTCACCAATAGATTTGGGTCTTGGACACCAGGCAGCCTGCAGAGTCCGTCAGTGCCATACATGGCTTCCGGTTCCTGGGTGTCTGCAGGGTAATGCTGAGACGTCTTTGTCTTTGGGCTGGGACAGTTTGAGAATTTGGTATCCGAATTGCCTGTTTTAATAAGACGATGGACCTTGGATGTCGTTCCCAATGCTTAGCAGTCAGTGATACATTCTTCAGTCTCAGTCGCCTGTTGACGTCTTACATGGCACTTAATGAGATGAAGAGGCAAAGGTCAGTCGCGGACCATCTAGCGATGGGTACAGCGGGTGAGGCGGGATTTCAGGATGGAATCCGAAATCCTTGTAAAATACCTCATATGGTTGGAGACACGCCTGCCAAGCGGGTCGGGGCGCTATAACACTTTTCCCCTGGTAGATGGAACCCGTTAGCTTTCGATAGCAGTCCATCTAGGAGACGGCAAACACCGAATATAAACCCTCAAGTCAGGTGGGCCAACGTGCTGAGGAACTGGATGGCCACGGGTGAGCTGGTCGTGAACGTTGGACGTTAGGCGGGCGTGCGGGGCGGCACCAGGCGTATGGACTCCTATAGGACATGCATTGCCACTTCCCTAGTAGGCAGGCAATACTAGGGTGACCGGTCATTTCCTGCAGCACTCTATTTTTTCGCATATGGATTTTAAAAAATATACATAGGAATCGTCGCCGGAACTACAGGGCACGTGCTCTGCGCTTGACACATTTTTCAGCAGTTCGTGAAGAGGGAGTGAGGACGAGACGACGAGGGCATGGGGGGTCCAAGACCAAGTCCTTTTGAGAAAAAAATGAAAAGGTCGACCACTTTCAGACTGTTGCTAGCTAGCCGAGGCTGCTAAGTCTCTGCCTATATTTGTGGTCTGGGTTATTCGCGTCACTTTCGTTACTGAATTCTAGTGTTTGCGCCATTTGTGGGCTTGGTGCGGGAATGGAAAGAGAAGAAGGCATAGAAATAGGATGGAAGGTGTTCGGAGAACAAGACGAAAAGCGGAGAGATCAAGTTTTAATCATGTAAGAGTAGGATACTGGAACTGTCGGAGTGCTAGGCAGGGAGGTCCTGTACTGGACAGGTTGATTTTTGATTTTGATGTCATCATGCTCCAGGAGCTAAATACTGACAGATATCATTGCCCTGGATACGTCAGTTATATAAACCCTGTTGGACAGAAGAGACATGGACAAGGTCTGGTAGTAAAGGAGGAAGTAAAGCATGTGGTGCTTGACTTGAGCCAGTGGAACCACAGTGGACAAGAGGTTCAATGGATACAGGTGGAGATTGGTGGCTCAAGTTGAAACCTTATAAATATAAATGCCAGGGTAGACTGTTTTGTCAGAAGTGAACAATGGGGCTGGCTCAAGGAATTGGAGGAGTTACCAGGTGATAGGCTACTCATATGTGGGGATTTCAACGCGAGGAACAGAGAATGGGATAGCAGTGGAGAAAACCGACCGGTAATTGTTCTTGCAGAGGCCATGGTTGACTCCGATATGGTCTGCATCAATGATGGGAGGCCGACTAGAATGGCAATGAGGTGTTCAGATGCAGACACAGCCATTGACTTGGCATTTGTCTCTCAGTCGTCGGTTTTAGATGTTAAATTGACTCTCCTGAATGACAGCATCAGTACCGCAGGACTTGCTGCACAGCTATCTAATACCACTACTAAAACCTTTTAAAGATCATTCTAAGCTCAGTGGCTTTAAAATCATCACCTTACAAAACACATTTGGGAAGGTCTTGGAAAAGATAGTTGCTGTAAAGCTGCAAGAATTTTTGGAAAGGGGGAAGCTTCTTCCAAGAGGTCTGGGAAGCTACAGGCCAGGAAAGAACACATGGGCAAATGCGGCCACTTTCGCTTTTGACGTCTATGGAGGGTTCCAGAACAGACAGGAAACTATGACAGTAGGACTGGATCTTGAGGATGCTTATAACAGAGTAAGATACGCTATCCTAATGACTGCACTGAAGGAGAAGGAGGTCTGTCCATGGCTGGTGAACTGGGTCGCAGCTGCAGTGTATTCATGTCGGGTTGCTCTCCAAATGGACTCATGGACCTTAGAACCGTGCACTTTGGCCCCAGGACTGCCACATGGATCCGCCATCTCGCCTGTGCTCTTTAACGTGTATACGAGCAAGATTGCAAGCCATTAGTTGGAAGGATACTGAATTTTGCAGATGATATTCTTGCATATAGGCAGGGGGGGGGGGGAGAGAGAAGGAACAAATAGCCCGGGAGCTACAAGCGACAGTGGACAAAGTGATTGAGTAGTGTACAGAAATGAGGGCTGTCGTCCACCCGGAAGCGGCGTCTGTTTTGTTGTGCTCTCTGGACAACAGAATCGTTAAAGCTAATGTCCCAAGTCTCACGATCCGATAGATGGTAGAAACGTCAACAGAGAGAGCAAACTGAAGTATCTGGCAATTACATTTGACAGGAGCCTGTCATTTAAGGACCATGTGGAGAGTGTTGTGACGAGATGCCAAAAAAGACTTAGTGCACTTAAGACTATGGCTGCAATTGACATAGAGCAGAGAATGCTTTTCACACTTTATCAGCACCTGATTCTGTCAGTGGTTGATTATGGTCAGGGACTGCTTACCGTCTCAAAGAGTCAGATGGACAAACTAGAGCGCATACAGAACGCGGCTATGCGGGTCATTCTGGGTTGCACCAGAGACACTCCAGTGATGTGTATGCGATACATCCTTGGTTTGCCGACGGTTGCAGGTAGGCACAACGTGCTGCAGGCGAAGTCATATCTCAGGGTAGCTGCAAACACAGACCACCCTTTGCATGAAGTTCTGGGTACAGTTAAGGGTCAGCGGCTGATAAGAGGGAGGTCATGGATGGCTCAGGCAGAAGTCACAATCAGACAGGTTTGCATTCTTGAGAACATTAGGCGAGGAGATGAGTGGGTCAAAGTGCCACCTAAACAGACTTGTGTAGAGTCATAATCAGGCTGAGCCGGGAATGCAGAGACTGGCCAGCGGGTGCCACGGAGGTGAAAATTCAGCAATAAATCAAGATGATCTCGCACAGAGGATTTGATCATTTACACAGACGGTTCAGTGTCAAGAGGCAAAAGAAGTGCTTGGGGCTTCTTAGCAAACAATAATGGTCGACGTTTGGTACAGGAGAGCCTAGCATATGATACCACAACATCCAGCTTAAGAATGGAGGTAGAGGCGGTCACCGTAACTTTCCACTGGCTAGAGAATTCGAATATAATGAATATAATGTTAAAGTATTAGGCTTATCAGAAGTGAGAATGAAAGGACGAGGAATGAAGAAACTGCATAAAAATTACGTTTTGATATAATCTGGAGTAGAGGAAATGCAACGTGCAAAGCAAGGAGTAGGATTTGTCATCTATCCCGAAACTGCAAAAAATATACTTGAAGTTAACTACATCTCGGAAAGAATTATAAGTTTGAAATTACAAGTTGAAAATAGTTCGGAGGTGTTTTTTCAGATATATGCTCCGTGCAATGGAAATTACAGTGAAGATGATTTAGATCAATTATTTGAAGACCTGGATGATGAAATTTGTAAGATAGATAATAACGAGAAATTGATCGTGATGGGTGATTTTAACGGTTAGACAGGACGAGACAGAAGAACAGTTACAAGATACCGAAGCAATTATGGAGACAACAGCATTAGAAATGAAAATGGCGAAAGACTGTTGGATATATGTGCACAACATGACCTTGTTATTACCAACACCTTTTTTCAACATAGAGCTTCACAAGTTTTTACATGGTATAAATGGAGTGATCCAGATACCAAGAGTCAGATTGATCTTGACGAGAAAAAGAGACTTTCATGAAGTTACAGATGCCAGAGTTATACCAAACTTGAGTTTAGATATAGTTCATACTATGGTGATACTTGACAGAAAAATCAAGATAAGTTATCAAACAAAAAAGAAATGTAATAAAAGTGACATAATAAAATGGAAAGAACTAGAGTGTGAGGAAAATAGGCGAGCGTTTCAGGAAAATTATGAACAGCTTCCACGAAACACTCTTGGGGTAAATACAGAATGGTTGAATTTCAGAGACACCGCTATGAAAATAGCATAAGAAATATGTGGAACTAAAAAGAAAGGTAACAGAGGACGTAAGCTCTCAACATGGTGGTCTGAAGAAATAAAAAGAATTGTGAGCAATAAAAAGAAAGCTTATGGCATTTGGCTGAGGAGAAGAACAGAAGAGGATTACATAATATACACTTGGGGAAGAGTCAAATCAAATGGTGCATGATAAGGACGTGGAAGAGACAGCGGGAAATGGGTGATACTTGTAGAAGGGCGTGTGAACATTTGAGAGACCCAGCCCTGACATCCAATACAAATTACAGCAAATAACAAATTATGGAAATTAAGACTTGAATACTGAAAAGCCAAATTTACAGCTCCCTTATGCTTAGACTGCTTTCAGGAAAACACAATAGACCACTTCCCGCTAACATGCACCCTATATAAACAGGAAACAAAACCTCTGGAAGATGTTTTTCTCAAAACCTAAATAAGTCACTGACATCTAAACAATGCTTACATGTTGATAGCAATGAGAAAATACAGAAACGAATGAAGATGAAGAAATTTATTTGCAGGATACATAAAACTGTCTAAGTCTCTACAGACAGAGTTATAAAATGACAACGATGGCTAGATTAGAAGAAAAAAAAAAGAAATCGAAGAAGGTAAATAATCAAAGAGAAGGAATTAAATTAAGTGAAACAACCTACAATGGCCCAAACTACCTATTCCCTTATAAAAGTGGATATTGAGAAAGTTTCATTTATACAAACCATAGCACCCAAACCAGTAACCAAAACACATAAAATATGAAATAAGCAATATAGATTATATACAACACAAGTGCCCAGTTAGGGCTGGGTCGACCAGGGAGCTAGAGTCATTTGTTTTAAAACAAAAACAAACAAATCTGTTTCGTCGGAATCTGGACCCATAATATTTCACATGGTACTTGTGGCCGCCACACCATCATCATCATCAGTTCTCGTTATGCCTAGTGGCCCATGAGGCTTCAGAGAGGACTTTCCATGCTTTCCTGTCCTGTGCAATCTTCAATGCAGTTTTCCATGTCAAAGATGCCGCACTCAGGTCACTTTCCATCGTTCGTCTCCATGTTGTTTTTGGGCGCCCGTTTTCTCTTTCCCTCTGGTGTCCATGTGAGAGCTGTTTTGGCAGGTATATCAGAAGTCATTCTCATAACCACACCATGGCGACTCCTACAAGGCCCGACAATGAGACTAATTCCATAAAAATTAAAATAATCAACATATGAAGATATAACCTGTATTTTATTCAAAGTAAACCCCGTGTGCATTGATACAGTGAGTATCGCGATCTAACAAACACTGGAATGACCTCGGTGGTTCTTCTGTTGCTATGGCCCTTGAAGTCGATGTTACGGCTCTTTGGATTTCATGAATATCGTCAAAGAAGCTTCTTTTTAATGGTAACTTTATTTCGGTTATAGAAAATAATAACAGGGAGACAAATCTCTGGAACAGGGTGGGTGGTTGAGGACGCACACTTGTTTTGGGGCCAAAAATTCCTGCTCTAAGGATGTCTCTTACGTACTCAACCAGCTGATGTTTTTGGTCACCAGACAACGAATGCGGTACAAACCTACAAGCAACTTTTTTCTTGCCAAAATCTTGCACTACAATTTTACGAATAGTCTCTCTGTTAACATGAGAATGATCTGCCATCATCCTGACAGTAAAACAGCGATCTTTTTTCTCGTATCCGTTCTCTAACTTTTGCAGTAGCTCATCATTACAAACAGATACTGGGCGTCCAGGTCTATTTGAATTAGTAATTATTTACACACCACTTTTGAATCATGAACACCACCTGAAAATCTGTGCACGAGATCAACAATTATCGATATAAATTTCGGCGATTAAAATTTGCCAGATCACAGACAAAGGTTGCTTCTTTGGATTCCATGACTTGTTTCATAGATGGCATTTTTGTCTTGGCCATAATAAAACAGTCTCGTTACTTAATTTCGGACCTTGTATATATATATATATATATATATATATATATATATATATATATATATATATATATATATATAAATGTGTGTGTGTGCGTGTGTGTAATTGTACATGTATGTCTATATGTGTATGTGGGTGTTATAGTGCGTACCAGCTCCCTCCCCAATAACCCTCACCAGGTACTAGAGTACCACTCCAAGCAACTAATTTTTGTGCAATCAACATTTCTAAGCCAACACAAGTGGCACAAAATAAGCAGAAAATAGTTATAACAGTTAATGCTCGCAGTAGGCTAAACGTGTTCGATTTTTTTTTCTATTATTTTTCATTAATGGGTGGATGGGCGTTCTTTCACAAAGCGTAGTAGAAATCCAGACTTTTTCACGTACTTACTGCTCACAAACTTGGCGTACAAATGCCGACCTGTGCTGTTAACAGGTTTTGGCATTTGCGAACCACATAAAGTTCCCAGTAATAGAGCTTGCTCAGTTGGTCCATCACGGAGTTCCATATAGTCACGACTACAGTTCGGGTGGCTTTCTAGATCGAACATCTCAAAAGTAAGTACAACAATAAAATGTTCTGGAACAGTTATATTCCAGACACAAACTTTCTCAGAAGGATAATCGTCCGGGTAGTTGGGGCTAGTAAGATAGCCTTCATCTTTATTTATCTCACCTCCACAAATGCATTCATAATTCAGTTTAAAACCCGCGCTGTCTGGTTTACGTGTTTTAAATTCAATCCACATTCGATTACCAGGTGAAGTTAGTATTTCATGTGAATGGTTACCACAGAATCTCTTTAAAGGAGGTGATTTAAAGTAGTGGCCATCTCTGACGTCCAGATAACTCGTTTCGCAACTATTAGACTCAGGCAGATGGAGATTACTTATTATCACTTCTACCCTCTCTCCGTGTGTACACGATATACGCCACTGACACACTTCTGGTGAGCCTGGTTTAGTTGTATGTACAAAGCCACCTGCAGGATCTAGCAGTGTCTTTCCACACTGTGGGCAGCCGTACATCTTAGCAACTTGTCTAGCATCCCCTTCGCTTGGATTGACCCGCTGTCCGATTTGTGGAGGCAGAATCATGCCCGGTTTTCTGTGTGGATTCAGTGTATACAAGCTAGAATTCTTGGCAAACATTTGGCCAGAATAATGCATGATACTTTCGTAATCATACTCTTCGCCCAAGGAGTTGATGCCCTCCTGTATATTGAAATTATATTTTTCGTTCTCTTCAATATTTTCGTAAATGATTTGGATGTGTCTGTCTCTGTCTGGCCTGCTGTGTTCATGATGGAAACCTATAGCGTGACCCAACTCATGAGCAACGATTCCTAATTTCTCACATCCTTTTCCTAACGAAACCCCTTGCCCACCTCCTTCTCTTCCCACAAACGAGCAGCAACTACACGTGCCTTCCCCGGTGAGTCTAATGTAGTCTTTGTCTCCGGGTTCCTTGTCTTTAAAAACCAGACATGTATTTTGCTCCCAAAGTTCCATTGCCAATTTAAATACATTCTTATGATTCCTTGAAAATGTTTCATCAATGACGTAAGGTATCACGCCGTACTCCCACAGTTTGTTTTTGTTGCTTGTAGCGCCTCGCTTATGAACTGAATGCCGTGTGGAAGGGTCGTTGCGCTTAAATTGGTCTATGTTTTTTTTAACATCAAACGAGTGGTTTTTAGTGTGTTCTTTATTGACATGTCTATTAAGGTTTCTAATTTTCCCCTTCAGTCTCATCAACTTTATTCTAGTATCTAATAGGTCTTTCCTCTGCTTCATTTTATTTAAGCGACATTGCATTATGTCGATTCCTTCACATGGTTGATTTAAAATTGAAAATCGATTTTTAAATTCTTTATCAAAATAAAAGCTAGCGTTGTTGAACTCGTCGAATTCTTTAAAGTTGTTTAAGGCGTCTCTCTTTGCAATACCATCAGTGTCTACTGGGAGTTCAAAGACAGAATCATTTGCAATTTGTTTTAAGATCATCTTCTTCGTTGTTCTAAATTGATTGTGTGTCAACGATATGTCGCCGGAATATGCTTCTGCTTTGCATGGGTCGAGATATTTAGCATCAACTTGTCTCCTTGGAATATTCTCTTCAGCAGAAACTGTGAAAACAATCGTCTCTAAAACTAGCAAAGACAACATACAAACTTTGGTAAACTCCATCTTGCTGCACGGAATCAAGCCTGCTGACAAACTAGCAAAAATGTATTTTGTTTCCTCACAAATTTTGAGTGACAGACGATACAAAATTCCTTTCACATCACAGAACACTGAAATATATCACTCTGTCACACCAGTTAGAGGTTAACGCTCAATAGGCAGCTAAAACGCAGAAGGAATCAAGACTCGACTTCCCAACCACAAGCCTGAGATACTGTTGACTACACGATGACGTCTGATGGGAATTATCAGCCTTCCGACAATTTCATACAATCGGAGCTTATCACTGCAGCGCTTAGGACACATTTACATACAAAAGCAGCGAACATGCCTCTGCGAAACACGTGTAGCTAGCTCGAATCATTGTGTTTGCTGGGAGCTACCACGCCAAATTGCGTAAAATAATTGATTGACACCAGTCAGGTAGGCAACTGTATATATGGAACTCGAGACATAGGGGGGATTTTGAACAAAGATAGCATTACTCAAATGAAAATATATTACTTGTAGCCCATCACTATCAACGTGTAGGAAAACGAGTGAAAATTTGTTGCACAATGCCACATCACTGTATGTCTATGATACATTTACTGTCCATGGCATCGTTTTAGGGCGTTCAGACTGAGGATTTAGGCCCGAACGGCGTGTACAGTCTCACACACTTACTCACATACTCCCTCACTCACACACTCACTCTCTCACTCACTCTTGCACTCATTCACTGACTCACTGACTCACTCGCTCACTCAGCACTCATTCACTGACACACTGAATCACTCTCTCACTTTTTATCTCTCTCATTTACTTTCTTCCTTTCTGTCATGCTCACGCTTGCTTTATCTCACCCCTTCGGAAACTGCATCCTCCATCACAGTACTCCACCAGATCTCCTTGACAATTAACATCGCCAAAACACCACAGCTTTCGGAATAGTATGCTTTTTATGAGCCAGTTCTCGTTGCTCAGACAATACAGGGGGATTGCGTTTTTAGCAGAAGTGTTCTTCTTCTTCTTCTACCTTGTGTCCCCCAGGGGAATAGTCTAGCTGTTGTATTTTTCCATCTTTTCAGACGATGCTTTTATATTGTGCTTTGAGGAGACATAGGACGCAGCCCACGGTGATGGTGAGTGTCACTAGCAAGACCCCCCCCCCCCCCCTTTTCCACAATTATAGCATGGAATTGCAGGATCGTTGTTGCCATCATATATATTTTTGTGTGCTTTTTCTTAGACGATTAACTCTTATAATTTCTGTAGTAATTGTTTCTTTTATTATCATTTCCTTTACAATTTGCCGCCTCGAAGTGACACTATCCATGGCATTCCGTTCACTTGAATCTACCTTAATATCTCTATCCCTCATCTCCTGCTTACACACATCTTTATTTCATAGAAGAGGCTAGCTTCGAGATCTTCTACCTATTTGTAATTCATTATAGAGGATGTCCTTGGCGACTCTGTCATCTTCCTCTCTTCAGGTGTGATTTAGTCACTTGAGCCTCCAGAGACTGAGCATTGAGAAACCTGTTGCAATACTTGCTTTTCCAATAGCTCAGTGTTGCGATCTTGTCTTGGCACTTAATACCAGATATTCTTTTTAGACACTGCATGTGAAAGCTGTTTAGCTGTAAATTGACTAAGTTTCCCTGTCGTAAAGAAGAGTGCTAAGAACACAAGCCTAACAGATACGAGTTTTGTTAATCGTGAGCTTTCTGTTCTCCCAAACTCATTTTGTTAATATGCTCATTGTTGTTGGTGCCTTATCTATCATGATGTTGATTTCTTGGTCAGCGATATTTTGCTTTCACTGTGGATCCCAGATATGTAAACTGGCCCACTGTCCCCAGCTTTTCACCATCAATGTGGATTGCAGGTCTATCACTGAACATGTTGCACCATAACCGTTGTCTTCTTTTTACTGTTTGTTAGTCCAAAATTCCCAGCATGCATGAGCAAACAGAGATAGCAAACATTCAAGTTCCACCTCTGAGTGGGTGGTAACTACAGCATCATCTCCACACAGCAGCTTTCTGATCAGTACCTTCCTTATCCTGGTTTTGACTTTCGGCCAACAGTCATCTAAGAGGCTGTCGTGAGCTCGACAATGAATGAATATAACATTCTCTTGATCTGGAATTTCAAAAGTAGCGGTAAGTATATTCTCAATCACAAAATCCTCCGATGTTACACTGTCTGTGTCGATTTTAATTTTCATACCTGTGTGGAACGACTAAATAATGATTAGTAGGGTTGGTGGACACCCAGATTTCTTGAACCTTAATGACTAACAAAAATCAAATTTATATTACAGTATGTCTAAACTAAATGTTAATTTTCTAGTTCACTTCTGCATAGCTATTGTGCCTGTGTGTACGATTGTCACTGTGTGTACGTATTAACATGTCAAAGTCTATATGTCGGTGTTTCTGTAAATATTTGTGTGCGTATACAAGAGGGTGTGAATGCACGTGTGTGTTTGTGTATGTATACGAATGTATGCGTTTATATATTAATAAGTGTGTGCGCACGTACTTAAGTTTTTTTGTAAGTTCGTTTGTTCGTTTGCTTAGGGGAAGCAACCTCCCTCCCCTCCCCAAACAAAAACACAAATTTGACTACATTCAATCTTCTAACGACACTATAACTTTGAACTGTGTTTCTATGTGCCACCCTGACTGTCTACGAGTGGTTTGTTTGTTTGTTTGTGTGTGTGTGTGTGTGTGTGTGTGTGTGTGTGTGTGTGTGTGTGTGTCTGTGTGTCTGTGCTAATAGCCTAATGTCTCTAAATGTTTCTTGTGTGTCTATCTTTGCATGTCTAGTTACCTGAGTTTCATAGATATTATAGAATACAATAGTTAAGAATATTTAACGACGGATCAATTACACGTATACACCCCAGACCAGATAAACTGGACACAGCTAGAGACTTAACAATGGTCACCTCAGAATTAGCTAGCAGTTAAGAGAGAATAATGAATGATACGAAAAGTGACCATTCACACTAGCTTCTTCTAGTCTTATTGGTCCCTTCTTAATATTTCTCTGATATAGACAAGTGCGTCTTGCTGAATGTGCTTCCACACGCCCACCGCCCCCCCCCCCCCCCCACCCAGCTGGACATAGAGATATTAAGAAGGGAAAAATAAGACGAGAAGAAATTTAACAAACAAACCCCAAAAAAAAAAAAAAACTACCTAAAACTTAACAATAAAACACTAACACAGTAACAAACAGCAGAATTCAACATTAGTAAAAACGACTTACATATAATTCACTGGAATTTTATGAGTATGAAGACCAATCTAAATGGAATACTAAAGCATATAGGGCGAGAAAAACTTTATAGTTCTACACGAAACGTGGCTTAAACAGAGCCAAAAATTAAAATACAAAATTATAAGAAATGATAGGGATAAAATATCAGGGAGAGGATGACTTGCAGTCCTAAATGGCAATCAATATAAACTAGTTTAAGATTTCAAAAAGTTTAAAAGTCAGTTTTCTCACAACTTTATATTTCTGTTTGTTGTGTTTGTAAAATCCTAAAATCTCAGCTAGTATAAAGACTAGAAACATGAAATTTTGTGTGGATACTCCTTAAACGATGTTATAGAGACATGTTTATTTAAAAATAGACTTTTAAAATTTTTTTTTGTTTTTTTAATTGGATTATTGTCTTATGATGCAAAATTGTTTTGACTTTTTCAACAATCCCTTATTTTAAAACTCTAGAAAAAATATTTAGAAACATCTTTAAAGTAAATAAGCTAAACCTGTAGTTCTACCTAAAACTGAAGTTCATGAATCCATAATTTATTTCTGGATTCCTAGGTTTGTTTTTACAGTTTTAGGATTCTAAGTATATTTTTTTCCCCTTAAGATGGTGGTTTAAATGCCTGTGACATAGATTAGGAAAGCTTTGTGAGCTACAGTGGGGTAAACTAGTTGCTGTTGCTTGCTAAGTGTTTTTAAGACCGATGTGTATTCTTTGACGGTGTTGTTCTATTTGTGTTATAGAATACACACATCTGTCACGAGCCTACACCCAAACCATATGCCTTCACGGCAGGAAAGGTTTTTGAAAGAAAAGTCTATCCTACACCGGATCCTCACCGGTGCAACTGAGTTCGTTTATGCGCAGAGATTCTTCAGACTCAGGCTTGAGTTAAAATAGAATGGAGCACTTATAGGTCACATCTGTATGCCATGATGTTGATCCGTTAAATAAACATAAACAGAAGTCTATACCATGGCCAAACTTTAGTACAGGCCTAGCTACTGACGTCATCAGCGGGACGTGACGTCACCGCCGCTGGCTAACGTTATGTTACTTTTTCACTCAGACAGTACCTGTTTTATTTTTGTTCCCGGCCGTCCCCTGAGTACTAGCCCACAAAAAGTATAGCAGTAAGCTCATGGCTATTCAACAGTCGGCCCGCGGACCAAATTTGGCCCGCTGAGGCCTAGCGAGTGGCCCGCAGATCACTGCTGGTTGCAATGAAAAAATGGTTATTCTAAGCTGGGACTCGGACTGCTGGCCCATAACGGTCCCTAATTTTACAATGTTGGCTTCTGAGTTAACCTAAATTGACTTAGTTGAACAGCCCTTATATAGGTATTGACAATAAGACATAGAAACCCTGCACAACAGAAACTAATCACATATTCACAATATGACATAGAAACAGAAAGCACCAAAGAAACTACTGACATATTCACAATATGACATAGAAACAGAAAGCACCAAAGAAACTACTGACATATTCACAATATGACATAGAAACAGAAAGCACCAAAGAAACTACTCACATATTCACAATATGACATAGAAACAGAAAGCACAATAGAAACTACTCACATATTCACAATATGACATAGAAACAGAAAGCACCAAAGAAACTACTGACATATTCACAATATGACATAGAAACTAAAAGCACAACAGAAACTACTAACCATGTAGCTGTCCAAATTGAAGTTACATAATCCGTGAAATCCATAACTGGGTGAATTAGGTCAGTTTTCTTTTCTTAGATGATTTATCCAGCGAGGATGCGTCGTTTTTTTTTTTTTTTTTTCTATAATTGTTCATAAAAACATTTGCCAGAGATGGCAGCGCTTTGGAAGCAATGTTTATTTTAGAACAACCCTCAGCACAGACACCACCTATTTCATCCTTGAAATATGTTTGTAAACTGCATGAAACAATATGCATAAGCAATTTTTTTTGATGTTTGCAGGCTAGAAATTGTGTTTCCAACTCAGCTGATATAAGCTTCTGCATAGCTGCATATGTGACAAAAGTTATTAAACTTATGAATTTTGAAGGGTATTTCAAACCTCCACGGTCAAGCAGCTGTATATAGTCTGTTGACATTGCACCTGAGTTAACATCATTTGATAATGGCCTGTCCATCTGCAATAAAGTCTTGCAGGCAGCACACCTAATTTTTTTGTTCAGCTTACTTGAGACAAATCCAGCAATATACACCAGTGACTCCTCTGAACCTTCCGAAACCAATTAACAGTCATTTAGGTTTATTTGAAAAAAAACTTTATTCATGTCCAGCTGAACAGCATCAGTCATTATGTCATCCCCAGTTTCATCTTCTTTGCTGCTAAGAAACTCTGAGAGGTCACGGATAGGAAAATCTCCATAAGTTGATGAGGACATACTTAACAGTGAGTAAACTTTCAGTTTCTTTTCTGCTTCTAAAACTTGCTGCACAGATACTAGGTAGTTTGCTCCTGACAACTGCCGATATTCACCAAACCGAGCTTCTAAGTTGTCAGTCTGTAACTTTCCAAGAAGTATAAAACTGGCTTCTGTGGTTGCAAATAGATATTTGATTAGAGAAAGCACTGCGGTCACTGTATGCAGCAGTGCACTGTGTGTTTCCTTGGTCAGTTTTCCTTGACAGCCAGTCAGCTTGTCCCACTTTCTTAGCCATTCAGCAAACTGTTCAAGATAATGCACTTGTTCATCATCATTTGACAATACAGGATTTGAGAATGAGTTCAGTGTCTTTTTACCTACAAATTTACTTTTTACATTAACAATATGCCACCATCTAAGGATGGCTTCAATAAAATCTGCTGTTTCATTACTGCCTACTAGACGCAGAGCAGCAACATTGTATTCATTAAAAATTGCCAAAGCAAGAGGAACATTCTGTCTGTCCATGCTGGAGGGATAGATGGCTTTGTGGGAAAGTTTAGGTGCCAGTTTTGCAATATTCTTTTGCTCACTATTATACAGTTTCTTTAAATGAGAAAAGTTAGCTTCTGCAGCTCTATCAGTATCACAGGCGTTTAGCATTTGTCCAGTTATTAAAGGATAAGTAAATGTCTGGTTGGTGTCCTTCTGGTTGATCCAGTTCCTCCACATGCATTTTAGCAAGTGCACAGAATCATGCAGTAAAAATATTTTTTTATTAGCAAAATCTGGGTTCTCAATAAAAGTTTGGCTTGGTTTCAGGAGATAACTGTAAACTTTGCGATTGACAGCACTATTATCTGCAATTACAGCAACTACTGTGAAACCACACTCCTGTACAAAGTGGATACAGTGGAGTAATTTCAAACGTAGATCCTGAGATGTCATTCTGTTCACAGGTGAAAGCTCTATAATTTCCTGGTAGCTTCCAAAAACTGAAGATATGAGGAAAGCCTGCATTGTTGTTGCTGCTTTTTTTGCATTGTCTGCATTGCCAAATATTTTGCCCCCAGAGTAAGTAATTGCATATTTAACATATATTTCATCCATCTGAACCACTACAATCTTTTCTAGCTCTGTCAGTTTGTCTTGTTTCAATTTCAAGTACTGTGAAATGCTGCCAGTATGAGTAGACAAAGACAACTGTGAAGTTAAATTGTGCAGTGTTCTTTGATGAGGCAGGCACAACATACGAGATTTTCTTATAAACCGGTAGCATGCTGGAGATTTAATGAACAGCATGAAAGCGAACCATAATGTGCTACAACTGTAACGCCTTCTGTTTTTAACACGGTTAAAAGTTGAAGCTGCTCTGCAAGAAAGTTTACTTGTGTGTCAGTTACTTCTTCAGCTGTCCCATTAGGAGTCTACTGTTGCTCTGCAGCACTCTTCAAAATACTTCCTGCTTCTCCCACTAAATATGTGAAGCTATTTTGGCTTTGAATTTTATTATAATCCCAGGCATTGTAATGAATTACAAGATTTTCAAGCTGTGACCATCTGACAAGTTTATTGTTGTCTACAATCCATTTAAGGTCTTTGTCTTTAACTTTTTTATTTTGAACAAAGACTTGTATAGTCATATCAAGTAACACCTTTATGCTGACACCTATGGATGGTGCAGAGTCTGACTGTATGGTAATGACATACAAAACAATACATGCTAAAGCTCCATCTACAGAAGTGTATTTCCAATTTCTTTCAAAGTGTCCTTTCAGTTTGTTTCCTATCTGTGACTCCAGATCTTTGAAATCTGTAATAATATCTTAGGACAGCCAATCATTTACTTTTTGATCATAATTACGATTAATATGTGATACACGTCCCTCTGGAGTTTTGCGAGAGGCTGGTATTTTGTATTTTCACCGATAAATAGGATGGAAGATCTGGAAAGATAGTTGGATAAGCATCTTTTTTTAAAGCGGGATTCTTTCTTGGAAGTATATGCTCGATTCCTGATTTGTCTGTATATTTATCAGACACAATAATATCTGACGTACGAAAATGTTTTATACATACTACACTGGTTTTCCCAGGAGTCCAGTTTTTTCGTGGAATATGTTTCAGCCATTTGTCTCTTAAAAGAGAATTCGAAGGGAATCTGAAGCAACTTACATATCCACTAGAAAGGTCATAATTTGAACGACACTCGGGTACAGAACATTTCGCAGGCATATTTCCTCGAAAACCAACACACTGACGATAAATCCAACGTAAATTGCAGAAATTGCTTACTAAATCTACTCCTGAAATACCGCTTATAGGTGAATCAGACGTGAAAATTGAACCACATTAAAAACTTTCACAAGAAAAATAAAATCGAACACACACTGATACATCCATTTTGTTTGCTTCAGGAAGTGACGTCACCACTGGAGATTCCTGGCCTGTCTAAAGTTTGGCCATGTCTGTACACAACAGAGCTAGACCAACACGGTCAAAGTGCACTTAAAAAACACAATCAACAGAACATCACTTACGTCACAGATAATGATTTACATAAGAAAACAACACATACCAGACATTTATAATCTAAAGGTAACACAATACTGCACAAACGATAAAGTACTTTACGAAACACTGATCAAAGTAATGTTTCCCCGATGTGAATTTGAACAAAGAAGACACCAACAAAAGACTGCACAATTTATTGCCTGACATATTTCGCTGTTTCTCGTCAGATGCATACTACTGTAACAAGTGATTAAAATGAAGCAAGTAGCTGAATCCTAGAAAATGAAACACAAATTCGAGTGCACTCTACACTGTCTGTTTCACCAAGGTAACGTTAAGGAAACGACCATTTCTTTCTGCCTACAGAGATCTGGTTTCAACCGGCTGATCTCGGAGTGACCTTCCGGATGAATATGATGGTCTGCGGTCTGATGCCAGTATTTGTATATTAATTGCTTCCTTCTCAGATTTAACGGTGCTGTACCTAGCGCTACTTCCATTGCTTTTCATTATGTGCCTTTACCTGCATCAGTAATGGTGGCCAGTGCTTGACACTGTATATTATCTAGTTTACTTTTTTTGCAGTCAGATGCTGAGTCATAGATAATAATTCAATTTTCCAGCTTTCCTCTCAGGAAAGCTTTATACAATTGTGAGAGATTGGCTTGATGAGCTCCCCATACATTGCCTTTAGTTATCCTTAAAATGTTACTCATTGTTTTACATTCGTCTACCGCTGTAGCAATATGTTTGCCCTAGTTCAGCTATTCATCTAGAATCAGTCCTAGAAAACTTGTGCTTATTACTCTTTGGATTCGTCTTTCGCTAATTTTAGTTGTAACAATATTGTCAGGGACCTGATTTACTCTACTTATTTTAAATGTCTCGCTAGGTAGGCCAGCTGACAGACAACTACCCAGACACACTTAAGACAATACTCCCGCTGAGTACAAACATAATCTTTAATGAACAATGAACAACACGACGTTAAACACTTCAACTGAGCTAAGCAGTTCCCATCCGAAACCCCCTTGGCGATGACAGCTTTACACTCACAAATCAACCCAGGCCAGTTTCCATGGATCTATCAGGAACACGACTCTTAGCTAACAGTTTCTCAGTGCTAATTAATCCGCCGTCTATGGCCAAACGGGACTCAGCGATACACGTTAGGTGTATGGCCTAAGCGTGACCGGGCAGTGTTAACGCCATTACAGTGCGCGTCATACCTTGATTAACTGCTCAAACAAATACTGCATGAAATGTCTACTATACAAAGAACATTAACTCTATACTATCTAGTCGAAACATTAAAAAGAAATACAGCCTATCATGGATACTAAATACACAAATCCTATTACAACTAACCGTCACTAAACCTAACGTTACCTAGTCAAAATGTTTCCGTCTTCTCTCGTCCTGTCCCAGCACACGAATCCTCTTCAACCAGCTCGGACAAAGCCTTTTGTATCTCCGGCCTGAGTTTACGGCTTGACACGCAGCAATCCGTGTCACCCGAGTGAACTAAACCTGGCCCGTTAACTGGACCCAGTTAATTGCGTGGTCAAGCTGTCCGCTCTCATACTGAGTTGTACTGAAGGTCAACTCGTTCAAACGTGATGATTCACTATCATCCTTCCCATAGCCGAACTGGCCTCTTACAAGTATCACTGTCATAGTAGCCTTGTCGTTTAAAGTTAAATGCAATGCTTTCTGTTTTGCTGGTATTTATTCTGACACCGCATTTAATCATTTAATTTGTAGCATTATTAACTTCTTTTTGTAATCTGTCTCTTGCCTTCTTCGATGACGTATAAATGTAAATATCGAACAATCATCTGCAAATTGTTTCAGGCTTACTCTTTGGTCTTTTAGTACCTCATTAAGATCATTAACCAGTATTGAGAATATTGTTGGTGACAACACCGCACCTTGGAGGAATCCCTTCTCCTATCAATAAATGCTCGATCTGTTCTGGTTAACGATCACAGAGAATGGCTTGTCCTTCAAGAAGCTCTTAATGTACCTATATACTCGTCCACCTAATCCTAGTCTTATGTCTTCGATTTTTATACAGGACGACGTGTCGCCAACTCTGGTCATAAGCTTGAGCTTAGTCTAAAAATACATTATAGAAACAGGCCTAGGAAAGACTTAGGGGAAGAGTCAAATTAAACGGTATATAGCAGGAATGTAGAAGAGACAGTAGGAAATGAATGCTACGGGCAGAAAGTCGTTCGAATATTTGAGAAAAGCAGCCCTGATATCACAAGACTCTGACAACCTAAACATTCAGCAAATAGCAGATTATGGAGATTAGGACTTGGATACTGGACAGCCAAATTTACAGCACCCATATGCCTAGACAGCTTTCGTAAAAACACAATAGACCACTTCCCGATAATGTGCGCCATAAATAATCAGGAAACAAAATCACCGGAAGACTATTTTCAAAAACTAAATGAGTCATTGGCATTCAAAGAATGCTTACATATGGATAGTAATGAGAACATGCAGAAACATATAAGGAAATTAATTTGCGGGACTCGCACAACTATATAAGTCTCTATAGATAAAGATATGGTAAGACAGAGAATTGAGGTGAGAAAAAGGGAATTAAGCAAGGTAAGATATAAAAGAGAAGGGATTAATTTGTGTGAAACCACCTAAACAGGCCAAAACTGCTTAATTATTCCCTTAGAGTAGTGGATATTGAGAAAGTGTCCCTTACACAAACCAAAGACCGAAACTAGTAAACAAGGTGCACATAATACGAAATGGGTAAAACTATAGAGCATCTCATTTACTAAACTGCAGAGTATATAATATATAAAACTATACAGTATATCACATACACAAGTATAGAGTATTTCATATTCAAAACTATAGAGTATATCACATACAAAACTATAGAAAAATCACATACAAAACGATAGGGTATATCATAAATAAATCTAGTGCCCATTTGGGGATGGGTAGAGATGGGAGATAGGGTCATTAATTTAAAAACAAAACAAAAAGTCCAACTCCATCGGGATCTGAAATCATGGCCTTCCAATCCACAGTCGAGCTTCTGGCCACTACACCACGGCAGCTCCTATAAGTATATGTGTGTGTATACATGCGTGTGTTTGCAAACACGTATACGTGAATTCCCAGCTGGGCGTGGACGAGTTTGTTTTTATGGATGTGTGTATATATATGCATTCATGGGTTTGTATGCAAACACGCATAAGTGCATTTCCACGTAGATTTGCAAAAGTGTATGTTAAGTATGCATATGTAATTGTACATTTATATTTATATTTGTGAGTAGGTGTGTACAGTGCATACTAGCCCCTCCCCCAACATCATCATCAACATAATCAGGTGCCTTGCCGACTAACATGTGCGATCATGCCTCTCTAAAATCTGCGATCTCCTGCAACATGTATCAGTTTGTGTGCCGACACACCTCCATGACATGCAACAAGACTGTCATGAATCTTCTCTCGTTGTCTTCCTTTACCCCTCTTTCCAAAGATCTTTCAAGTGGTTACAACCGACATGTTACATTTTCACTCTTCTCATAACATAGCCGAAAAAAATGATGACTGACTCCTTCTGATGTCTGTGATTAGTTGTCTTCGGGCTCCCGCCTCTTTCAAAACCTCTTAGTTGCTCTTTTTAGCTGTCCAAGGTATTTTAAGCATTGTTCTGTAAAACCACATCTCTGAGGCTTCAAGAAATTGTTTGGCCTGCCTAGCGATTGTCCAATACTCACAGCCATATGTCAAAATTGGATGTATGTAGCAAGCAAGAATTCTTTTTCTAACCTTCAATGGCAGAGATACATTGCATAAGATTTTCTTCATTTTATAAAATGCTGTTTTGCCTGTCCTATTCTGTTTCTTATCTCAGTAATGTATCTTCTATCTGATGTTTTCCATGTGCCCAGATACTTAAATGTCTGTACTGGTCCCAAAATAACACCATCGACTTTAATTAAACATTTAGGAATAATTCTTTTCTTTAATACCACCATTACTTTTGTCTTTCCATTATTCGAACGGAGGCCTATTCTTCCACTTTCTACCACCACAATGTTTATAATTTTATGTAGTTCTTTCTGACTTTTTGCTATCAAGACTGTCATCAGCATATTGTAAATTGTTTATATTATGCCCACCAATCACAATCTCGGGCATTTGAATTAAAGATCTCATTATTTATTTGATGTATATTGAAAATAAATCAAGTGGCAGTACGCATCCTTGTCGTACGCGCCCTCTTTATTCACTGAAATGTACCTAAACAGTTGTTAATTCTCATAGCTGCTGTTTGCTGCGAATACATATTCTTTTTTATTTGTAGATCTTATCCATCAATGTTTAATTTTTCTAACAGTTTGATTACTTCTTCATGTTTCACACCGTCAAACGCTTTTGTCTAGTTTATGAAGCCTATGTACAAATCAGTCTTTACTTCTATAGCTCTTTCTGACCATGTCCTTAGGATGTATATGGCATTTTGTATACCTTTTCCTTCTACAAATCCACATTGTTCATCGCTGATTTGTGGTTTAATTTTGTTTCTTATTCTTCTCATAATTATTCTCAGTAACATCTTAGTCATGTGACTCATAAGACTTATTATGCTATAGTCTTCACATTTTAAAGTGCTTGAGATATAAATGTGGATTATGAAAAGGTTGTTTGCACTATTATAAGTATAATTTGAAAGTTTAGTTAATATTTCAATTCCAAAATCTCCTATTGCTTCGATTTCTTCCTGTTACATGTTATCTGGCACTGTTACTTGTTTTGTTTTGTTTTTTCTTTACTTTCCCATTTCTTCGATTTCTTCCAGTGAAATCTTATCTGGCTCGGTAGCTTTTTCTTTCTTCATATGATGCAATGTATCCTCAGCTTCTTCAGTCATTATTGCTGGGCCATCATTGTTGGCCTGTTTTTCTACATCTGGTCTTTTATTATCATACAATTCCCCTTTATACTCTGCCCATCTGTTAATTGTATTACTCATCATCATCATCATGTAGCAGATCCTTTGCAGAACGTCGTTCCCATCTGCCTAAAAAACACTCGGTCTCTCGCCAGTTCTCCCGCCTCGTGTACTTTCATACTCAGAGAGTCGCTTATATCCTGTGCCCATCTTTGTGTCGGTCGGCCCCTGCCCCTCCTTCCTGGTACCATGCCTTTTGCTTTGATTTTTCCCCAATCCGTCGTGGCGCTTGATGTGACCCAAATATCTCAGCTTCTGAAACAGGTTGCTGTTTATTAGCCAATCTTCCTTGATGTTCAGATCTTTCAAGATGCCAGTATTTCTCCTCTTCTTTGTCCAAGATATTCTGAGAATCTTTCTACAACATTTCAGCTCAAACGCCCATACTCTCTTTCTTAAGGACTGATAGTCCACAACTCACATCCGTATGTAGCCACAGGGAAGATGCATGCTCTCAGAATTCTAATTTTTATCTCCTTGCTTGTGCTTAACCATAGACTTTTAAGGCTGTTCAATCTTTGCATTGCTGTGGCCATCCTCTTTTTAATTTCTGTCAAACAGTCTTGATTGCTGTTTATTAAAGAGACTAGATGTTCAAAATTTGTGACATTTTCAATTTCTTCATCATTTTTTTTTTTTTTTTTTTTGACAGCCAGTTTAATCTGTGGATATTATTTCCGTTTTCTTTAAATTCAAGAACAGATTTTGATCTTCACTGTGCTTTTGGACAGACAATATTAAATTTTCTATCCCCTTTATGCTGATAGAAAGGAGGACTGTGTTATCTGCTTTGCGAAGTTACGGAATAGGGTTGCCACCAATTTTTGCTGATAATAGCTGTCACAAGTCAGGTCATTTTTGAAATTGTTCATTACATTACTATGTCTCAATAATAAGTCGCGATTATTTGATTTTAAACATGTTTATCTGTTGGTACATGGAATGTGAGACTTTCCTGTGATTTTCTCCAACCTCTGTACACATTTGATTCAGCCAGGCTTCTTTAGCCACTTTGCATTTGTTCACTATTTCTTTTTTGTATTCTAGAGTATTCTTCTTTAACATTCTTTTTCTTCCTTCTTTCATACATCAACTGCAAAATTTCTTTTCAAATCCATTTTTTTCTGATGTTGTCCAAAAGCCTTTCACAGTTTTTGAGTTCTTTGGATCCAAAATAATACCAACTCCCTTGCTATATTCCTTCCCACCTGAGTAAATAATTCTGTGCTGATCTGAATACTTTTCCCCTGCTCCTGGCCATCGCATTTCACTAATTCCTAATTTGTTGGATTTTCATTCTCTTCATTTCCATCGTGATGTCATCCAACTTTCCGTTTTGTACGAGGTTCTGACATTCCATGTTCCAATATAAAGGATGTTTATACCGTTTACCTTTTTCTACAGTAACCGGATGACGGTCGGGTATCACCCGTAGAACATGATGCTCCATATCGGACTAGGTGATTCCACTGGAATCCCCATTCACGTCGTTATCTTAATTTGTTATGTTTTAATGCATGATTTCCTAGGGATAATAGGGTTTCCACTTGGCTTCCGCAGGTTTGTACATGGTTTGTTTTCAATAGCCTTTATCTAAAGAGACTAGCCCTACAAGGCAGGCGGGGGCGGGGGGTGAGGGGGAGAGGTTATGGCGCTTCTTACCCGCCGATGGCCATGTCGTAAAGCTTTGGGGGTATTTTATAAAGTTAGCTGTCCCACCAACTAACTCGCCTCCTCTCAATGACCTTCACCTGTTTCGGTCCACGGCCACTTATTACATTTATATATAGTGGCCTTTCCAGCATCCGCCACCTGGTAGACGCGCCTAGTAGTAGGACAGGCTCCTTCCCCAGGTCCCCTAACAACTTTCACTAAATACTAGAGTACCGTCCAAGCCAGTAGTTCTGGTACAATTAAAATTTCTCAGCCAACATTATGTCGGCACAAAGAAACAAGACCACAATTGTAACCTTTTCTGCTCGCAGTAGGCTGAACGTCGTCGATTTGTTGCTTTGTTTTTCATAAACGAATGGATGAAGTTACACATTCTTGCACACCCCCCCCCCCCCCCCCCCAACCAAAAAATAGACCCAGACCACAATTAATTAAACAGGTAGAGTTTTTGATTCGTTTTCATAAAAGGATAGATTATTAGGCGTCAGACCGTCCTAATATGGGACACAATTTTTTTATTATTTTAAAATCTACCGCAGCTGTCGTCGAGGCCCCCTAATTAATATAAGAGCGTTTGAACAAGGTTTCTGGGACCGTGCCCGGGAGGGTGGTGAAGGGGGTTTCACATTAGAATGGTGGCACTTTGTGTCACCGGGTGAATGCCGCTTTTGGAGTGAAACTTCGGGGTTGAACGTCACACACTCATTACGCGTGTACATATTTGGTAGTATTCATAAAATGACTATTGGTTTTTGAGCTTTACAAGCAGTTTACATAAAATACAGTTGCTGTATTAAAAATGAATAGCCGAATGTAATGAGACACGACCATTTGTACATAATGTGTGTTTGTTCAGCTGCCTAAAATTACACGTCACAATGGGATTCTGTATAAGCACCACGTCTATTCAGTTTCAGACCATATTAATAGTAATCAGGTGAGATAAATCCGAACAATTACCTAACAGCTGAATTAATTTTAACACCGACAAAACAAATAAATCTCTTACGTACAGTAGTCACAAAGCAGCCTGTAGGAGGTATGTTTTTCTTTGTGTTTTTAAATAAACGTGGTTTGCTTGTTTGAGATGTGAGCTTTCGATTAGTAAAACATTATGTGGAAACGAAAGAGACATGGTTTTATCAACGAATAACGAAAACATCATGCATAAATAGAATGATGGTGATTTCCTGAATGAAATCAACACACGAAGAAAACGGCTTATCCACAGCAGAGGCTGACAATTTAGATTCCTTGGCCATGTCACGAGAAGAAGACAACTGAAGTACATTGTGATGATGGGAAAAACGAAGCTGAGGGAAACCAAGAGAGAAGATTAAAAACAGTCTGACCCATGGTAAGGAAGATCATCTGTGTCAGAAGTGACATAAAGTACGCTAGAAAAAATGCCGTAAATAGACATATCTACCAACTCCACAAGGCATAGACGCTATGAGCTGCAGATGCAAAAAATGAAAAGAGACCTGTTGCCACAGAACTGATGGTGCCTTATGTGTTGAATTGCATGTGCAACTGTTGATTTATTGTAACTGCTGCTTCATGAATTAGATTTAATTCTAATGGCGGATTGTTTGCATTGGCACTTCTCGCGGCTGGTTGTGTATTTGTTACGTATGTTTGCTGTTTTGCATACTGTTTTACTACTTTTCAACGTAATGACTAACTCAATAAGTAAGAAAACAGCGTTTATTGTGCTGGAAAACATGTACGTGCAGAAATCCTCATCGCATGACATCTGTGTAAAGGGGAGAATACTTAGTGATTTTTGTAGGTTTTTGAATATTCATTGGCAATATAAATTATCTGGTTCTTTCCCTTGACTTATAGCTTGTACTCAAATCTTTACGCTGTAGCAAACATGTGATGCAGGAAAATTATGTGTATAGATAGATTATTGCTTCCAAATGACTCCAGGGTCTTGAGTTTGACTCCACACCGGAGGATTAAATATACATAATCTCTGATCCAAGATGGAGCCAACCTAAAGTGTATACCTGGTGACGCAGCTGGAAGTATGGGAATCCGGCGTGATGTTGATCACCTCGCCTATCCCCAGTTGGTGATGGATCTACAAGAAATATTAAATAGATCAACAACAACAAAATCACTTTCTTCTCGACGTACGACCTATATGACTTACAACTATCTATTCTTACTATAGCAATAAATAAATGTAGTAAATAAAGAAAAAATACAACATTGCTAGGGTCAAAAAGTTCCCTGAACTGAAACGAGCATCACATATAGGCAAATATAAAATAATTATACCTGAACTGATTACATTTCGGTCTTTTATATACAATTTGTGTAAGCTGTTTAAACCAAAATAGCACAAAGAAAAAAAAAACACGACTCAAGACCAGACCGACTTACCACCTGTAAGTAGAGATATAAAACCGAACGAAAAGTATATTAGCAAGCTTCACAATATACCAAATACAAACAACACTTGAACGTTGCGGTTATGGAGCCTTCATCAGCACTTACAAATCAAATAATACTACACAAAATTACTTAGCTGGTATCTCAAAGAAGCCGGATCGATGGTTTCTCAGAAGACTGCCTATACATGTCGGCGGGGGGTGGGGGGGGGGATAAATACCTATGTGGAGTACGAGGTGTGCCAGCTGGACGCGGTCTGCAAGTGACAAAGGAACTCTTTCATTAAGTCGAGAAGACACCTAACATGGTAATGGCGACCGCTTAACCATATGAAAACTGGTCCGAAAAGGGGGTGAGAACCAGTGACAGTAAAACTGAAGAACGCTTTCAATCGCCTTAACGCGTATTTGGCATATAGGGCTAGACTATATTTTATATACCAATCAGCACAATATAGGGGATGTGGTCAACATAAAGCCGGCTTCCTTTACTTTCAAGAATTTTACCAGGTATCATTTAAGGCAATGTCGACTTGTGAACTAAGATCTTTTTTAAAAAAAATGTCCGGCTGCGTCTGGACTTAAACCCATGACCTTCGAGTAAGATGGCAAGCATCTATCGACTAAACCACGTTGGTTTCCGCGAGAACAGGGTCTCAGCATAAATATTTTTGGAGCATTCGAAGTGCCTGAGTCTCCCTTCCCCACCAGGCTCCAGCGATGCATTAATGGGTAATTTACAAAAGTATAAACATCTTATAGCCGCTATGTGTTGATATCATTATTTATTAGAGCTGGACACATTAGTTTTAATCAGGGTTGCCAGATAAAAAACTTCATTATATGCCAAACCATTACCCAAAAAAAAAAAATGCCAGGAAAATGCCAAATAAAGTATAACATTGTACCCACTTCACATTAAAAGCTTTAGATTGGATTCTTCACTGTCATCCTCACTGGAACCAGTGGAAGATACAGCGTAAACCTTTTGAGATGTAAAATTTAAGCATTTTCTCAGTTGTGATGAAATCTTTGCAACTTATCTACAATGATGTCATTTTTTTTTTGTTTTTTTTTTTGTTCGGAAAAATTATCAGCAAGGTCATCCTTAAGTGCAGGGGATATTCTATTTTTTTTTTATTAGGCACGAACATTTTGTTCTATGCAACTGTATGTGATCCAATGTACCCCCGACCATGCGCCCTCAAGATTTTACTTAGATGATCAACTGTGCAGATTGCACAATGGCAGGTCATGCTTACAGCAAGTTGCAACTCTGCTGCTTTAACTTTATCATTACTTTGCCTAGGAGTCATTGTTGTAATAAGCTGTTACTGCCTTTTTGAAGGAGTTTTCGTCCTGTGTTTTGGGGATTTTTCATGATCTGATATGCTACTAATTCTTGGTGCAACAGTACACTGACACAGTTTGCAATATGCTGCCTCTGATCCGTCTGAAGATCTTTTGAGCCGTGGGTATGTTTTCTTCCCGTTACTATTATACTTGAAATGTCATAGGATGCTTTCTATTTATTTGGTGACGTGGCTATTGGTAAAAGTAATAAAATCTATTACAGATAGAACTAGGTATATATCCTCTCTATTTTCTGTCCTCAAGTAGTTTCTGAAAAGTCTGAATCATTGGCATCAGTGGTGGGTTTTCGTTTTATATATCGCATTTATTCTAGTAAGTTAACATAAATTACAGAGGTTTATAGTAGTCACGATGCGTTTAGGGAGACAACAAAACAATAAGAAATGGCGCGAATCTCCGTTAGTCCGTACCAGGACATCACAACAAAGTCAAACTGAAATAAAGATTTTTAACTGTAGGTCTACATTGCTTTTAGTAAATTTGCGTGTTTATAACAGAGTAACCATAAAGAAAATGTGAGCACATCTTGATAAGAAATGCCAGAAAAAACCCGAATATGCCAATTCATTATCTTATGCCAGTTCAATTTCAAATATGCCAGATTTGTGGAATCTGGCATAAAAAATGCCAATATGGCAACCCTGGTTTTAATCCGTGTAGGGAAAATGACTGGAATCAAAGACCTTCGGACCTGCAAGCAAAAGTGCGTTTAACCAATGCGCTACCGCAGCTCTTTCAGCACTGATGGATATCTAAAACATATTCTTTTCACCCCTATCTCACACTGCTCTATTCAGGTCCTCAGATTCACGAAAGAATTGACCGAGGTCGGTTGTCGTTTGACATATTCCGGCTAGGCAATGACATGTTTTGTCAACATCCTTCACACGGCAACACGGGTCATGTGTACTTTTTTACGGTTATACTTTGGTAAGCGGGTGACAAACCAAGAATGACTTGGGAATAAGGCGATGAAAAGACATTCTAAATGTATGCATTTTGTGTACTGTGTATGTACTTTTGTAGTTAACACTAGTTAGGTGACTTGTCAGTAGTAAATGATTGGCTTGAAAGGGCTTCAAGAAACTCCTGCTGATTCTCAGTCTATCTCCGTGTCTCTTTCTATCTCTTGTTCTGTTTATCCAAGTATCTCACTGTTCCTTCTCTCTCTCTCTCTCTCTCTCTCTATCTCTCTCTCTCTCTCTCTCTCTCTCTCTCCCTCTATCTCTCTCTCGCTCTCTCTCTCTCTCTTTCTCTCTCTTTCTCTCTCTCTCTGTTGCCTTTCTCGTCTCTCTCTCTCTCTGTCTCTCTCTCTAGATAATTGTTGACTTCAGTGGATCTTTAAAAATCTCTCTCTCTCTCTCTCTCTCTCTCTCTCTCTCTCTCTCTCTCTCTCTCTCTCTCCTAATCTGTGTCCATCTCTGTCTATTTTTCTGACTGTGTCTGTCTCACCTTCTGTTTGTCCCTGCCTCTCTCCCTCCCTCTCTCTCTCTCTCTGTTTCTTTCGCTTTTTTTTTTCTTTTTCCTATCTCCTCCTTCCTTTCTCTCTCTATTGTCTGTCTCATCTCTCTCTCTCTCTCTCTCTCTCTCTCTCTCTCTCTCTCTCTCTCTCTCTCCCTCTCTCTCTCTCTAGATAATGGTTGACTTCTTCTTTAAAAATATATTTTTCTCTCTCTCTCTCGCTCTCTCTCTCTCTCTGTCCCTCTCTCTCTCTCTCTGTCCCTCTCTCTCTCTCTCTCTCTCTCTCTCTCTCTCTCTCTCTCTCTCTCTCTCTCTTGTTGTACACTCTTTCAGGTCTCTGTAAAAAGAAGTGGCTCGTTTTTTTTAACCTGTTGTGACATCCTGTTGATAAGTGCAGTTGCGATAGAGATGCCTGGGACCGTTACTGAAGCAATAAAGCTGATCCACTCGGCTTAAAATCATTATACGGTAGTACCTTAGATGTGGGAAAATCCTTTCGTCAGTGCGAGCGAAATGTAAATCTGTCCAGTTCCAAGGCAATGTTTCCCTTTGAGAATAATGGAAACTAAATTAATCTATTCTAGGGTGCGGTAAACTCAAAATTTTAAATGTATTTTCTCTAATACAGAACAATGTAAACATACTAACAAATGATGATCATGTTTGAAATGTTTGAATTATAACATACATAAAAATAGAAATAAGAAACATTCTATTTATTGTAAACGGCTAAAAAAAACTATTTATTTTTCTTGATAAAAGTGGTGACACAACACAAAGAAGTAGGCAGATAACGGGTGACTGTCACCTTACATGACTACGTCGAATGTCGAATGTTGAATTAAGAATCGACATCACAGCACTCGGGAAATTTCCATAAGCGCTTCGTCCCCATCTTCAGCAGCAAGCAAAGAGTTAAAATTCTGACGGTACCAGTCTGATCGTATATCCGTCTCGCCTCTCCCCCCGAGTGTCGAGTGTGGGCCAGCCGTCTCGCCCCTCCCCCGAGTGTCGAGCGTGGGCCAGATCCCCTTTTAACTCCTCGCAGTGTCATTCTCCTCAGACCGTAATGATCTATTTGTTCCTCGGCACTGTTCATTGGCTCCCAAAGGGCCCTCACAACATCCAGCTTGTCCTATATCAGTTCACCACCAAGTGGTGCAGAACCGGCCATTTTATCTGCCTACTCATTTCCCAACACACCGGTGGACCTGGAGAAAATATCCTAAGGATGCCAGCTACCCGGGACCTCTCAAGTGAAGCTTGCTACTCTGCACGGAGCATGCCTGTCTCCACCTTTCTCAGCATGCTCTGTGAGTCAGTTACAATGATGACATGTTTGTACAGATGATTCTCAAGCCAACGGAAGGCAGCAGTGACTGCCTCCACCTCCATTCTCAAACTAGGCGTTGTAATATCATATGCCAGGCTTTGTTGCGCCAAGCGACGTCCATTCGTCTTCGCTATGAACCCCCATGCACTTCGTCTGCCCCTCACCACAGAGCAATGTGTATATACAATCACATCACTTGGACGGAAATTGTCATGAATCATTTGTTGAACTTCTGATTCTGCAGCACTAGCTGACCAGTCCCTGCACGCACGTCCCAAAGTGATTAGAACCCTACACGAGTCTGAAACATGATCGGACACTTTGACCCACTCCTCTCGTCGCCTAAATTTATCAAGCCTGCACACGTGTCTAATTGTGTCTTCAGCTTGCGCCATCCAAGACTTTCCTCTTTTCAGTCTGTGACCCTTAGCTCTATCCAGGGTTTCATGCAGGAGGTGCCTCTTGTCCGCAGCTACTCTGAGATATGACTTCGCTTGCAGAACTTTGAGCCTATCTGCAATAGTAGGCAGTGCAAGTGTGCATCGCATACATACTACCGGAGTATCTCTTGTACATTCAAGAATCACCTGCATGGCTTCATTCTGTATGCGTTCACGTTTCATCAGCTGACTCTTTGATAAGGTAAGCATTCCGAGTCCATAATCTATCACCGACAGGATCACATGCTGGAACATTCTTTGTTCCATGTCCATTGCTGCCATTATCTTGTGAGCTTTGAGTCCTTTTTTGGCATTTCACTGCGACTGCATCCACGCGATCTCTGAAGGACGGGCTCAAAATATCATATTTGACTCTATTGGCATCCTCAAGATCAAGTGCTGCTACAACCGTCTCCTGTCTGTTCTGGAACCCCTCATAAACATCAAAAGCAAAAGTAGCTGCATTTTACCAGGTATCTTTCCGTGGCCGGTAACTACCCAAAACTTTTGGCAGGAGCTCTTCCCTTTCCAAAAGTTTTGTAGTTTAACAGCAATAATCTTCTCTAGCACCTTGCCAAAAGTATTTTGTAGTGTGATAATTCTGAAACCGCTACGTTTTAAATGATCTTTGCCTGGTTTTGAAAGTGGAATTAGGTAACTGTGTACCCATTCCTGGGGTCCTGAAGCTATTCTGATGCTCTGGTTGAAGTAAATGGCCATCTCCCTCAAGTCTTCATCACTCATGCTCTTTAAGTTGGCATACCTGACTCTGTCTGGACCAAGCGCAGTGTCCTTTGCTTTTTGCAATACATGTTTTATATCCTCCACCCTAATAATATCCTCAAAATACTTATCATTTAATGTTCAATTAAGAATCGACATCACAGCACTCTAGACATTTATATAAGCGCTCCGTCACCATCTTCAGCAGCAAGCGAAATGTTCCAGTTTCAATGGTACTAATAACAGTCTGGCTGTATATCCGTCTCACCTGTCCCTTGAGTGCTGATCGTCGACCCGATTCCTGGTCACTCCTCGCAGTCATATTCTCTTCAGTCGATGATGATTCATCTGTGCTTCCCCAGTTTGAACCCCCCCCCCCCCCCCCCCAAGGGCTCTTACAACATTTAGCTTGATAGCATGTTTAATTTTTCTAAACTAGTCGATAGTGTTATCGTTAAAAATAACATACCTGTTACCTGGGGCCATATCATGGTGCTACCTCTCAACAACTTATTGGGTTTTTCGACCACGTGGTCAGAAGTTATCAATATATCCCCGTCACCAACATAACAAAATGTATAAACAAAGAAGAGACAAACAATAGATTGCACAATTTATTGCCTGGCATATTTCGTTGCATCTCGTCAGGTGCATACTACAGTAACAATTACATAAATTAAGGAAATAAGTGAATCCTTTTTAACTGAGGTACAATTTCAACCACGATCAAACATGACTGCCTGTTTTTACCATAATTTTGGTCCACTGAAAATTCACCTTGGTGGGAGACATTTCGTGAATAACGCAGATGAGTGTGAACTGAAAATTTAGAAAATAGTTATAAAACACAGTTATAAAAAAAAAATTGTCTATATCAGCAGTTTTGTTTCGCATAAATTTCACTGCCGTTGTTTGTTCATTATGTTCTTTCTGGCCAAAACGTTTGCCCTAATGTGTCAAATTCAGTGCAGTCCTTGAGTTCATGCACTGCTGTCTGGGGCACCTTTCCACAGGTGCGCATGGCTGATACGCCTATCTTGAATTTTGTGTACATGTGGTTACGTAATCGGTTGTGCCCTGTTCTGATGCGGAAGATAATAACTTGCTCTGGTCTGTCCATAATAGAATAGTCGTCTTGTGCTGGGGCTGGTGGTTTCCTGATCAATTTAATGATTCTTTTCTTTTGGTGGTATGTGACTGGTACATCCGGCTTCACCTTTGTCGCACCTTCCCCTGCCAGTTGATCAGCTTTCTCATTTCCAGGCACTCCACAATCAGACGGTATCCACTGCATTACGACTCTTTACTGAAGGCTGCGTTGTTTCAGCAGTGTTTGCAATTCTGGAAGTTTCCTAGACTGGAGTGCTTCAAGTACGGATTTAGCATCTATCAGCATTACCACATACTGTGAGCCAAGATTGGTATTTAGCAGTTTCTGTGTTGCTATCTTGATAGCCTGAGTTTCTGCATCATAGGAATGGCAGTACTTCCCGGTTGGTACGCTGGACTTATCCTTAATACCATCTAGAAATTCTATTTACACTCCAGCACCACCATTTCTAACTGCACCATCTGTATAGACTCTGACCCATTGTTACGACAATTCATCTTTCTTGTGTATACAGTTTGTACCTCTTGTGACGTTCTCTTAGTATGCCCCAGTCATTTCAACCTATTAGCTCTCGTGATGCCAATGATCATTGGTGATTTAAACAGATTATGAATGTCGTTGTTGCTTCTCACTCTCCCTTCCCCGCTGTTTATATTTTTGATAGGTCCAAAGATTCGCCGTAATACTCTGTTTTCGAAAACCTGTAATAAGCCTTTATCTCTTTTAGTTGTGCTCCAAGTTTCAGAGCCATATAAAACGTCTGGTCTTAACGTCTAATATATTTTGATCTTGGTGTTGCGAGATAGAGACTTTGACTTTGGCAAATGTTGAAGGGCATAGCATACTTTATTTCCAGATTGTATTCTAGTTTGTATTTCTTCTCTCAGCATGTTGGACCAGTTAAAGTTTGCACCCAAGTACTTATTTGTTCTCATTTGTTAAATTTTCATATTATTGACTTGTATGCGGCCAGAGTTTATATCCTTTCCCTGTCTTATTTTTTATCATGTAATCTGTCCCGTCTTGATTGATAACGAGTCCTATTTTGTAAGCTGCTTCTTTTAAGAGAGTCGGTGTTTTTACAGTTTGTAGTTCGTTTTCTCTAACATTATCAATGTCGTTTGCATAACCAAGTATTCTTGTAGTTTCTTCTATAATACACTATAAATTTCCTTACAATTGTATCCAGGGCTAAGTTAAACAGAAGTAGGGACAGAGTATCACCTTGCTTTAAACCAGATGCTTTCTGAAGAGGATCCGACTTTCTGCAATTTTTTATTACTATATTATAAGCGTCTTCCATACATAGTTTGGTCATGTTGATTAACTTCCTTGGTATTCCAAATTCACTCATAGCATTCTATAAACTGTTTCTGGGTACACTATCAAACGCCTTTTTAAAATCCACAAACATATTTCGTATATCTCTTCTACATTCATAAGTTTGCTCTGCTATTTGCCGTAATTTTGGACAATATCGAATAGAGTACTATTAGTAAAACTTCGCGGCAGACCGCTTGACATCAACTTAGTACAGATTTATGCCCCAACAGCAGATAGTTCAGATGAAGATATTGACGCATTTTATGACGAGTTAGACATGGCTGTTGATCAATGCAAAAATTGTTAAGTACCTTGGAGATTTAAACACGAAAATAGGAAGTGAAAAGGTGTACGGAATAACGGGTAGCTATGGCCTAGGAGAAAAGAATGTTAGAGGTGACAGATTAATAGCATGGGCTGAGTCACGCAGCAAGATAATAGGTAACACCTGGTTTAAACACCATCCTCAAAGATTGTGGACTTGGATAAGTCTTGTGATAATGTCCGCAATCAGATTGATTATATTTTGATTTCAAGAAGATTCCGGAGCAGCTTAGTTGGAGTAAAAACTAGAACAGGAGCAGACTTCTTTAGTGACCTAAAGAACATTAGAAAAACACCACAGAACATCAAGTTAAATTTAGTCATTCTTAGAACGGATAAAGAAATAAAGAAAAGTACAATGTCACTGTAAAAAATCGGAATAAAGCAATGGATATTATACAGACTATTGATGAACAGTGGGATATGTTGCGTGAGACAATTCAGCAGACATCTAAAGAGACAATCCCACCAACCCATAGAGTTGCAAAAAAAAATGGATGTCAACCGAAATTCTGCAGTTGATGGATGAAAGAAGGAAGAGAAAGAATGATAAAGAAGAATACTCTAGAATACACAAAGAAATAGTGAACAAATGCAAAGTGGCTAAAGAAGCCTGGCTGAATCAAATGTGTACAGAGATTGGGGGAAACAACAGGAAAGACTCACATTCCATGTACCAACAGATAAATATGTTAACAGCACTGGATGTTTGAAATCAAAAGATGGTGAATTATTAATGGGACATAGTAATAAAATTAACAGATGAACAGAGTATATAGGGGAATTGTATGATGATAATGGACCAGATGTAGAACTGCAGACCAACAATGATAGTCCACCAATAATGACTGCAGAAGTTCAGGATGCAATATATCATATGAAGAAAGGAAAAGCACCCGGGCCAGACAACATCTCACTGGAAAAAATAGAAGCACTGGGAGATTTTTGAATTGAAATAATAGCTAAACTTTTAAATGATATTTATAATAGGGAGTATATTCCAAATGACCTTTTAAAATCCATATTTATAGCTCTGCCTAAGGAAACAGGCACTACAAAACGTGAAGACCATCGCACATTGTCTTATGAGTCACATGACTAAGATTTTACCGATAATAATTATGGGAAGAATAAGAAACAAAATTAAACCAGAAATCAACGATGAACAATGTGGATTTGTAGAAGGAAAAGGTACAAACAATGAGATATACCTCCTAAGGACATTGACAGAAACAGCTATAGAAAGTAAAGACTGATTTGTACTTATGCTTCATAGACTATACAAAAGCATTTGACTGTGTGAAGCATGCAGAAGTAATCAAACTGTTAGAAAAATTAAACATTGATGGGAAAGATCTACGAATAATAAAGAATATGTATTGGCAGCAAACAGCAGCTATATAGATTAACAACTGTTTAGGTACATTTCAAATCATAAAGAGGGGCGTACGACAAGGATGTGTACTATCACCTGATTTGTTTTCAATATACAGTGAATATATAATGAGATCTTTAATTGGTATGCCCGGAATTGTGGTTGCTGAGCACAATATAAATAATTTACGTTATTGTGAGGACACAGTCTTGATAGCAACAAGTCAGAAAGAACTACAGAAAATGATAGACATCGTGGTGTTAGAAAGTGGAAGAATGGGCCTCAGTTTGAATAATGGGAAGACAGAAGTAATGGTGGTATAAATGAAAAAAATTATTCCTAAGTGTGTAATAAAGGTTGATGGTGTTATTTTATGACAAGTACAGAAATTTATGTATCTGGGCACATGGATAACATCAGATAGAAGATACATAACTGAGATAAGAAACAGAATAGGATAGGACAGGCAAAAACTGCATTTTATAAAATGAAAAACATCTTGTGCAATATATCCTTGTCATTGAGAGTTAGAAAAAAGAATTCTTGCTTGCTACATACGTTGAGTTTTAACACATGGCTGTGAATCCTGGACAATCGGTAGGCAGGCCAAACAATTTCTAGAGGCCTCAGAGATGTGGTTTTACAGAAGAATGCTTAGAATACATTGGACAGCCAAAAAGAGCAACCAAGCAGTTTTGAAAGAGGCGGGAGCCCGAAGACAACTTGTCACAGACATCAGAAGGAGACAGTCATCATTTTTCGGCCATGTTATGAGAAGAGGGAAAATAGAACATGTTATGAACACTGGAAAGGTCTGTGGAAGGAGAGATAGAGGAAGACAACGAGAGAAGATGCTTGACAGTCTTGTTGCATGACATGGAGGTGTGTCAGCACACGAACTGTTACATGCTGCAGGAGATGGCAGATTATGGAGAGGCATAATCTCCCACACGAGTCGGAAAGGCACCTGATGATGATGATTTTCCGTAAAATGCATATCTGATCTATTGATGATCTGTTCTTTCGGAAAAACGCTTAGTAATCTCCGAAAACGTCTTCGACGTATGGTTTTAGTTTGTTTAGCATTTACGCCGATAATATCTTATAGCTTGTAGGTAATAGTGACATTCCTCTATAATTGTCATATTATACTTGTCTCCTTTCTTAAAAAATGGGTATTGAAAATGACATTTTCAACCTACTGGGAAATTTTTCCGACTTCCAAACTAGTTTTATTAATGCATATATCTTTACATCTAATGCTCGACTACCTTTTCTTATAAGTTCAGCAGCAATTCCACTAGCACCAGTTTCTTTAATGTTAATGGTTTTAAGCCGTGTTATGACACACAGTACTTCTTTAAAATCAGGCTCTTCAATATTTGGTTCACATATTAGTATATCGTCCTATGGGTAAGTACTTAGTGGAGTTTCACAATTTAAAAATTCAGTAAATTATTCCTTCCAACTGTTACATATTATTATTTATCATGTTCTCACTGTGTTCTTTTAAACTATAAATACTGTGTTGATGCCCTAGTTTTACAGCCTTTAATTCTTTCAAAAAAAACTTTCTGGATTCATTGTTTCTGATAGATAGCTTCCATATCCATGACAATGTTGTTCATGTATTCTCGCTTTTGCTGCTTAACTAATTTTGTAGCTTCTTTACATTCTGTTCTTTAGTTTTCTTCATTTCGTATGTTACTAGTATCGGTAAGCCACATCTGCCTGGCACGTTTTTACTCACTGACAGCTTCTTTACGCTTTTAATAGAATAATTTGTTCTTTCTGTTTATGGTGGAGACACCAAGACATTCTTCTGCAGTGGTTGAAGTTATATTCCTAATATCCATCCATCTTTGATCAATGTCTTCCTGTGATGGATTTTATCAAATTTCAATTTTTGTTTTAATTTATCTGCACATTTCTCTGATAGGGATGTTTCTTGTAATCGTTCTCTATTGTACTATGGATCTGAACTTTGCAACTTGATGAAGAAGGATCTCTTTAGCTATATTTTAAATTTTGCACCAACCATGTAGTGGTCACTATGACACTCAGCTTCTCTGTAGCTTATATGTACAATGCATTTCTGTTATTTATTAAAATATGATCTATTTGATTATATGTTATCTTGTCATAAAAACCTGGTGGCAAAAATTGCCACCATACAGACAAGAATTTACGGGCAAAAGCCCCAGAAACCCCATTCAACCGTTAGGTTATATTAGGGCCCTTGGCAACAGCCAGGTGGAGCTTTAATTCGACAACAAAATTGCATCCCATACATTGGCGGAATTAATAAGCAGAAAATATATGCGCTTAAGCGGCTTTTCTGGAATTTCTACTTGTTTTATTTTCATTCTAAATGTTTTTTTTGTTTTTGTTTCAGACTGCAATCATGGAAGAGAAAAACTGCCTACCCTATCCCGTTACGTGAATAAGAACATGTTGGTGGCCCACTAGGAAAAACACTGATGTAAGTTTGAAGTGTGGAGTTTAAAGAACGGATCAACAATATGGCACATTAGTAGTAACCCATAAGTCCTGCGGTTTTTTTTTTTTTTTTTTCTAAGTTAAGTCTGAGTCCGAAGAAGCTCAGCACAGTGCACAGGCTCTGTAGCACCGACGAGGATCCTAAAATACCACAATGCACAAGGGCCTCTGATCTCACTACCAAGAAACCCGGGGGAATTACTAAAAGTCCAAGTCCACGTAAAAACATCCCATCCTTTACGATGGAATGAACCCAGAACCTCTAGCACTCAAGACGGACACAATGCCTCGAGACCACGCGGCATGGTCATTTAAAGTACAGCGTGACATCCTGTATTATAACACTCCTACCTGACACAGACATGTGTCACTGCGGACGTATATCCTTGACGATATAGGACAGAAATACTTAAACTAAACTGGGATGGAAATAAGTGGCTGAAGTATGTAGGACGTTTTAGCTTAAGTGTGTCGGTCAGTCAAGCTTTACAAACTTGTTAGCTTTAGTGTGTCGGTCAATCAAGCTTTACATACTTTTTAGCTTTAATGTGTCGGCCAATCAAGCTTTACACACTTTTTAGTTTTAGTGTGTAGGTCAATCAAGCTTTACACACTTTTTAGCTTTAGTGTGTCGGTCAATCAAGCGTTGCACACTTTTTAGCTTTAGTGTGTCGGTCAATCAAGCTTTACACACTTTTTAGCTTTAGTGTGTCGGTCAATCAAGCTTTACACACTTTTTAGCTTTAATGTGTCGGTCAATCAAGCTTTACGCACTTTTTTTTTAGCTTCAGTGTATCGGTCAATCAAACTTTACACACTTTTTAGCTTTAGTGTGTCGGTCAATCAAGCTTTTCACACTTTTTAGCTTTAGTATGTCGGTCAATCAAGCTTTACGCACTTTTTAGCTTTAGTGCATAGGTCAGTTAGGCTTTACACACTTTTTAGCTTTAGTGTGTCGTCAATCAAGCTTTACACACTTTTTAGCTTTAGTGTGTCGCTATCAAGCTATACACACTTTGGCCTTGGTGAGGAATATGCCTCACATAATAATAATATTGCCTTTACCAACAGCAGTCTGTATCACTTACTTAAACAAGAGACAGCGACGGGCTATCTGTGTGGTTCATTGTACCGGAAGCAAAACCTAAGATGAATCTTGTATTAAAGGAAATGGAAGAAGATAATTAAAAAGGAAAATATTTAAATCTACTCCTTAAACCTATCTATCTACTCCAAACCTACAAGAGCTCCAACCCACACTTAGAATGCCTTAGTAACATGACAACAAAAGAGAAAAAGAGTCTGTTAGGCGGGAGCTAAGACCATGTTCTCTCACCTTGACAGAAGATATTTTGTATACAGTCTAGATAGCAGTAACTGTAAAACTTGGTACACCAACCACAAATTCTAACCAAACAACTAAAACTATAATTATCACATTCATCATCTGTTTATTTTACTGAACAAAAAACTAACGATACTCTACAAATAGCAATATATTAACAATCAACCTAAAGTCCACACACACCACGTGCTAAACACGTCAACTTACAAAAGGGAAAAATTTCTTATAAATTAAATATGTCTGGACGAAGATGAACACTGATATATCTAGCTCTACACAGTATAACTACTGGAAAAAAGTTATATCTCAGACCGAAACTAACCATAGACATACTACCGTTATGAAAGCAACCAGCCTGCCTTCGCTCGAACGCACAAGTCCCCGCTGCTATGCCTATTTGCGTTCAATTGCCGCTGGTTGGTAGCTTCTGTCCCCGAGCGACCAGCGCGGTGAGAATGATGAAAGCCCAGTAGGCAGTTGTCCATGTGCAATGGTTTTTCATCAACTCGTGATCTTCTGCGTGTCAGATTTTTTTCGTAAGTGGAGCTAGACAAGTGAATCATAACTGGCATTAGCCACCCGGCTACACATCACACTCGTTAATTTGTTGGCGTCCCCACAACCACGCAGTCAATAACAATAATTGTCTACCAATCCCTCTTTAACGTCTGGTCTACCCTCAGTCATGTTACTGGTCAAAAGCCACCTGAAACAAAGTCATTCTCCTGACATGACGTAATCAATAGTTTCCTGTAGCATCATTCATTAGCATAAAAAAAAACCACAATAATAACTGCCATTGACACATAAGCAAAGCATGACCCGTCTCAAGTAAACTGGAAAAAGAATATATAAGTTCAAAAAAAGAAAAATTAAATCACCGATAGCAATAATCAATTAAACATGTTAACATGTAGTTTTTTTCCAGACACCACCTGATCAGTGAATCCATTACAATAGCACCCCCTCCCCTTTCCACCCCGCCTTTCCCACGCCTATCCCTTCAACTACGTCAATGATGGTAATAATCATCGGAAAATGTAAACCTAGGATTTGATGTCCTAGACACCATCAAATCAGTAGAATAATTACAAATCTCTATCTAATACGCTCCTTACCTTTAAAAAACAATGCTTTAAAACATCTACCAAATCATCACTGACATGCAATAAACAAAACTGCAAAAACACCTTGAATATATTTCATTATCAGCGAACATCAGGTTTCGTGACAAGTTAGGGTTCCTTTTCGTCGTCCACTAATTCTTCCCGCATAGGTTCTTTCATATTTTTTTTTTACCTTTGCCGCCAGGCTTACACCACACAGTTTCCACTCTTGTCTCAGCCGCAAGGCTATCGAGAGAGATATTCTACACTGCCTCAGCCGCATGGCTACAAAGGGGCATTTTACCACTGTCTCAGCCGTAAGGCTTTCGAGAGACATTTCACCACCATTGCTACCTCCACATGGCTTTAAATAGACATTTTCTGCGATTGCCACCACCGCGTTGCTTTCAAAACAAACTTTTTACCGTTACCTCAGCTTCTAAGAAGCCTACAAATGGACGTATCGGTCCTAACTCGGCCAAAAGCAAATAAAAAAATTTTTTGTCACTACTTCGGCTCGGGAGTCTACAAATAGACGTTTAGAGCACTACCTTGGCCGAAGGCTTACAAATGGACGTTTCGGTCACAACCTCGGCTGAAGGCCTACATAAGAACGTTTCGGTCACTACCTCAGCCAAAAGACAACAAATAGATGTTTTAGTTACAGCAATGTTTAAACATTTCATTGCTCGCTCTGTGTACTTCACACAAGGCTCCCTAAAATAAACAGACCTATATTTACACCTGATATGGCGAAGGAAAATCAATAAACTGACCCAAAGTATAGGTCGGGACGTAAACAAGCCACTCCGTGAACAGTATACCCAAACCACTGTTAGTGGACAATACGGACCAGCTACTCTGTCCACAACTGGAACTGACTACTGCTAGTGAATGACATGCACAAACCGCTCCTATTTAAAAACAAAAATCTAGCCAAACGTCTAACCACTAGCATCTAACTACATAGACATCACCTAGAAAATTTCTAAACCAAACTTAACTGTGAATCAATATGATGATCTAAACCGAATAAAACTCCTTCATGAATTTAATTAAGTAGCACACATACTCAAAGTCTTTTATAATGACGCAGACGCAGGCGCCATTTAAAAAAAAAACAGATCTAAACTATAAATTACTATGATAACCTGAACTAACTAGACTTGAAACAAAACATATCACTGGCCACCTATCCTGCCGACAACGTCACTTGTACCAAAAGACAGGTCAAAGGGGGAAATTGTATTAGAGGAAAGGGTAGGAGTTAATTATAAATGATAATATATTATTCTACTTCTTGAACCTTTCTCGACTCCAAACCTGGAAGAAAAAGAGTTCGTTAGGCGGAGGCTAAGAAGTAAAACTAGGAACACCAACCACAGGTCCTAATCAGAATCAAACAACTGGAGCTAAAATTATCACATTCAACATCTGTTTATTTTACTGAACACAAAACTGACTCTGTTGCACAAATAACAATACATTAACAATCAACCTAATGTGCTAAGCATTTCTACTTAAAAGTGAAAATTCACTTCTGGTGATACAAAATCGAATATCCCCAAGTGCTGATGCACATTTATATATTTAGGTCTACACAGTTTAACTACTGAAGAAAATTTGCATCTCAAACCGAAACTAACCATAGACATACTACTGCTATAAAGTCAATCAGCCTACCTTCGCTATATGGCCCGAATCCACGCCTTTGTGCATGCAGTTGCCGCTGTGTGGGAGCTCCTGTCCCTGGGTGACCTTCATGTCACAACTAATTACATTGTCATTTTACCAATCCCTATTCGTCATACGTGCACCCTTCTCGCACTGAAGCAGGATTCTTCATCTAAATGTAAGCTTTTGAATGCTGTGGCACATTCTGAAATAGATTAACATACCGTTTTATACAACCTCAGGATCGTTAAAGACTGATGGCTTGTTCTATTGTTGATAGAATAGAAAGTATGTCACTTAAGTAAGAAGAAGCAAGCAAGCTCGTGTGAGGGATAACACTTTACTGAGCATTATTCATTTTTGTTGTTGTTGTTGTTGTTGCTACGAATCCCACTAAGCACACAACTAGATATATGCTTGCAGACATGCAAGAACCAAAGTACACCCCCCCCCTCCCCCCCCCCTCCCCCAACAGTTACAGTACTTGAAAACAGCTGTAGTAACCAGACATGGTGACCCCAAGAGTTACCGGACAAAGTGATCCTAAGGCTTACCGGACATGGTGATACCAACAGGTACCGCACATAAAAACAGCTGTACTAACCTGACATAGTGACCCCGAGAGTTACCGGGCATGGTGACACCAAGGGTTCTCGTTCGTTGTTACACTAAGAGCTATCGGATATTATTACCCTAAGAGTTGCCGGACATGATGACCCAAGAGTTACGGGGCATGATGACATTAAGAGTTACCGGATATTATGACACCACAGGTTCTCTTACGTTGTGACACTAAGAGCTATCGGATATAACTACCCTAAGAGTTGCCGGACACGATGACCCAAGAGTAACAGGGCATGATGACACCAAGAGTAACTGGACATGGTAACACCAACAGTTACGGAACATGGTGAACACCAAGAGTTACCGGATATGATGACGTCAAGAAGTAACATAATGGTGACACTAAGAGTTTAAGAGTTACTGCAGCGGTTTTCAAACTGCGGGTCGTGACATTTTTTGGAGTCGAAAGGCCTTTTTACATGGCATATCAGTAGGCTCCAGCCTTTTCCAGATAACACACCTCTTGAGTGTATGGCTAGACCTCCCCCCCCCCCCCCCCCCCTTTTTTTTTTTTTTCTTTTTAAACGCACGTCCCGTAGCATAACAAAATGTGATGAAAATGAGGTTAACAATGTAAACAATCTTAAACACCGTAAACAAGAAACTTGTGCGGGGGGGGGGGGGGGTATATCAACGTAAATCATGTGATGAATTAACAAAAGAAACAATCGCCAGCAACTGGTGATTTAGTGTCCACATTTCAATCTAATAGTTGACACTGTTTTATCGTCAGGAGATCTGCTGTTTGTGGTCTGGTGTTGGACTGTTGGACGAGGCACAACGGAGATCGCTCTCGACATCAAGCTCGCAACTTCGTTTTCAGTCCTGTTAAAACTAAACATCCATACTGACAAAGGCATGTGGAGGAAAATGGCAAAAGAATAGACATAGCTGGCCTGGCCACATGATAGTATCTTGCAATCTACATTAGTGGATTTTGACTGCCAGGCTTGTCTGTTAACTACAATGCGAATTTAAAGGATGTTTAGATTTTTTCCTCTTACCAGTTAAGAAACTCAGAGCTAGAACCTATCAAATCTGGTGCAGCATCTTTAGAAACAACTTATATTTTTTCCCCATATGAGTATATTTTCTTGGAAAATACATTAATGAAAACAACAAACAAACAAAAAACGTAAAATGTTGCTGTTGTTTTGTTTGTAGACATTTACAGAAAATCTTTCTCTTCTTTTATATTATTTTTGGCAACACTGTGCTAAATCCATGGTTTCATGACAATGAATTTTTTTTTAAGTGATATTTTCGCCTTGTAAATAAATTGTTTTTCTGTGTCTTTTGCAAGGTAATCTATCTCATGCTTCCCATTGCTTTCAAAACTAGATATTACTGATAATTTATCACGACTTGCATTATACAGAAATAATATTTGAAGCTAATAAAGTGCAAGATTTAACAAGCGTTTCTCCAATTGCGTCAGTTGTCTTCATGTGCGATGTGCATGTGCTATCAGCAATGAGGCGAAATAGACAGTGTGTAGATACACGTTTTGGTGAGAATGTGTTCATATTTTATTATTAAATAGAAGAGTATTCATACGGGGTCCAACCAAGAGTTATCAAGCCTAATGACAACAACATTTACCGTACTGGTGACATCTAGAGTTACTCCATATGGTGACATCTAGAGTTACTGCATATGGTGAAATTACCGAACAGGGTGACACTTACAGGTCCTGAATATGGTGACTAAGCGTTATCATACATGGTGACACCAAGAGTTACCGTGCATGGTAACATTACCGAACAGGGTGACTCTAAGAGGTCCTGAATATGGTGAACTAAGAGTTATCATACCTTGTGACACCAAGAGTTACCGTGCATGGTGACATCTATAGTTATTGCACAAGCTGGCATATAGAATTACCGCGCACGAGAAGCGCTACTGCACAGTGTGACACCAACATTAGCCAGGGGTTGAGTTTTTAGTATCTCATCAGTGGCGAATCATGTACCTTGTTTTAAGAGACTTTTTTTTTTTTTATATCTGGAAAAAGACTAAGAGTAGAAACGGGACTTTTTTCTGGAGCTTTGTAGCGGTATAAAGTACCGGTGTTTGTGTGTGTCTATAATCCTTTTAACTGCGCTCTTGTAATAGACACTTTGTACTAAGCACCAGTCCCTTCGTTTGCATAAAGAAAAGAAAAAAAACTGAGTAGAAATAAATACATTTTAAGAAAGCTTTACGCTCGGACACCTTGCCTAGAAAGCAGATTAACGAATCCCGCATTACCTCACGAAAATCTTCGCATACAGTAAAATAAAACAGTAATTGGCAAAGCTGCATTTGTACACGTGAACTTTTCACACTTATATCCCAGTTGGCTCGACACAGAGCAATCTAGGTCATCTGGACTGAACGTTTACAGTAATGTCAAGCGCCGTGGCGGGAGTGTATACGTACTTGTCAGGCCAGACAGAATATCACAGCTTCAAAATGTTTAGAATGGTTTAGATAAGCTTCAACGAAGATTATCTTGTTGCGTAACGCATAATTGCAAAGCTGTATCTCTTTTAATAACATTGATGTGTAATGTTTGTTGACAATGTTATGGTTCATGTATGTAATTGAAAAAGTAAAGCTCCCTGTTCCACATATAGGACATATAGGGCTGGACCTATTTTTTTATAGACTAATCGGCACAAGATAGGTGATGTGGTCAACATCACGCCAACCGCCCTTACTTTCCATGTCTACACCCGGTACCCACTCCTCCTCCTCCTCTTTTCTTCCCATCAGCTTTTGCCTTTCCTTTCCTCGTGATTAAAAGCAAATTTTGTCTAATTTTGTTCTCCTTGTGATTTTATGTCTTCTTCTATTTCTTTTGTTCTGTAGGTTCTATAGAAAGAACTTTCTAAATATAATGTTCATTAGTGTATACATTTATCGATCTATATTCGAAGTGCTGCAAGGTGATTAATAGCTATATAAGTAATAACTGCATCATATTGATAATACCTATTGGTAGCAAATGGTTGTCATTTCTACTATAATAATAATAATTAAACAGGGAATGTTATGTGTCATTTCTGCTATAAAAGTTGTAGGGGCTGCTTGCTTATTTGTTTATTGATGCTACTATCGAAATGCTGCTGGGTTGACTAGTTTTGGTGCTAGATTTCTACTATTCGTCTTCTAAGCGCTCACCGGCTGTAAACACAGGCGGAAAGTTTCGTCTTTTAGACTATGGTCATGTTCCAGAACTTTAGTTTTGCTTATACATCGTTTCCACAGATCTGACTTATTAGGTACGCAGTCTGATTGTTGCTGGCTTCTCAGACAGATTCACTCTGACTTCGAAAGTAACACATATAAATAGTAACCTCTTAAAACATGCTTATTAGAGGGAGTAGGACTATCCCCCCCCCCCCACCCCCTCTTTCCAACATTTTCTCCAGTAGAGGCCGGGAACCTACCAGTGGAAGTTTCAAACTGTTATTAATAAAAAAAAAATAATTAATTGATTGATCTGATTCAAGAACTGATATCACAGCACTTGGGGCATTCCCATAAGCGCTTTGTCCCCATCTTCAATAGCCAGCGAAGATTCAAATACTAATGGTGCCAGTAGCATTCTGATTAAACGTCCGTCTTGCCTTTCCTCTGATCTTCGAGCATCTGCCAGAACCTCTCGTCACCCCCAACTGCATCAATCTCACGAGACTGTGGTGATCCATCTGCTCCTCCGAACTGTACACGCTCTCCCACAAGGCACTAACCACGTCTGCCCTATCATGTATCAGTATTCCACCAAGCTGTGCAGAACCAGCCAGTCTGTCTGCCTGTTCATTTCCCAACACACCCGCATTCCCGGTGAAAAAATCCAGACAATACTCCTCACCCGTGTCCTCCGCAGCGAAGCATGCCACTCTGCACGAAGCATGCCTGTTCTTATCTGCCCCAGCATGCTTTCTGAATCAGTTACAATCACGATGTGTGTGTGTGTGTGTGTGTTATTTTTTTTTTTTTCATTTACTTTTCATTTCTAAATTTCAGTATAAGAAAGTTCAGTCACTTATTTTTTTCTAGCCATTGTCAAATTGCTGTTTGTTTTTATCTATTCTTATTTTTTTTTAAGCTTTGTCTATATATTACTTTGTGTTTTGGAATCATGGTATTACAATGTTTGCAGCATTGACGATAGAGAAAGGCAAAAATAGTGTGTGGAAAAAATTAGTTGTTGTTGTTTGCGTTCACCGGCTATAAACTCCAGTGGAAAGACCTGGTTGTTCATCCATTTCTGAACTTTGGCTTTGTTCCAGGACCTGAGTTTGGCGTGTGCATCTGTTTTACAGATTTGACTTATTTGTATGCAGATTGCTGGTTCCTTGCCTCTCAGGCAGATGCACTCCAACTTCAAAGGAAGCCCCCAGCTAGTCGGATACTTCACGGCGCAGTTATGAAGACATATCAGTGTATGAGTTAGTCCTGAAGCCAAGATATATTCAAAATCTAAAAATGTACAAACAACTGTGCAAGTAAAAGAACCAGTAAACTAACATTAGTCTCCGCCCATTTACACACTAGCTCACTTCTGACTGGTAGATCTTGAGCCACGTAACTTGGCCACAGGGCTACGGGAGTATTCCTCAATGCTGTTGATATCGCTTTTAACACTCCAAAAACACAGACAAACTGGGTCTAACAGAACCCACTAGAGAATATTGCAACCTATATCACAGGCATTCTCTTTCTCGCAATAAAAACGTTATATAAGACAACCCAGGAAGCAACCAGCAGAGCGGCACACCCATAACCTACCGGAAAGTGGACCAGTCCAACGTACTTGTGAATGAACCATGACCTAGTTCGTTTGGGAAGACTAACTTAAACCTAACCATAGAACGATATTATACTAGATGTGCAGATGCTGCGATACTATTAGTTACCAAAACAGTAAATAGTTCGTAACACTAAAGATCAAAATTGTGAGGAGATGTGATCGCCTGTGTTATCTGAAAGGCATATGAATTTTAAAACAAAACAAAAAACAAAAACAAAACCACACATACTGAAAATTTTCAGACAGGTGAATGTTTCCACTTTTATATCAATAATTTTGGGAAAGGAAATCATCAACAAATTGTTTCCCTACACGAAGAAAACTGTCAACGAGCTCTCTTCACCGGATGTAAACGTCATGTTTTTGAAAAGTAACATCACGCAGCAGCAGAACTATCTACAACACTCATCTTTTTATTTGACCTGTTGCAATCAGCTCTTTGACCAAGTTCCGGTTTCCAAACGAAAGAAAAGTGTGTATGAAGAATTGCCCACAAGAATACTTAACCTACATTATATTGTAACCAGAAACACAAAATTCACTTCTAACAATTTCTCCCACGTTGTCATTCTTTTTATTATTCTATAAAAACAGGTCAGTGGTCTGGGTACGCTGTGACTTCATCCTTATTATAAGACACGAAAAAAAAAAAAAACTATCGGGATTTTTAATGTCAAACGCAGTTTCAGTTGCCGATAAAGAGAAGAAAAGCGAACAATGTCAACACAAAGTGCGTCTTTTCAACGCTGGGGTTAGACGGGACAAATAGGGCAACAAATGAAAACTCTACAAGTACTAAATATATGACCTGATCATTGTTAGAGTATAACTATTTCACCTTTAGTAACTAGCAGGTTCTACATTCCCTGTATTGTATTTCATTCAACGTCCATTTGACATTTGTTGTTGATATTATTTAGGCTATCCAGCAACCATTTGACACCTGCTTTGGACAATGCTTAGTCGACGGAGGTTATTGACCGAAAGGACAATGTGTATCCAAATGCCTGAATAGTTCAGTAGGTCATGAATCTCAGGGAATAACTATGTTTAACATTGAACTGCATAATATCTTATTTAACTACAAGGATGGGGGCTGCGTGGTCTCGAGGAATGGTGTCCGCCATGCTCCAAATATTTCGTGTGAATTGTTGGGATGTAACAACATCCCTTGGCAGTTGTAAATCGAAAAGAGTAGCTTAACCGAGCTGATCGGACACAATTGTGAAATAAAAATCTACCTAAAGTAATTCGGGATCCCCGCAGGTCCTAGGGAGTACGTGCACTGCGCTGATAATTTTTGGATTCAGACTTGAGTTAAAAGTAGAACGGAACACTTATGTGTTTACTACCTTTTGCCTGATATTGATCCGTTTTTTAAACCTAAACCTAACTATAAGGATCAAAACTGCCTTGTGTTACAATTACCAAACATTAAAAAATAAGTAACTGAGAAGCTGTACGACAGAGCAGTCACACAGACAAAAAGAGAAATTTTAGACCTAGTATTTATCAACGATCAAAAAAAAAAAAAGAAAGAAAGAAAAAGATTATGTAACTGTAGAAACCAAGTTAACCGACCGCACAGTAAAGTTATCTTGATAAAGGAAACACGAAAGAAGTTTACTTCAAGAAGAGGAAACATGGGAAACTATGTAGCTATTCCTTGCTTGTTGTTTCTACGTACATAGCTCACATCTTTCTGTATTTGTTGCTGCTCCATTTTTTGTCAGTTTGCGTGTCTGGTCCACGTGTTTCCATAAATCATTTCCACACTGCAGATCGGGTTGTGTGTCTAAGTTATAATTTTTCTGTATTTGTTACCATTGGTGATTGTTGATTCTTTTGACCAGATAAATGTTTCTATAGCTGATATTACGGTTTGCTTGTTGTTTCTTTTGACACGTTCCATGTTTCTATATTGGATACCACTGAGTGCTTGTTGTTTCTTTTGACTAGTTCACATATTTCTATATGTGATACTACTGTGTGCTTGTTGTTTCTGTTGACTAGTTCACATGTTTCTATATATGAAACTACTGTGTGCTTGTTGTTTCTTTTGACTAGTTCACATGTTTCTATATATGATACCACTGTGTGCTTGTTGCTTCTTTTGACTAGTTCATATGTTTCTATATTTGGGTAGGAGTATTGACGAATAGATCGAGTTATCAATCATGCGCCTAAGGTGCTCGTGTCGGAAAAAGAATTGTTTACTTTCTTATAACTACCTAACTGTGTGTGTGTGTGTGTTTGTGTGTGTGTGTGTATGTTACGTTTACCATCCGATTTGTTTTATAATTGTGAAGCTAAGTATTCTTATTATTTGCTTTTCTGGGCTAAGCGTGTCACTAACGGACCAAAAATTTACTCAATGGTGAAAGAAACGTGTACATTGTCGGTGTATTTGATATTATACCAGACGATCTGTTTTATATAGTGGCTTCTCTGCTGAAAATAACAATTGAAACAACACATTTCCTTCCTTAAGTTTCTTTTATATATCCATGTAGTAGTTATATAGAGGTACATACACGTATTAGTTCTGTTATGAGACAGGTAACAACAACAAAGTCAAGCTGGAGTATTTAACGCAAATGATAAAGGTAACCTTCCTGCACTTGTGTATTTGTTCTGCCATCAGAAAGCGTCAGTCTCTGACAGTCAACCAGTGAGTTAGCGCTGTCAACGCCTGACATGATTTTCACTTGTAGCAAAATGATGGAACCAGTTAAGCGGTTTTCTTCGTCTGCTCAGCGTTCGCCAGCTGTAAGCTCTAGGGAAAATTCCAGTTTTTCGTCTATTCAAGGACTTTGATCCTGGTCCAGAATTTCAGTTTCGCACACACGTTTTGGGTAGTCGCTGTGGCGTAGCAGCTAGACGCTCGCGTCAGGAGGGCGAGGCAAAAATGTTAACAAGCACATATAAAAATTTGAATCTTCCCGAATATCATGATCACTGAAGATCACTTGTACTCAGAACTGCTGCATAGCGCGGACATATTGAACTATAAGCAACCAACTACAATATCGAACTGAATCTCTCTACAGCGTGGATATGAAAAAGAATAAGTAGCATTTTATGGAGAAAAAAGCAAACACTTAAGTTGTGCAGATTTAAAGGCTGTTCTTAAAAGAATAAAATAATGACAATTTCCGATCGTATCTAATTCGGAATTGTTTGCTCCCAAAACAAAACCATTCATTTCGTCAGACTCCATATTCTCTGCACAAGTTTACAGGTGACTGAGGCAGTTCCCCAAACACAAAATGCAGAAGAAGGGATCTGATTTGAGTCACGCGGAGACATGTAAAACTCAGCTATTCAACTGTACTCCAATTACATACATACATACATACATACATACATACATACATACATACATACATACATACAGACAGACAGACAGACAGACAGACAGACAGACAGACAGACAGACAGACAGACAGACAGACAGACAGACAGACAGACAGACAGACAGACAGACAGACAGACAGACAGACAGACAGACAGACAGACAGACAGACAGACAGACAGACAGACATTTTTAGACCCCAATTTGTGCAAACGCTGTATTACGTTCTCGTCTAAGCATGCTTTGTCGTGTGTGTGTGTGTGTTTGTGTGTGTGTGTGTGCGTGTGTGCGCGCACCAACGTTTGCATATGACCTAATAAATAGATCACACCTGGAACGCAAACTGTCATGTGAAAGTGCAGATCCCGTATTAACATCTTAAGTATCTGAAACGCCAAAAGGGCCCATGCACTTTTTACCTGTTGATTTTACGATACACTGAGAGCGCAAAAGTACCAAATTGTGACATCTTTATCGTACGCATTTATAAAAGATGCGGCGTCCGTGGCTAAGGCGTTGCGAGTCAGACTCGTAAGCCAGCATACCGCGATTGGAACCCACTGCAGGCTGCGTGGATCTTTGTCGTGGTATGGGACGTCGCAGGTCGACCCAGCCTATAATGGGTACCAGGATGGGCTGTCCTGGGAAAGTAAAGACAGCCGGCGTAATGCTGACCACATTACCCACAGAGTGCTGATGGTCTGTAAAAATATGGGACGCTCTGCCCCATATGCCCGATGCGCCGAAGGGCTTGAAAATGGAACTTTACTTTTTTTTTTTTTTTTATTCATAAAAGATATGACTCGATCATTGATATCACTGTATAGGGAATATGCGCATATACTCTACTATCTATCCCTTTCGTCGGTCATCACAGAATAGAACTGCTGTGCTGACTGTGCCTTCCTCTTTTATCTTCTGCTGCCTAGTTCTGAATGTCTTAAATCAGCGTTGAGAGGAGTTAGATGTGATAATGCTGTTTTGTGCTAGTTGTGTTTTTTGCTAGTTGTGTTTTTTGCTAGGTGTGCTACTTGTCTTAATGCAATATTGCGTTTCTACAGTGTTTCTTTTACTCCGTGCACCCATTTTTGTCTAGGTCTCTTGGCTTGTAACCTACTGCTCTCATGTAGTACGCTCTACCTGCTGGCTGATTTTGTTCCCTTATGGCCAAATGACTATCCTACTTGATTCCTGATGTTTATTTCATTGGTTTTTTTTTACCTGTAATGTGCCTACCTGTGTTCTTAGTTCGGCGTTGATGATTCACTCTCTTCTTGTCTTTCCCAACGCTTTGTTTATGCATCTCTTGTCCCATTAGTTTTTTTTTTTCTTTTATGGTTTTCCGGTACTGTTCATGTCTAGCATTGATAGCACAAAGTTGGCACAAACAACGCATTATACTGAGCATGTGCTTTTGGACAATTAAGTCCACCAACGTCTCATTGGGCCTGTCCTAAAAGCGACAACTGACAAAATGCATTCACTGTTACCCAATCATTTATCGTGATCTACTTGTATTCAGTAGTTAGAACCTTATGTTCACCCCCCCCCCCTCCCCGGAATAAAGCTCTTTTATGAATACTCTGCTATACCACAGTGTATATGTCAGATGTCAGAGAGCTATATCACGTCAACCTAATCTTCACAATGTAACTCTCTGCTTAGGGGAGTGGCAAAGGTCAGTCTGTCAGTCTGCTCTTTACCCCGCCCACTAGCATAGCCATTGGGCGAAATCACATACAGCCCATTGTACGCTTTTGTTTCAAGTCTAATTAAAGTAAAGCCAGCAGCAGTTACACCAGTAAAATAAATTTGTTTTTTTAACAGTGGTATAGGTATGTCTGTCTTTTCCATTTCCGGAAAGGTGCCTGGAGGTTTAATCGCTCTGCTATTTCAGGAATTACATCCTCGATTTGACTTCAAGAACGGCATCCTTAATCTTAGACCAAGTAACAGATAACCCGTTCCATTACCAATAGGTTATATTTATGACGGTACTTTATTTTTAATTCACCTCGAACTAAGTAAATCTCGTAGTTCCAGGGAAAGTCTAATATTCTAGGGGTGTTAGGAGTTACGTTTAGGATGAGGAACTCTCTCAGCCGAAACCGCCTCAGGGACATCGACTAACCCTAACACTAACTCTAAGCTTTACCCTAATTCTAACCATAACCCCCAACCTTAACCCTTACCCCAATCTATAACACCCTTAGAATAGTGGACTTTGGCGGAAAGTCTGGGATTTCCTTTGTTTGGGGTGAATTGAAAATAAACTACCTTTCAGACATCCTTAAACAGCTACATTGGCCTAAAATTGGTGCCAGGTAATCTCACAGGAAGTAAAGATGCTCTACAATAACGTGAGCCAAACATCGAATACAAGATACGCCACTGGCATGAACAAGGTTCTTTACTTGTTGAAAACAGCTCCACACTTACTACTCTTTTGTCCCGTTCCGGTAAAGAGGGTTATGTGAAAAATCCATTTATCCTCTCCCAGCTACTACCTGAAGGTTTACCACATTGAGGTTTTAAAATCTTAAACTGGATGGCAGACCAACAGTGAAAATTTCAAATACCCCTTTCAACATTCATCAAAATATATATATGGGAGTCGCCGTAGCCGAGCGGCTAGACGCTCGCCGCGGATCGGAATGTCGTGGGTTCGTTCCATAGCGGAGCCGACCTTGTTTCAAAAATGACCTTGGCTCCCAGGTCAACCCAGCCTTGAGTGGGTACCGGGTGCAGTCCCAAAGGTAAAGGCGGCCGGCGTGATGCTGACCACATCACCCATATTGTGCCATTTGATCTATAAAAATATAGGTCCAGCCCTATATGCCCTATATGTCCAATACGCCCAAAGGCGTGTAAAAGGGTCCTTTACTTACATATATATATATATATATATATATATATATATATATATATATATATATATATATATTTATATATATATATACATATGTGTGTGTATGTATATATATATATATATATATATATATATATATATATATATATATATATATATATATGATACCTATGATAGTTTTTATCAATCAACTCAGTGTAACTAACTGTTCTTTGCAGGTAATATCGACCAGATAGTCATGTATGAAAATAAAGTCAAGTGTTAGAGCACTTGAAGGTACTTTACTGCTCTCAGTGCAGGAATTGACACAATAAATAAGGCAGTGTTCATGCAATGTAACTGGTCCACTCCAGATATGGCTTTGTTACTTCCGAGCACTCTGGCCAACCTAGGGGCTAGAATATGTGGGATGAAAGCCAGCCAACGGATGGTTGGCTTGTTCGAGACGGATTTGTATACAAGAAAAATTAACCGTTTCTAAGCCTCGAACCGATTAATAGTGTCAAGGCCGGGTCAGTCACTTATATGTGCGAGATCTACGGTGTGATACAGCCCGCATGAAAGGTAATGGAATATGCGTGAACGAGAAGTTATGGTGACATACTTTGGTGGCTTTTGATGAGCACCCTTTCGAGAGATAATGTATTTGTAATATATATTTATTATGCATGAAGCGGATAGTGGCAAAGACAACTGGCTGTTTAGAGTTTTAAGTATGCAAAAACCCTGGTAAGTGAAATGTGGGTGTACATTTTATCAGCAAATAAAATGAAAGTGTCGTATGCTTTACATATATTATTTTGAAGTGAAAATAAATTGTCGATAGTCGGCTAGTTCTTGTAGACAGGGGGTAGTTAATGATTTAAAACAATATATCTAATGCAGTATAATAAAATATTATATAATATATTTTATCCAATAATATAATATAATATAATATAATATAATATAATATAATATAATATAATATAATATAATATAATATAATATAATATAATATAATATAATATAATATAATATAATATGCAGGAAAATCAACTCAACGCGAACTAGCGAAATGCATTATGATATTTTATTACAATATGTTATTATGTTATATTATACTATATTTTGTTATACTATATTATATTTTTTTCTCTATTTATTATATTATTTTATATTATATTATTTTAACAAATAATCAAACCACTGTTCTATAAAACATATAGCTATTTAATATGCAATATGACTCTTAGATAATTAGCACACAAAATTGTCATCAATTAATGTATTCCTGCCTAATCAGTTGGAATTCAGACCACTGTAAATAAAGCGTAATATTATTACATATTATTAATATATCAACAAAAAACAAAAAAACAAAATCATTACTTCTTCAACTTAAAATTAATTAACTCCCTGTATAATTAACCTGATAGAAGTAATATATATATTTTTGTGTTGTTGAAACAATAGGCATCTAGCTTGCTATAGGATTAACTCAATGATTAAATAATCATGTTACTTTATTTCATTTTACATTGTTTTAATTATAATTAAATTATTATTTTATCAACAAACAGTTATTAGACACCTATGCTTCTTTACAGGTAACCTCATAACTAATTACCCTAAACATTGCATAAATCAAAAGACACCCATCCTGATTTATAACTGATCTACTAAGTTTTTTCACCTAGTATTTAATAGATTTGATGTGTAATTATAATAAAAATCAACTAATCAATACGTCATATACCTATAAATAAACTGGTCCCTAATATTTAGTAGTAAATCAAATATTTTCAAACCAGCCGTCAACTACTGTGCTAGTGAATCAACTTAGTAATTATTAAGTCGATTATGTTATGATATATTATATTATATTATATTATATTATATTATATTATATTATATTATATTATATTATATTATATTATATTATATTATATTATATTATATTATCCTTTATTGTATTGTATTTATTTTATTATATTGTATTACATTGTTTGAAAAACACGCATAGTTATCCGTTGCCGCCTCCATGCTTAAAGAAGTGTACGGGTTGGGGAAGAAGAAGGAATCGCATAGCTACTGAAACAAAAATAATTTTATGTTTATTTTGACATTCAAAATCTTTGTAATTTTTTTTTAACTGTGCAAATTGCACACGAGAATACCTTATAGCTCAACCAATCAATTGACACTTGTTTAGCATCTGAGGTATCGATAATGTTTAGGCGTATGGGTTTTCCTAGCAACTAATTTAAAAGGATGCGTATTGTCTTCAAGCGTATTGGACGTTTTTGGCTTAAGCTATTTTTGAGATATTAACCGGGACTCTATGGTTGAGCTGCTCAGTATCACGCCGACCGGCTTTACTTCCCAGTACTTGACATTCATTAAAAGCTAGTTTAACCTGGAAGCCAAGATAATTTTTGAAAAAAAAAAAAAAAAAACGTCTGTCTCTGTGAGGACCTAACCCAGACCCTAGGGTCAATCATTGAATCAGGTATCGTCTCAACATTGAAGATTGGCTAAAATAGATCTCCTATACTCTCTGTCTGTCGTTTAGGTTGTTGAGTTTCTTAAATTAAAGTCACATAAGTCAAACAAATTAAATCAAAGTCAAAGAAAATCAGTGCAACAGTTTAACATTAGGTTTTTTTTTTTTTTTTCAGTACCTGAGCACCAGCTTAGATATGTGAGTCATTGACTGCCTCAAAACATTTAAAAAGGACAATCGAAGTTAAAAAGCAACCTCTCTCGGAAACTAAAATAAAAAGCATCCTCTCTCGGAAACTAAAATTATCTTTGACCATATCAAATGGCACAGTGTTTTGAGAAGAACATTACTGAAGGCAACTGTACGGGGTCAGAGAGGCAAGCTGAGCAGAGGCCATAAGAGATATTTTGGCAAAAAAAAAGCATGAAACAAGTACTGGCAAAGAATCGCGTTTTTATTTTTAAGGCGGGCTGTGATGAGAGCGACATCTTGTAAGGTCTATTATGTGCCTTTATTATTGTTAAACCATTATTATCATTATTATTATTTTAATTTTTGGATAATTGCTAATTGTAATGATAAATTATGTCTCAATGTCTAAATATTATTATGTCTGTGATTATACCTTTCTTTGTTTTTCAGACATTTTCATTGTCAGTCGTATTAGCACCTTCGTGAGTGAACTTCCACATGATGAGATATCTACTCCAGTGCCTCCTTCTTCTCGGACATTATGGACTCTATGAAAGTAGACGAATCGTTATTGTCCCCGTGCCGAATGTTAGCCACACTAGCTACCTTACTAACGTTGCAAGAGCTCTGGTGGATCTAGGCCATGAAGCTTGGGTGTGTATGCCGGCTTACGTGGCTGACCAGCCTGTTTTCAATATTACGGGTGTTCATGTCATCAGATATTCAAGTAATGAAATCAATACTGTGGACAGTTACATGAAGTATGTCAGAGACGCTTACTGGAAAGACGAAAACGTTGACATACAGCGAATGATTGATATTTTATTCGAACATATCGAGCATATGATAACAGATAGGGATTTGGAGAACGCAATCAGAGCTATTCAGCCGGATCTGATGATCATTGACAATCCGCCTACCATGAGGATGATCGCCGTGTTGGCCTACAAGCTGGGAATACCTTTCGCTTTTGTTGGATCCATGTACGATCCTATCGGATACCGTGTTCCATTCACACCAGCCACTTTGCCTTCAGCTTTATTTCCATATACCGAAGTTATGAGTTTCTTTCAACGATCTGTTTCCTTTGGAGTGTATGCTATTATGATCCTCTTCGAAATATTTTCTTACACAGATGCGGTGTCTCGCTTTGCTCCGGAAAAGCCATATTTGCCAATAAGGGAGCTCACGTCAAGAGCAGAAATTGTGCTTATCGAAAGTGATCCTATTCTTGACTATCCTAAAGTTTCTCTGCCGAATGTGAAACTAATCGGTGGCACATCTGTCTCATATGCCATGCCATTGCAGGAGCCGTTCAAATCATTTGTTGATCAGGCAGAACTGGGCGTGGTTGTTGTTGCCTTTGGATCTTATATTGTGGATATTCCCCAAAAGGTCTCGGACAAGCTAATCGCTGCTTTCAAGCGATTGCCGCTTAATGTTGTATGGCGTGTCAACATGGTGTCTCCAGATCCTGACAAAATTCTGACATCAAGCTGGATTCCTCAAAACGATCTTCTTGGGCATCATAAAGTCAAAGTGCTTGTGACACACTGCGGACAGAGTAGCCAGTATGAGGCCTTATTTCACGGTGTTCCAATGTTGTGCATGCCGATATTTATGGACCAGCCGTACAACGCCGAAAGAACTCGGTCAAAAGGGTTCGGTTTGACCCTTGATCTGAAGAGTTCAACGACAGATGAAATATTTTCTAATGTTATGGAGTTATACACTAATCCACAGTACAAAACACATATTAGAACTGCCTCAAAGTTATTTAAGATCAATTACAAGCTTCCTAAAGAGCAGGCAGCCTTCTGGTTGGACCATGTATTGCAACATGGTGGAGATTATATGCGATCGCTTGGACAAACAATGCCTGGATACCAGTTCTATTCACTTGATGTGTTAGCATTTTGTCTGTTAATAATATCTCTGTTAAGTATATGCTGTTTTTACGTCATCAAAACGTGTATTAGTAGATTGACCGTCCTTATATCATTCATTTCATGTGCTGTTCTGACCCAAAAACATCGATGAAACGAGAATATGTCCTAGTCGCTATTGTCTTACCAGGGGGCAATAAGGGAAAAACAAAATAACAACACTGTAACTTGAAAGCATTTAGTAACAGCCAACTAAAGAAGGGCGGCTTATGACTTGCTATCTCAGCTAGTAAAAGAAAAACTTGAGCAGCAACATCCATCGTAGCCTGAAAAGGTCTTTAAAGGGTCTAGCCTTTTACATTTGTGAGGTGAATGGCAATAGGCGAGAAGATGTGCCCCTGTGTGTTTGCATTTAAATTAAGACTTTAGATATTTTATGGCAATTTTTCAGCAATGTCGTGTAAATTACTATTTCAATAATCAAGAAGAACATAAGACTGTACGGTGGATGCAAATCAAGAAGAACAAAAGACTGTACGGTGGATGTAAGTTGTATTCTTAAAGAAGTTCATTGATAACATAATGATAAAACGCTGGTAGAAATTACTGAAGTGTAATCCCGTTATCAATTCCGGCACACATTCTTCATATCGCACAATATGTAATGTTGTCGTTGGTCAGGCAATGCATAACTAATATCACTGTCCCAGTGACACATGTGTGTATTTTGCTTCTTTGACAACAATAATTCATGGCTGTTCATTTTTTTTACAATTGAAATATTTTTGGTAAAACTTCTGACACTGAAACTGTTCTTGTTCGACAGACACGTAAACAATAAGAATTCCCAGTTAGAGAAAAACTAATGATTGCGGTAAAAAGGATGAACAGAGCAGATATCGTCAACGCTGTACGGACTGGGCTAATGGATAATGAGGAATCCTTGACACTAACACGATTGCGGGACATGGTAGTTAAGCATGGTGAAGCACGTCTTTGCCGTCTTCAAGGCCGAGAAAGGAGACAATACAACCAGCTTTTCATGGGGACAATTAGTAGAAGTACTTTGGAGTGGCTGCTGCTTCGGAGGACCGAGCACGCATGGGTATGCCCAGTGTGCAGTGACGTCGATTGTGATAACAAAACATAATATAACATCTTGTAGGGAGTCGGCAGTCCGAAACCCAAGTTCAAGTAGAGTGAGTGAAGACCTAGTTTTGAGAAGCTCTTTTCTGGACTCACAGTTTAGTACACAAAATAAATATTTTAATGACATATGGAAGGTATGGTCTGCATTGTAAATATTTCACTTTCTCATATTTCTCACACTGTCGGTTATTTATTGATGTTAATATTTACCATGTTCAATATACATTGTTGACGCATATGTGTATGTGTGTATTCGTGTGCTGTGTGTGTTGCCCGGCTCTCTAGCGAAGTTGGTTAAACCTGACTTTCGCGGCGGCCGGGTGACGAACTCCTTGTGGTCCGGGTTCACTTCCGGGGGTAGGCAGAAAAGCTACATTTCTTCCAGATTAACGGTACCTATAATGGAATCAATGCCGAAGGGTTGCGATATCCATAGTACCAAGCCAAAGGGTTTACAACTCATGGTTTCTGGATACGTTAAAAAAAAAAAAAACAAGTATCTGTGTGCGTATGCGCGTGGGCTCTGTCGAGCATTGCATTGCGTGTGAATTAACCCTAAAAACAGCTTTTCGTTACGTATTAATGTTTACATATGTATATATATTCATGATTTATTTGGGGCCAATTTTTTAATTTCTTTTCGTGTGTGCTATAGTGTGTGTTTTTCTTCATTGGTTTTTCTTAGCAGAACAATTTCAACTGCAAAATCGATTCTTTTTGTGCGTTCTCCACCCAGTTAATGTCGGTGATTCTAACATATTTCAAGTAGTGTGTCATTAGTCAATCAGTAGCATGGGCTTTGAAAAACTTGTTCACATAAAAACCTTCCAGAAAATTTCTCGATCACAGGCAAGAGGTCCCACGTCCGATACACCCATCAGGAGATCATCCGACACATCCACAACATCTTCTTTTTGGCCGTACTGTTCCTCTCTTCTCAGGCATATATCCCTCCATTATTGTTCTTTCCAATCTCTCGTGACATTTCCAAGTGACCAAACTATTTTAATTTTCTTTGTTTTATCGTCTTTAAATACAAACCTTCTTCAGTATTCAGTTCTTGGAGTATGGTTGCATTTGTTCTTTTCTTTACCCATGATATTCTTAGAACCTGTCTATAACATTTGTATTTAAGGCATTAATGCGCTGATCATCTTGTTTAGTAAGTGTCCATGTCTCACAGGCGTATGTTGCAATGGGAAAGATGCATGCTCTTAGAAATCAAATGTGTGTAGTTCTGTCTGTCCCAATCCTTAATTTATTCAGTTGTTTTAGTCTTTGAAGAGCAATAGATAGTCGTCGTTGAATTTCTTTCATTGTGTCACCATTTTTGATAATCAATGACCTAAGATATTCAAAATCTTCCACAACTTTCAATCTTTCCTCATTAACACAGATTTCTTGCTTAGTGGTAGTTTTAAAAAGTAATGTGTACTATTGTAAATATTACCTTTGATGCATGAAATACATTATTTGCCACAGTACGGCAACATATTAATTATTAATGAATAACTGGCCTAGACTCCCTGGTTGAGGAGACCCAAAATGTGTTGCCTGGTTACGCCCTGGAAGGAAACTGAGCCAGTAACCTGTTGATCACCTCACTTGTTAAGTGCCGATTCATGTATTCAATTACAGGTTTAGCGCCAGTAGTGTGAGAGTAGTCTTTTACTTGTATGCTTTGCAAGATAAAGAGTTTTGAGAAGGTTGTGACAATCGAACGAAGAAAGCAGCTTTTCTTTCAAAGGGATCAGAACTGGACACACGCAAGTCCTCTAACATTCTGCCCTTCTAGTTCTCACTTCTTGCATACAGTTATTAATTCCTACATCATTTTATAGGTAATATCAGACATTTAAAAAAAAAACATCTAAGTCTTTATTACAAAATCTGAAATGTGTTCTAATTATATGTATATTTCATAACTGTAACAATTCTTATTATAATGTTAAAGATAATCTAGTAATGTTTTAAATCCAATAGACAGCATAAAATAAACAGAATCCACAACAGCTGCATTTTAATTACTTCTCGTTTTTCGCCTTCACCGGTTGTAACTCGGGCGGAATGTATTGGCTGTTCACCCATCTCTAGACCTTAGTCTTGTTCCAAAACCTAATTTTTGTGTGCGTCTCCGTTTTACAAATCTGATATACTTGGATGCAGATTGTTGGTTCCTTGCCTCTCAGGAAGATGCACTCCGACTTCGTAGAAAGTTCCCCCTACATTTTTTCCTCCTGCCCCCCCCCCCCTCCTCCGCCCGACAGTATGTCGCCTCTTACAACACCCTTGTTGGGGGTGACAGCCTATTCTTGTTTTCCCTACAATGGGGCACCGGAAACCCATACAGGGACATTTTAATTACAAAAGTTGGAATGTGCTCGACTAGCACATACATTTTTAAAGTAGAAATCAAGGATGTAGACAGCCGTGAGCAAGGGAACAAAAGCTTAAGTGTTCGAAAGAAAGGTACGGAAGAGAATGAATGGTCAAGCTGAAACAAAATGAAGAAACAGCTCGGCATATCTTAAATATGGCTTTATATTTTATATCACTTTGACTACAAAATAACTTTTTAGTCATATGACTTAATATCTAATTGTTTCATAGCTTCTATCTGATTAAAAACCATCGTAATTTATTATCATAATTATCGTAACAAGAATTATAACAAAAGTTTGAAATAAGGTCTTTAATGCTGTAACAAGCTAGCATTAATAACAATAACACAAGAAAAGCGTACTTCATTGTCTTGTCTTGTCTTGTCCACAATTGCCTCACAGCGTAGTGGGGAGTCGCAGTTTTCTATCCTGGGCCAGGTGTGTTGCACGTGTTGTTGTTAGTCCGTGTTGCTTCAGGATCTCTGATATATTGTCTATCCAACGTACTCTCGGTCTGCCTCTTGCTCTAGGGCAGTAGTGCGTACTTCATTTAATATTAATATTGCCTTGCTCTTGCTTAATTTTGTTGCTATTATTATTATTGTAGTAAAACAGAAATAACACGCCAGGTAAATGAAACGTAACAATAAAAAGTGTTGTTTATTTGTTGATAAATATTAATATTTTCATGTTGTTGTTGTTTTTTTTTTTTTTTTTTTTTTTTTTTTTGAGTCGTGTGATCAGTTTTGTCAGTTTTTATGCGCATTTCAACTCAATAATCAAATGTTAATGCTTTAGCTCCCTTATTATCTAACTATTCCCAATGAGTTCTTTGAGGTTGCCTTGCATGATGTATTTATCCTAACTCCTTGACATCCATTAAATTGTAACATTACTCTATTTTATTCCAGTTGTTACTTCACATAGTTTTGTCACCGGCAGTATTATTTTGTTTAGTCCAACAGGGAAAGGTAAAGGTGAGAGGACTGAGTTCCTTGCACCGGATTTGATTCCATATGGCTTAGTCTCTTTCCGCAGAACAGCTAGCCGCCTGCCGAAAGCGTTGCACAGAGCACGACCTCCGTAGCTCCGGGTATGATCCACATATATCTCTGTAAAAATTGCACTCGTAAACGATCGGCGCCGCCGTGAAACGATCCCATAACATTCACAGCGCGAGACAAACGGCTTGACAACTTCGCCACTGCGATCCCCATCTGGCAAGCCACTGGATGATGCTGATGATAATGTTGACTGGGATTCTATGGATTTCTTCTAGCTAGACTGGTACTAAGCTGTGCTTACAAAAAGACACAGAGTGGCCATGACCCATTCAAAACAGCATTGTTGGTCAAGGTAATAAAGGCTTTGCGTTGCCTAAGATCCTCATTTCATTTCACAATATTGAACAGAAGAGTCCGGAATTTTTTTCACTGTTAGACTGACGTCTGAAATGTGGCTCATGGGGCTAATGTAGTGGCAGTCTTTCAGTTAGCAGCTGTGAAAAGAATAAAACCACACAATCAGGATGTGAACTAGACTTTAGGGCCATAAGTTTCTGATTGCAGCAGAAGTTACTAGACGCATATTCCACCATGTTACTTCTACAGTTGAAGTAAAATATGTATATAATCATGATAAGTAATCATTTTGTTTAAAAAAAAAAAATAAAGGCAGTATGAAGCCTAGCGTCGTTTAAAATGCATGTAATATATAATTTATTTTAAATATATATCTTGAAACAAACATAAATCTTTAAAAGTAATACTAAAGAAATGTTATCTGGCTGTCAACAAACATTAAACTGCACAAGAGCCTGGGGCAAGAAAATAAATATGGGTTGAACCAGAGGCGATTAAATTGTTCACGAATAGATCATAATCATCCGGTTTAACAGCCAAAATATAAGTAAAACTTATTTTTTTTTAAACTAGTCTGAATGAGTGCGTTGTGCCCTCCTCATAATTTATACCCATCTTCGCCGGTAAGTAATAGGGTCGAAATCACACCAACGTCATTTACTTCCCAAGAAATTTCTCAGCACTCATGTTAGACTGCTCAAACTGCGAAAAAGTTTTCTTCGGTTAAGACGGAACAAATAACTACTGCTGTTTGTATAAAGGTCTGCTAGTCACTGCACTAAAGCAGCCTCCTTTGAATAATTAATCTTTTCATCCAATCAGAGGCAATATTCTAATTTAATTGTAAATGGTTCTAACCACCAAAGAAAAACGATATCTTAGTTCATTTGTGGTCCACATATCTTCGGTCTGCAATTTATGTAATTGTTACTGTAGTGAGATACAGCGAATTATACCAGGAAAAAAAAATTGTGTAATATATTATTTGTGTATTCTTTATTTAAATTCCTTTTTTTAGCCTTTATCGGGATCATTACACCCCCCCCCCCCCCTTTCCCAAATAAAACAAAGATGTAACATCGTAACATTTTTTTTCAGGGAGATCTGCATATAAATAATGCAATGATTGTTCACCTGCTTTTCTGCACTTTCAATGTCTATGACACTGGCTACGTGTCACCTTAGGCTTTGATTATCCCTTAGTATTTGTACATCGACTCTTGTAAATTCTCACTGATTGCTCACCAGTCATATTTTACACAGGACCAAACACCCCAGCTAACTAGCCAGCCTTGTTATCACAAAGCCTTTATCAGTGCTATTGTTTAGCTTTAATATTTTCATTTAATCAAAGACATGCATTATCAAGTAAATTTGCCATATGAATTTTTTAAAGTAATAAATCTTGCAACAGTTTTAACTTATAAACATGTTAACATCAAATATATTTATACTGTTTTCCTGTTGTTTAATTTTTCATAAGCCATCTAATTCTAAACAAATCTTGCAAGTTTTAACTTATTAACATGTTTATATAAAATATATTTATACTATTTTCCTATTGTTTAATTTTTCATAACCAATCTAATCCTAAAGAAATCTTGCACCAGTTTTTACTTATAAACATGTTTTTATCAAATACATGATACTGTTTTCATACCGTTTAAGTTTTTCATAACCAGTCTAATCCTAGTGTTTGAATTATGACGGTTTTGCAGTAAACTAATAATTTATAAAGTAAAGTGAAAAGTGTTAGTATAATCATATACTAGCAGAACATCATCATCATGTAGCAGGTCCTTTGCAGAAGGTCGCTCTCATCACAGTCTGCCTGAAAGAAACTCGGTCTCTCGCCAGCTCTCCCGCCTCATGTACTTTCATACTCAAGAAGTCACTTATATCCTGTGCCCATCTTCGTGTTGGTCGGTCCCTGCCCCTCCTTCCTGGTACCATGTCTTGTGCTATAATTGTATCCAGTTCGTCGTGGCGCTTGATATGACCAAAATATTTCAGCTTCCGAGACATGATGCTGTTTATTAGCCAATCTTCCTTGATGTTCAGATTTTTGAAGATGTCAGTATTTCTCCTCTTCTTTGTCCAAGATATCCTGAGAATCTTTCTATAGAATTTCAGCTTAAAAGCCCCTATTCTCTTTCATAAGGACTCGGAGATAGTCCACGATTCACATTCATTTGAGGCAGGCTCTGAAAATTCTAATTTTGATCTCCTTGCTGGTGCTCAACCATATACTTTTAAGGCTGTTTTATCTTTGCAGTGCTATGGCCATCCCCTTTTTTCCTTTAACATTTTAACAGCTGATATATTCAAGTGGTATATTAAATCTTCAAAACGTAGGCCTGTCTCCAAATGCACACTATAAATCCCCAAACCTGTCAACCATGACAGCGATCGCATGACAGCTCGTTATCAAGGACAAAGATTACGTAACTGCTTGCCTTGACGTTCCATAAAAATATTTGCATGTCTCAAAAGAAGGTCATAGACAGTCATCCTTCTCAGATATAGGCCAAAAAACTTTTATGATTTTCAGTTTCACGCGAATCGGGATTCAGGAGTTGCCAAAGTTTTTGTTGTAATGTGCCAAAACAATGTTGCAAAATCATCCAAAATGCATAAGACTAAGTTCTTATGTCATGAACACTCACTGAAATGATATAAATATGAAAATCTTCTTCTTCTTCTTCTTTCAATCATTATTTCATTTAACATTTTATAATAGTTTCTCTCATTGATTATTGATCCCGGTCCTAGATGAGAAAGGAGAACAGTTATAGATCGCATCTCCACCCTTCAAACTGTCCGGGGGAGGGGGGGGGGACTCACAGACTAAATATGAACTAAAGTGGGACATTGATCAAGGATACCAAGGTATCTAAGAGAAACCCTAAGCTGAACATTGATCCAAAGACCTGGACTGAATCACCAGCGAGGCGTAATCAGTTTGCATTTTTACGCGTTATCAGATAACGATTATCGCTTGGTTGGTGAGAGTATGCGTGCGCAGCTAGCATCATATTTCTGGTAACTGGTATCTTTTATGTGTTACAGTTTATGTATGAGTGGCGTAAGCATGCAGCGGGCGTTTTTTTTTTTTTTTTTTTTTTGCTGTGTTCAAGACGCAAACCAAGTGGCGTATTTGTAATAAATAGTAAAAGTTTTTATAAATAGTAAAGTCATGCATTGGTATTTTGGAATGGTAAGTGTGAGCGACGATTACAGTTGTGACATGCACAGCTCGGCACTGGATTTAATCCGTAATATGGAAAACTTCACACAGCATTGACACGGATGGGGGATTAGACTGTGAGATCTTTGTGATGTGTACACGGCGTAAAGGAATGGTAGTGATGATGATATGATGATGAACAGTTATTTGAGTTTTCCAATTAAAGCTTCCAACATTACAATTTAGGTTACACATAGGGGCGCCACCACAAAGAAAACACGGGGCAAGGGGCTTTAATCTCCGGATAATATTAAAGAGGATGGCCTTGTTTAGGTAATCAGAACTAATAATTATTATTATTATATTTCGTGTAATTATTTTTTGCGCACAATGCCAAAGAAATGTAACAATAGTTTTGAAATAATCTAAAATATGTAAACAAATGCTGAAAACAAGAACGTCTATACATGTTTCGTGCGGAGGGGCATCACGGCCCACCTCGCCCCCCTCGCACATTTTCTGGAAGTGGGCCGAAACCCCTGAACATTATTGGAAGTAAGAGTTGTATCATTTTTTGTTGGGCGAGAAAAGCATGGCAGCAACAACGTTTCCGGCACCTTTTATTTTACTACACAGTTGGAAATCGAAAAGAGTAGCCAAAAAGCGCTGTCCGGCCATAATTTTAGTTAAAAATCTACCCAAAGTATTTCGGGATCCTCGCCGGTACTACAGAGCATGTGCACTGTGCTTATCTTTATTTGGGACTCAGACTTAGGTTAGAAGAAAGAAAGGAGCACTTGTAGGTTACTACTCGTGTGCCAGGATTTTTATCCGCTGTTCAAACTTCAAACCTCAAATTTATCTTGCAAGTTTGGCTGGTTACAATCAAACTTTACGATACTCAAGCAAGGTCTTTTTGTTTTTTATTTGGCGGGCGGGGGTGAAAAAGGGTGGAGAGAAGGGGGATATCCGTCTGTGGTGTCAACAACATTAAATAAATCCCTAGTGGATGAGAAGGTTGACTCGTTTTTTCAAATCGGTCATGTCGACTGGATTTGCGTATATATATAAACCAGATGTGAGCCGTGTGTAAAATTAGACCAAGGAGAGGCTCAGTACAGAAAGGGACTACAAGTACATGGGTCAAGTAGAAAGCAACTAATGTCACCGGTGGCACAGGATTAAAACAAAAAAAGTTAAACTACACCGTATGTGTACATAGTTTTATTTGAATACACGCAAGCAAAAGTTTCCACTATGCTTTTTCTTTTCTTTTTACATTTTCTATTTCTTTTAAATTAAGCTGCCAACTACCCTTACGAAAAATGTTAACCAATAAAGAGCATACAATGACATAAAACAAAAACAAAACAAAAAAACATCAATCAAACAGCGCAGTAGATCAGCAGTACCAGAGTCTAGATACGCCCTTCAGCACCGCCCCGTTAATATTTTTCACACACACACATACACACACACACACACGCACACAAATACATATGCAAATACACTCGCATACACACACAAACAAATACGCACATGCACGCACGCACATACACACGCGCGCACACATACACACACAAACATACAAACACACATATTGGCTCGCCCATTGGCTCGCCAGTAGACGACTTCGTCGCGGGTCTGGACAGTGTGTGGATCTGTCTTTTTTGGTCGCATCAACACTGAAGTTAGCATTTTCAGGGCTTTTGGTGGCGTGCAACACTAAGCATTTGATAAGGCGCACATAACCTAAAGCTCCCCCCCCCCCCCTCCCCCCCCCCCCTTCGTTCGGGGGTGCTGTTGAACGTGACGATATTCTTTTTTCCAGCAAAGTACCTACAAACACCCCCACCCACCCTTCGTTCGGGGGTGCTGTTGAACGTGACGATATTCTTTTTTGCAGCAAAGTACCTACTAACACCCCCACCCACCCTTCGTTCGGGGGTGCTGTTGAACGTGACGATATTCTTTTTTGCAGCAAAGTACCTACAAACACCCCCACCCACCCCCCTTCGTTCGGGGGTGCTGTTGAACGTGACGATATTCTTTTTTCCAGCAAAGCACCTACAAACACCCCCCCCCCCCCCCAGGGAGAAAAACAAAGGATGTGTGGTGGTGATGGAGAAAAACACCTGTAGGAAAATTCTTGATAGCCTTTTGTCATGTCATGGATGGATGACAGCACACAAACTAATACGTGGTCTCTATAGTTTGATAAATGCGAACAGCGTGAGTGAGTGAGCAGTGAGTGACATTCAACCCCCACTGAGACCACACAACGAGTGAACCAACACCCGGTGACACAAAATGCCACCATTCTAATGAGGATCACCCAGGCACAAGTACCCGTTTGGTTATGTTTAGGGCCCCCGGTTACAGCTAGAGTGAGGTTTTGAACCATTGCATCTCATGTCGGGATGGGGTCAGAGTAGGAAGTAAGGCGTGGTTGTTCACGTCAATCGCTAACGAAAGATGAAGGTTATATTTATTTCAGTGATTTAATTACTTATTCAGTCGTTAGTATTTACAAATTGTGTTTTATTTTCTGTTGGCGACAGACAATTAATTTTTCTTCTCTTTTGACAGAAATAAGACCCCCAAACCACCACTAAACTTTTCCACTTTTCATGGAATATTGCGGTAAAGTAATAACAGTATCCTTGCTTGCCAATTTGGACATCATCAGTTCGAATCCATAATTGGTTGTAGGTCATAGGTTCTCAAACTTGATTGGCCCATTGCCCCCTTTTCAATATTCGGTGCCCCTCTCTATGGATATAACATCGTCATCATCATGTGCCATGTTGATAAGCAGAGCCTGTCATGATTTGCCATCTCGCACGGATAATTTCAGTGCTCGTGTCCCGCCCCGTGTATGTGGCCAAGCTATTATGGCATTTATTTCCTTGCCTTCTTCATGCTCTCTTTCCACCAAACCCTCCAGTTGTCACTAAGTTTTGGAGTCTATTCCCTCCCTGGCAATATACCTTCTTTAACTGAACAGATAGAAAGATGCAGGGACAATTATTATTTGTTTCTCTCTGTCGACTCCACCCCCCCCCCCCCTTCCTTTTCTTTACGCTTTACAAAATAGTTACGCCAGTTGAGCGAACGAGGAGGTTTCAGCTCAATCACACATATTCTGTATTAGGCCGAGTTCGTCAGACAAGAATGGTTCGTCTTGTTCATCACATAGCCGATTGCTAGTCTAGTCTTTATCTTTTTTGCCCGGCCGATCAAGTGCTCGACGGAACAAGGATGCAAATTCTATAGTAAACATTGCTGTCACCATCACCCTTTGGCGTTGGACAAGAGCAAGATTATCAATAACGGATGAAGACAAGTATTGTGACAACCTTTGTCGATTTTGGGTACAACATGAAGATACAAGTCGTATTTCACTTTAAAAAAAAAACAACAACAAAAAACAGGTAATCTGATTATTAATGTGTTTTAATGATAGTCCTTATTATTCACTAATACAGCATAGTCCGAAATATATTAAAAACTTGAAATTGTACATACTTTTTGAATAAACCGAGGCGACATCAACACTACACAACAGAATATTATTAACATATAGAAAACATTAAACTAATTTTTTTTTAAGTAATCAACATATGCAACGCATGTATTCTATCTAGAATGGGTCAGAAACTCGATAGTGCTCTTGAGTTCCACATCGCTGGCCCATAGTGTTACTTCTGGACTGCTTTCCTCTGATTGGAGCAGCCTGGACAATGTTGTTAGTCATGCTCTGGTATTTGCTTGAGTTCATCATTACCGTATGTTAGAAGCATGCTCCAAATTTACAATCATTTTTAAAATTTATAATCTGCTTGTTTCTTCTACTAAGTTTATAATATTTTGTTGCTCTTGTTTATAGTTTTTGTTGTCTTCTCTCCATTTCAGCTTCATAAAAGTAAAAAAAAAAAAAAAAAACTAAAGGACTCTTTCCCACGCCTTTAGGCGTATAGTGCGTAAATAGGGCTAGACCTATATGTTATAGAACAACGGCCCAAGAAAAGTGATGTGGTCAGCATCACGCCAACCGCCTCTACTTCCCGGGACTGCACCCGGTACCCACTGAAGGCTGGGTCGACCTGAGAGCCAAGGTTATTTTTGAAAAAAAATCCGGCTCCACCAGGGAGCGAACCCACGACCTTCCAGTCTGCGGCGAGAGTCTTGCCGCTCCGCCACAGATTCAGATATTGGTTTAATTGTGTCTTTTAAAATAAATGAGGCGAGTGAAGCTTTGAGAGGTTCCCGTCACGCTTCACGAGCGCATCTGCTTTTTTATCTTTGTGGATACGCCCTGCATGCTAGCTAAGTTGGTTAAACCAGCTGCGCGGTGACCAGGTGACAAACTTCTTCTGATCCGAGTTCAAGCTCGAGGGTAGGCAGAAAAACCACATATTTCCAAGGTGTACGGTATCTGTCATTACCAGTTAGCCACAAAGACTCCCGCAGTTTTGATCAACAAGACTTTTCTTTTTGTATATCCAGAAACCATGAGTTCTTAACCCTTTTGCTCGGTACTATGGATATCACAACCCTTCGGCCTTGATTTCACGACAGGTACCATAAAACTGGGAGAAATGTGGCTTTTCTGTCCACCCCCGGGAGTGAACCCGGACCACAAAGAGTTCGTCACCCGGTCACCGCGAAGTCAGGCTTAGTCAACTACTCTAGAGAACCGGGCATTAACAAGACTTAAACAAGTATTTGACATAGAAATGTCAATGAATATTTTTTTTTCAAGAAAAGGAGAAACTGACAAGCAGCAGTGACTTCAACACATTTGCTATTATATTATATAATATAATTCGTTCATAAACAAAATAGTTATGGCCGTAAAATGCAAACATTGAGTCATTTCATCTTACTGGGCCGCAGCCCGGAATCTATGTTTTGTCCATTTCCACTATAATTTGTCTGGCGTGGTATCCGCCACTAAAATGTTAATATCTCTACTTAGAATAGACCTAAACGCTTCAATGAGGTATCTTTGGATTTGTAATTTTAATCTCAATCTATCTATCATGGTTTCATAAGAAAAAACCCAAAATATAAAATTTCACCACCATCCCTGTGTTATACTTATACTAAGTGAGTTTATAATTCATAAATGTTATAATCGTGGAAAGAATTGCACTCTAAAGTTACGGGGGTTATTATAAACCATATCACAGACCCACTTGGAGATTCGTGGACTGCCGACAGGAAACAGGTTTTGAACAACAGATCAACATCATGGCACACGGGTGTAACCCATGAGTGCTTCGTTCTTTTTCTAACTCAAGTTTTCCGAAGAAGCTCAGCCCAATGCACACTCTCTGTAGCACCGGCGAGAATCCTGAGATACTTTGGGTCGATTTTTACCTCTCGTCGATTTTCAACTCCAGGAAATTTTTTTACATGTGCAACAATGCACACGGGCGTCTGATCTCACCACCCAGAGACCAGGTGGAATTACTAGTAGTGTCCACGTAAAAATAATCCCAGCCCTTACCGAGGATTGAACCTGGAACCTCTAGCACTCGAGGCGGACACCATGCCTCGAGACCACGCAGCCTCCTAGAAGGAAAACACTAAGTAAACAATGCATGTTACAGTGCACTTCACTGCTGTGCGGGTCACGTAAACACAGTTGGATCTAGGTTGATTTCATATAAGTTTGTACTTTACCCGAGGCTGTTGTACACGTTCCTGCTGGTTGGCTTGGCTTTGGTTACCTTAACCCCCGCAGTTTTGAAGGAACAGAGAAACAAACAGCCGTGATCATCTTTTGGATACAAATTGTGCCCAGTGGTTCTCACATGAGGCCTACTGTCCAGGACCGTGCGTCACTTTGCAATGGTCAAGCCTACGAGAAAATTAACGAACTAAAAGCAACAAAATTTAGTTTCAGGTTGCAACAAATTATCCCTAATATATGAATATGAACAATAGTTTAAATTGCGTATCCTTTACAGGACGTTGCAGAACCAACCCCAGTTTTTTTTGGCTGTTGTGGTTTTTTTAAGGCGTTAGCAACGCCTAAGCCACAGACGCCTACATGATAAATAGTGCTAAAGAAAATTATAGCGAGCAGTGTACAGGGTCGGCTCTGTGGCTAAGTCGATGCGAACGCTTCGCTTCGTAATGCAGGGATGCCAGGTTCGATCCCAGCTGCGGGCAACGCGCCTTGCGTTGGTTTCGACTGTGGTATCAAGAAAGCCGACCGTCCAAAGCAATGGCAAACTACTGGATGTCAATTGCCTAGAGAAACCACACAAACAGCCAGGGGCTGTTAGGGTTGGTTCTGCAAATCCTGTAAAGGATACGCAACTAACTAATGTAGTAGACAAACGTAAGCGTAGAAAGAATACATCATCCTTTTTTTCTAGGACTGCAGGCTTTAGTATGGTTTGTGTGGCCATTAAGAATGTGATTACTTTATTTTGGTTGAACAGGGTATATCAGATGTGTCATGTTGGTCTGCCATCCAGATTAAGATTCTGTAATCTCAGGATGTTATAAATGTGGGTCTTCTTCAAGCCAAAGGGGTAAAGAGCGAAATGGGAGGAAAGAAGGATGCTCGAAAAGAAGATTAATGACTTCGTTCTGGTGACTTCGCGATGATGAAGACTAGGATTCTAAACACTCACTAAATCTTTCTATACCAGGGAACCCCCAGAATATGTTCATTGATTGTTCTTTATATGCCATACTTTCTTTACCCTTTCTGGCTAGTTCATCATCTATGTTTAATAATCGTATCTCATTTTTGCCATAACGTTTTTCTGTCTAAATGCTGTATTCTTTCACTCGCAGTATCAAACAGTGGTTGTTGTAAGGTAGAAGAACTTTAGAATGAAGAGTTTTGAAGTATCAGCTATTTGGAAGGGAAAAAAAACTTAATTGTGGAGATAAGAAATTCCAAATGCACTTCACAATCACAAATATTTATCCGTAGAAACAACTATTTAATTATAATCTGGTAAATATATGCTGTGGCTAGTTAGAAAAACGTGTAAACAGCACGTTTTTATACTGAATGACAAAGCAATCACCTTTCCGCACTCGGACAGATACAAACAGTAATAGCTATTTCTTATAAAGCAAAGAAGTCATTTTACCCCAGTGACGCACTGGACACATGATGCTCGACTTTTTATAGATCAATTAGCAATCAGGGTCGCCTTCACTTTGTTTGACATTTCTTTGCATCAGTTTCCGGATAGGACGTCCTGATCTTTCCTAATAATAGGGGATTAAGGGTATATTTACTAATTGTCCCCGATTCCAGCTGGGCTGATATTTTTAAAATCTCGCAGCTCACCTGCGTTCATTTCGATCGTTCTATATTGTATCCCTGCTCCCTTTTTTTCAATAGCCGTCCTCATCACCTAGTCAGTCATTTTAAGAATGATCCTCCAAAAAATATCTCGATTGTTTGTCTGTTCTCCGGGTTTATTCCCAATCCCCATCATTAAAAAATCCATCTTTTGCTCCTCGATCCCTGTCTCTAAGAAATCATGTTTTTAATTATATTCACTTTGTTTCCAAGGCGCTGCTGAGTTTAATATGGGGGGGGGGGGAGGCGGGGAGAAAAAAAAAAGGGGGGGGGGTTGTTCGTTGGTCGGACATTGTTCCTCTTCAAGATTGCTGTCCGAAAATTAACTTTTTTATTAGCTAGCAGGTACTTTAACTCCTTCTATTTCGATAAGCTGAGCTTAAAAGCTACAAATAATTATATTTGAAGAGGTTCAACACAGACAGTGTAGAACATTCATAGTTAGACTACTGATTAAAATACTAATAAATAATAACAAGCCTGTCTGTGGTAAATCGAAGCAAAAGCATCACTCTAGCTTTGGAATGATCAAGAAATTTATAGCGAGTTGTTTGCTACTGAAACACCTTAAGGAAGATTATCCGGCAGTAGCAAATCATATAAAACCCCTTTAAGCAGTGTACAGAAGAACGAGGATCGGTTCATGCGGAAACATGGCTGCATCTGATTCAGCACAAAGGTTTTCGAAAATCACCTTAATTTTTGTCCCATTGCGTGCTGGTGTGAAAGGCAATGAGAGAGCAGACACTCTGGCTGGCAGTGCTACTATGAGGAATGGGCCCTCTATTGACAGGAGAGACATCATCAATGCCATAAGAGAGACCAAACGCTGTGAGTCTTTCAGTTTCGTGGAAAATTATTTCCCGCGGAATAGACTGCATACCCTAGGTGTACAAATTAGAGCGGCAAGACAGGAAAACCATGCGGGAGCCATCCGTCGCTATATCATCCACAACAGAATAAGAGTTGTCAGCTTAAAAACACTTAGAGACATACTTAGGAGGAGATCTGAGCACTTATGGTTATGTCCGACTTGCGATGAAGATGATCTCTATCTGAACAAAAACGCACACACACTAAAGTAAATATCGTTAGACCATATCAGTTCTCTTTACGCCTAGCAGCATATGAGGCTTCGAGAGGACTTTCCTTTCTTTCTGTCCTGTGTAACCGTCGGCACAATTTTCCGTGTCAGAGATGCAGTATTCAGTTTACTTTCCATTGTTTGTCTCTATATTGCTCTTTCCCTTTCCCTCTGGTATCCAAGTGAGAACCGTTTTGGTAGGCATACCATGATTCATTTTCATTACCTGGCCAAGCCATTTCCACCTCGGTTATACTGTCTAGAGTTTATTGGTATGTGACTTGAAGTAGTTTAGTGTTTGAAATTGTATCCGGCCAGAACATTTTGATAATTGTATGAAGACATGTGTGGTGGAAGGTGGATAGCTAGTGCGCATCCTTTCTGGTCATTCTCCAGCATTCTGGTCCGTAAAAAAGACTTGGCGAAATGTTGCTCTTGTCGAGTCGGAGTTCCGATCCTTTACAGTAACTCCTGGATTTTCAGATTTTCCTCGTCCTTCCGAGAACAGCTCTAGCTTTGTTCAAGTGTAATTCTATGTCTTCCCCTGTCTCGCCCTATAGGGGAACCACACTGCCAAGATATGTAAACTGTTGTACATTTTCAAGTGTTCAATTATTAATGGTCACTGGTTGTTGGTTTGGACTGTTTGTCATGTTCATAGTTCTCCTTGTTTTTATTCATAGTTCCACCATTTCTGCTGTGCTGTCTAGTCTGCTACTTTTCTCTTGTATATGTTCATGTTTACAGAAGTCATATATCATCTCGTTCAACCGTATAACACAAGATTATTTTTGCACTCTTATGTTTACAAGTAAACTGCAATCCAATGTGGTTTTTTTTTTAATAAACTTTTGTGTTTATTCAAAATTCAATTACATATCCATAGGTTACATGATCTAATGAATGATACATCTATATGCATGCAGAACATACCTTCCTCCTTACTCTCTTTCTTTCCACCTCTTCTCTCCCTGTCTCACTTTCACAGGTGTTACCTGCATTTTTATAACCTGCAATCGGGAATGGAAGTGGCATGAAAAGGATGTAAAATAATATGGGGGAGATATTTCAGTTTTTGGGACAAAGTGATAATTGTTTTGTTTCCTAATCATGGTGTCATCTCTAGCATAATCCTATTTCATGCCACATCCCCATCATCTCATTCTCTTTTGTTTAAAAAAAAAAGTACCCTGCCCTAGTGATACAGCACCATCATAAATCTCTACAAATTATACTTGCAGTCAATGGAATCGTTCTTCTTTGACAGCTGAAGCGATGACTTTGTGGGTATGTATGTAGGTAAGTTGTACCCCACCAGGATATCACGCAAGCGATAAACACCCGGTGACATAAAAAACCACCATGCGGATGAGGATCACCCGTGCAGAGGTCCCTGAAACCCCGTTCAGCCATCAGGCCATATTTGGGGCCCGGCTATATTTAGGGCCCCCAGTAAAAGCCAGGGTGGGGCTTTAAAATAAATAAAAATTGGGGACGACAGTATATGACTTTGTTGGGATGAAATATGTAGTGACATCTCTTTACTTTAATACCCTCTTCCAGGTTTTGAAAAAAACACACCTTAATTTCAACCATCATTCACATCCCCCCCCCCCAGGGGTAGCTTTAGGTTATAATTATGATAATGTTGTGTGCGCCATATAAACTAGCTGAACATTGCACGCCACCAATAGCCCTGAAAAGGACTACTGCAATGTTGATGCCATCAAAGCAGACAGACCAAAATACTGTCCCTATCGGTAACGAGGTCGTCTGCCAGCGAGCCAGTGGACGACCCGGTCGCCGATGTTTACATACTGACTTAGCTTTGGTGTTTATCTTCAGTTTAAGCAACTTTTTACCTTGGCTGTTTTAGGGATAATAAATTTGTTCAAAGAATACATTCGCGTGCGGGCACCATACAGAGAAATGGAATATCGACAGAGGGTGAACGATACGTTTGTTCCTCCCTTTCTACATACCGGTACACACTAGCTCACTTCTGATTAGTCGACCTTCAGCCTACCTCACTTCTAATTGGTCGGCTTTGAGACACCCGACCTTCACACAAGGTGACGGGGGTGTTCCCCAATGCCATTAATATCGCGTGTTCTATATTTCTCCATGCCAGCGATTCTAACACTAAAAAAACATCGACAACTGGGTCTAAGAAATAACTCCTTTAGAGAGTAACGAAACCTATGTCACAGACAGTTTCTTTCTCAAAATGCATAACAACAACAGAGCGCCACATACATAACCTCGGCCACGGTAGACTAGTCCAACAAATGTATCAATGGATCGTAACTAACTTCCTGTGGGGAGAATGACGCTTGTTTAAATCGAAAGAGTACATATTTTCAGATGCGAACGCTTCGTAATGCCGGGATGCCGGGTTCGATCCCAGCTGCGGACCATGCGCCTTGCGTTGGTTTCGACAGTGGTATCAAGAAAGCCGACCGTCCAGGAGCAATGGCAAACTACTGGACGTAAATTTGCTTAGAAAAACCACACCACAGCCAGGGGCTGTTGGGGTTGGTTATGCAACGTCCTGTAAAGGATACGCAACTAACCTAACATATTTTCAAAAGTGCTGCGAGCAATATTCACGCAAAACAGAATAGTGGGTCATAATGAAAGACTACACTGTACCGACATTCTATCAAAAGTGCATTGAAAGATTCACACGTTCTCAAAGTAATTTGAAGTGGAAATAACGCAACACTTTCTAATTTTCTGTCCCTAAAATGTAAAGGAAACATTACGTCTAATTTAGTTTTCCTTTGAACTCTTGTTGTTGTCAGTACTGCTGACAAGTTTACGCATTTAATGGTCAAACTGTATCTTTAGTTCGCGCTTACAGTACTTTATAAGTGCACAACTTTCACAGAATGTTATTTTCTAGTTTATATTTTTAGTGCACTCGTGTCATCGATTGCCTCAACATATTTCCTTAAGGGTGTGTGTATGGTTACATACACAGTTAGTTTTTTTATTGGGGGGGGGGAGGGGGGGCGCTGTGGCGTTTGTTACGGCTAGACGCCCGCCTTCGGATCGAAATATCGTGGGTTCGCGTCCTGATAGGACGGGACATTGAAAAACAAAATTACCTTGACCCCCAGGTTCACCTAACCTTGTGTGCGTTCCTGGTGCGGTCACAAGAAGTAAGGGCGGCCAGCGTGATGCTGACCACATCGCCCACCTAGTGTCGATTGGTCTATAAAAATAAGTCTAGCCCTATATTCCCATTAGGTTTAAAGGCGCGGATAAGGGACCTACATTCTGTCATAAGTGCTATGAAAGATTCACACATCCTCAAACTAATTTTATGTGTCAAATATATAGTTATTGATACAAATGAGAAATGGAAAGCAGGAGCAATTTTTTTTAAAGATATGCCCAAGAAAGGATGTAATCAAGGTCTGTCTATCCGTCTATCTATCCATCTATCCCGTCCGTCCGTCCGTCTGTCTGTCTGTGTGTCTTTGTGAGTGAGTGACTTTCTACCCCACTAGGACATCACACAAGCGATAAACACCCGATGACACAACGTGCCACCATGTGGATGAGGATCACCGTGGAGAGGTCCCAGAAACCGCGTTCAGACATTTGGCCATATTTATGGCCTGCCTATATTACGGCCCCTGGCAAAAGCCAGAGTGGGGCTTCAAATAACAAAAAAATTACGTCGTGAGAAAGACGTAAGGTATATATGAACCCACCGTCCATAACATTTCTTCTAAGTGTCTATTACACATAAATTACCACACACGTATACATGCTCCTGAAACACACACACACACGCACGCACGCACACACACACACACACACACACACACACACACAAATATACACACATATGCGTGTAAGTCTCCTTCTCTATTCATTATCCATACATGCCTTTACAATGACTGCTGCAATGTCATTCTTCAAAATAAACATCCTGCAATTTTGTGCTCTACATACACCCCCTTTACATTCCGTATTTGTGTCCCTTTACATTTAGAATTCTTGTCCTGTTTCTGGGACAAATAGTTAGCCTTGATACTACTAGGCATTACCACAACAATGAATATAAAAGACATGTTCATAAAAACCCGTCCTTTGCTCTCATGTAAAAGTACATTTCACATCACTTGTAACCGTTCCGGTACACTTTTCAAAAAAGGTTTGTTTATGATTTACTAACCCTTGCTAATTGCATCAGTTATTACAAAAATAAACTGTCATTTTCTCTTACAAATGTTCTGCTTTTGTGTATAGAATTGTTTAGAACTGACAGTTTCGAAAACTCAGGCAAAAATGCCATAGTAAATTCCTGACACAAATTTGCTTTACAAACGAAAACACGCCATCGCAGTGAGTGCTAAGTGAAAAAATTATTCGAAACCCATCCAGAACGACAAGGTGTACCAGGAGTACTATTTTGTGTAACCGTTATAGGCACTCTGCCCGGCTCTCTAGCGAAATTGGCTAAACCGGATTTCGCAGAGACCGGGTGACGTACTCCTTGTGGTCCGGGTTCAATCCCGGGGGTAGGCAGGAAAGCCACATTTTCTCCCAGATTGACGGTATTTACAATGGAATCAAGGCCGAAAGGTTGCGATATCCATAATACCGAGCCTAAGGGTTAACAACTCATGGCTTCTGGATACTAAAACAAACAAACAATAGGCGCTCTAATTATAATTTTTTTGGAGGTTTTAACGGGTTTCTGGGATTTGCACTGTTGTATTGACTTCAGGATGCTATTAATCGAATCACAAGTGTATTGAGCTCTCGGATGACCAAAATGATTACCAAACAAATAAAATACGAATACAGAAGCTCAGGAGAGCTTTAATGGTACTAGGACATTTTTAGAGGTAAAAATTTTTTGAACTAATTCATAATCCAGCAATACTGCGTGCCGTTTGGTCATCAGTGTATGTTGACTGTCTTTTCAGCTCTCTCCGGCTTTGGCGATCAGTTGCGATGGACTTCATGGTGGCCTGCCTGAGGTCTGTCCAGTCAGACAGGTTCTGTAAGCAAATCTTTCCTGGTGTGATGTCCTTGCACTAGTATCCACAGAGGCATAGAAATAAAGGAAGAACCAAAACACACGGAGAAGGGAGCTAGAGAGTGGAGCTGCAAAGATGTGAAGGACACGGGGAGAGCTGCATGCGATAGCGAAGGATAGAACTACCTGGCGTGAGTTGGTTGAGGGCCTTTTCTCCAAAGGGAGTTAGAAAGGCAGAACACTTTAACAGTTAATCGCATTTGGTGTCATTTTCATTTAGGCTGACAAAATGACGGGGGCAATCATTAAATGGCACTCTCCGACGAGAAATGGACAGAGTTAGTGGACAGAGATTTGTCTTTAGGCCCACCAGGATTAGGACCTGTTACCTCTAAATCAGAGGTTCTCAAACTGTCGGTCGCGACCTTTTTTAAGTCGAACGACCCTTTCACTGGGATCGCCTATAACCGTCGGAAAACACATATTCATTGAAATTATGAAGGAAAATCATTGTTTTATGGTCGCAACAACATGAGAGAACTGTATTAAAGGGCCGCAGCATTAATTTAAGAGCACCTGTTCTAAATCTTTCAATGGCGTGGTGGTCAAAGTCATTTACCTCCCGATTTGACGGTCGTTTGTTCGGTTTGGGTTTTCGAGTTCCCCGTATGGGTTGCCGGGCTCCATTTTAGAGAACAAAGAATAGGCACACTAATCTCCTAACATACATGTCGTAAGAGGCGACTAATTAGAGGTGTTTCGTTCAAAGTCAAAGTACATCTACCTGAAAGGCAAGGAACTAATAGTCTGCATAAAAATAAGCATGAATTGTAAAACGGATGTGCACGTCAAAGTAAATTTCCTGATCAAGTCCAAAATCTAGGAGTGAACGAACAACCACAACTTTCTGCCATGAACGCTAAGAAGAAGAAGAAGAAGAATGTGTGCAAATCAACATGTTTTGGAGATTTCTAAAGGTTCTCAGGCAAGTAACGGAGTGTCATGCTTTGTGAGAGTCTTGAGGCTGGCTACATGCCTTAAGTCAGGTCACACTAAGCTACTGGTACGATTAGTATCGGAACTCTTCGCTGGCTGCTGAAGATGGGAACGGAGTGATTATGGGAATGTTCTGAGTGCTGTGATGTCAGTTCTTGAATCAAATCAAATCAAAGTCAAATCAAGTCACACCAAGTCATCATAACTTTTGATTTATTAACTCTTCGCGTATATTCGACTTGTTCATTTTTTACGTAAAAAGGGGTAACTAATTGGGATCACTGTTGAGCACAACTATGTATAATTTTTTTTTTTTTTTTTGATTTGATTGATTTATATTGTTTATATTTCTCCGCGGGGTCCCCCCCCCCCCCCCCCCCCCCAAAAAAAAAAAAAAAAAAAAAAACACCTCCTACTTATTCCGTTTCGTAATATAGCCCGTCATATTTCGTATTTCACGTTTTTACGTCGACCTTAGTTGTTTAAAAGCTTTGTTGTCTTTTCCGTTGTGTTTTCCAGTCAGTTTGTTTTGCAGTTAGTACTCCGTCCGTTGATAAAGACTTTGTTTGAAACTTTCCGCTGTATGTTTGTGCCTCGTTTTCATTCACCACCACCCTCCCCCCCCCCCCCCCCTTTTTTTTCTCGATTGTTTTCCCCGTTTAGCTTTCTAGTCACATGTTATGTTGTAGATATTAGTTCTTGTGCATAGCTGATTGGTTGAGTGGCTATAGTGTTTTCTCAGATGAGCTAGACACCCATCACCCCCCCCCCCCACACACACACACACCCTAAAGCCCAACCCTACCGTTAGTGGTCTCTTACAACAGTGATTAGTGCTAAGGTACAAATAGTCTATCACATTCTGCATTGAATAGGAGACCACGAGATCTGGCCGACACTCACTCAGTACTTAGGGGACAGGTAAGAAGTTTACAGAATCGGACTTCTACCTGTACCATCAGAACTGGAACTCAGTGCTGGTGCTGAAGATGAGGACGGCACGCTTATGGGAATATCCCGACCGCAGTGATGTCGGTTCTTAAACTAAGCTCAACTCATTCACGTTTAGTATACCACACGCTAATCGAAGTGCCATCAAACATACACATACACACACACACACAGACACAAATCTCGAATATATCAGTCTCGGCACATTTTTGCTTCAGTAGTGAAAACTCGACAGACCTCAGTATACATCTATGATTCCAGTTGAGTAGTTTTTAATTATCTGTTCGTTTGCATCTTGCAATCTTTCCAGCCGATAATTTTATGCTGTGCAATGGGGAGGTATGGGAATCGCAGCCCATTGTGATGGCGAGTTCGACTATCAATGCTGCTCGTTTTAAGAACAGTCTTCCACAATCACAGTAGGGTTTCAGAATCGTTGTTGCCATCGTTTGTGTTTCGTGCGCTTCTTCTCAGATGCTTATCTGTCAGTTTATCTGTAATAATAGTATCATTTATTCCCATTTCTTTCCTGATTTCCCCTTCCACGCAACACGGTCTTTGACATTTTGTCCTCACGAATCTATTTCAATACACGTATCATTCTTGTCCCTCTTCAAAATCGACCTTTGTAATTGCCATTCAGGACACATGCTAACAATATTAACAATCAGTTCTCTTTATGCCTAGTGGCACATGGAGCTTCAGAGAGGTCTTCCCATGTTTTCCTGTCCTGTGTAATCTTCAGTGCAGTTTTCCATGTTAGGGATGCAGCGCTTAGTTCAACTTTCCTCGTTCGTCTGCATGTTGTTTTTGGGCGCTCCTTCTTTCTCTTTCCCTCTGGTTCCCAAGTTATAGCTGTTTTAGCAGGTATATCAGGATTCATTCTCATAATGTGGTCAAGCCATTTCCATCTTTTTGTTATCATACTGACTAGAGTTTCTCGGTTTGTGACTTGAAGTAGTTTAGTGTTTGAGATTGTACTTGGCCAGACAATTTTTACAATTCTACGTAGACATGTGTTGATGGATGGTGGATAGCTTGTGTGTGTGGGCCATTCTCCAGCTTTCTGATCCATACAGAATAACTGGCAAAACAATGCTCTTGCAGAGTCGGAGTTTCGTTCCTGTGCAGTGAGTGTTGGATTTTCAGATTTGCCTCATCCTTCCAAAAGCGGCTCTAGCTTTGTTTAAGCGTGACTGTGTGTCTTCCTCTGCCCCTCCCACAAGGGAAACCACACTGCCAATATATGTAAACTGTTCTACATTTGAAAGTGTTTGGTTATTAAAGGTCACTGGTTGTTGGTTTGGACTGTTTGTCCTGATTTTAGTTTTTCTTGTATTTATTTTCAGTCTCACCATTTCTTCTGAGCTGTGTAGTCTGTTGCTTTTCTCTTGTCTATGTTCATGTTTATATGGTAGGAGTGCTTTATCATAATAATGAAAACAACCGTTATAAATAATGCAAAATTAAACAAAGTTTAAGCCATTGGAGGGCCCCAAGGGTGGATTTTTTAAGCCTCAGGAGGCATGAATGAGGAATGGGCGGTTTGGTTTAATATGGTAAAACTGCTTTTATTTCAATTTTCACTCATTTGTGTGTTTTCTGTTTTGTGACGGACTACGTGCGAACTGTTTCAGTTTGAGTTTCAACGCCCGAAAATTAACTATCGTTAAATATATAGTAGCAGCAGTTTTATTGATTGTCAATGACAAACTGCCTCAGTAGATTCGGTGTACAAAGTAAAAAGTCGAACTTTTAGTACTTATGATATGACCAGTAGCGAAATCGGCGACTGGGTTGCTCGCCGGTGGGCGACGTCGTCGCTGGTCGGGAGAGTATAGTCATAGTCGCTGTCTCCTCTGATTACATCAACGCTACAGTACTTTTCAGGGCACTTGGTGGCGTGTGGTGCTAAGCTAGTTTATATGGCGCACACCCTAGTCACAATTATTATAACCTCAAGCTCCCATGTCAGTCAGTGTTGAGTTGAACGTGATAATTTTTCAAATCTCCAAAACCAGGAGGAGGGCGAGTGGGCCACTGCACTAGTCTTCTTGCAGCCTTTAATAAACCCACATGCTGAAGACCGCTCCTTGTGTTTGCTGTCTTTATTTACACTTTTTGTAGGACAGGGGGTCTTGAGATAAAGATTTCTCCATGGCTAATGCAGATGCCACGAAGTGCGCAGGTTAGCATTTTTTTTATTATTTTGTCATTGATACTTACACTACTGTAACAAAACATCTCTATTCCATCAAATGGAACTTAAGTTATTGATATTTTTTTTTTCAGTATCTCAGCATCACTACCATAATTATCATCCTTTTTTTTCCAGTCTTTTTTTTTCAAGATCAGAAACCATCATGTTTGAATTTTGAAACTATTTTTACACTCACTGTATTATAATAAATCATCAGTCTGTTTTATACCTTAAGTATTCCCTATTTTTTTGGTAAAAAAATAAATAAATAAATAAAACATTACCACTGCTGTTGTCATTTTATTGGTCATCTTTTTCTAAAAAACATCTTCATCTTTCAGTGTCATAATCATCATCAGGATAGTCACCATAATTATTGGCTATAATATTGACCTTTTTTCTGTGCACCCCATCAGGCACAATATGAAAATTTACTCAGTCACTTGTGCCATTCTTCTTCTGCCTTTCTATCCCCCCATGGAGCATAAGCCCTCAACCAACTCACGCAAGTCTTTCTATCCTTCACCATTACATGGAGCTCTCCCCATGTCCTTCCCATCTTTCTAACTTTATTCTCCAGCTCTCTTCTCCATGTGTTTTTTGGCCTTTCTTTATTCCTATGCCCTTGTGGGTTCCAATGCAAAGACATTGTGCCATAGCAGTGCATGAATTACTTTTAACACTTCTTAAGCATTTACTGAGAGGCATAAATGGTAATTGTCATGTCTTCTTCTTATTTGCGTTCACCTGCTCTAAACTCTGGCGGAAAGTTCTGGTTGTTCGTCCACTTCTGGACTCTAGTCCTGTTCCAGAAACTGAGTGTTGCGTGCACATCTGTTTCACAAGTCGACTCATTTGCACACAGACTGTTGGTTCCTTGCCTCTCAGGCAAATGTTACTCTGACTTCGAAGGAAGCTCCCATTTAGTCGACTCTTACTACATGCTCTCGGCAGGCAAGGGGTCTATTTTTGTTTTTCCACAATGGGGCCCTGGAACCCACACAGGGAAATTGACATGTAAGTGATGTATTGGAAAATCACTATAGTGCTTTGCCACAGCTACCTCAAGCAGCTGTAAATATTTGTAAGTTGTCAGTTGCATTCCTGATATTTGCATGTGTTTGTAGTCAGTAAGTATCAATCAGTCATAATTAGTTTTTTTTATTTCTCCTTGGATTATATATTTGTCTTGACTTGTGCTTTATTCAGTTTTTGTATTATTCTCACTAAATTTTAATTTTAAAGAATATTATTTGAACCCCTTTAGACTCGCCGAATCCGTTATTGTAGTATACTGTTATTGGTTTTATTTAATGGCAACACTGGTTTTTGTAGTCAACCTAATATCAGGAAAATAACCCACTTAGCTATAACTAAGGAACTTAACGAAGGAAGAAGGGGGAAAGCCGCACACAAGAAAAATCGGACCTTGCACCAGAAGCCTTCAACACACACCATAATAAATGAAAAGGGGGAATATTTCATGTGTGTGTATTTTTTCCCTCTTTGGCTTCTTTCAGTCATAGCTCAGTGGATAATTTTTTTTTTAAGGTAACATTTGTTTTAGATAGAACAGCTTAACTTTTTGAGTCCCAGGAAGTTTAGCATCAAAGGCCCAAGGGGTGTTAATGCAATTTTGAAATGACAGTGTAAAACAATTAAACAGACCATACTAATTCAGCTGTACCGCAACATACACATATTACACATCAAAGTGACCAGGGATTTTTTAGGAATAATATTAGAATACTGCTACAAAAATAAATTATGTTAGTAGTTAATTATTAGTAAATAGATTGTATGTTTGGAGAAATTAGTATAACAAAATAGTAATTGTTCCACTCACCGCCATGGTACTCAAGGTAAAATACGATAAAGTATACCCAAAATGACATAAGTGAGCATGAACTGCTTAGTAATGTCTAAAAATATAAAAACAGTCTGTCCATTAGATCTTGTTCCAGAGAAACTTTTATAACATCATAACAGAGCACCATTTTTTGTAATGAAAAACGACCTCAGAAAACAGTATATAAAAAAACACACACTTTTTAACGGTCAGTTTGCCTGTAATTATCTAGCCTTTATTCCCAAATAATAAGGGAATCACACTAAACCGGGGTGATGCAGAAGAATATTGCCTTTCTCACTAATATTTTAAAAGTTTTTACCATCTGACTTTGTTAGCATTGTGCGCTTTGCGTGAGGTATTTATCCAATCTATTCCTCATTGAGTTTGACTCAATCAATAATTGAAACAAGTCTACTTTATAGCTTTCTTTGTCTAGCTTCAAATAAATCTGTTAAATGTGTGTTCTATTTAAATATGAGACTTCTAAAGTCATAAGTCTTGGTGACAAGCATGCAGAAGTCTGCTTGGAGGCCATATTGTTTTCACACTTAGCAACTCAGTAAAACTCACAAACATGATATGTTTTATGCTTTTAACCACATTTGTTAATACACCTTATGGTCAATAAATGTGACATTGAACACCAAGAACAGGAAATACCATTCAAAACTGCCAGTTTGCATTGTTATACCGACCAGTGGTAATTTGAAAATCAGAACGCGCCACGGGCCGATTGGCCGCCTGGGTAGTAATCGATTAACGTGTGATGCATTTCTTATGACCCAAAGAGTTAAAGCAAAATTGTCCGCTACTGAAAGAGTTAAGACTAACAGTTATAGCTTCGTGAGGAAACCAACATGGCAGATATCAGTCACAAATTTCAATTTGCCTTTCAGGCTTGCAGCTACCCAGACCAAGGTGCTGAGCAAAAGGGAACTGTATGCAATTGATATTTCCATGACCTGGTATGTAACGCTGGAGTTGTTTATAAAAAAAATTTTTTTTATCAACTGTGCAAAGACTTTGCAATATGTTTTCCAGGAAAAGATAATCGTTACAAAAAATACCAGATATGGGAAGTGTATATTTTCATAACCTTGTATGTGGTTATTATATCCCGAGATTTTTGGTACTGAAGATGCAACCTTTTAAACTGAAAAGGTTGGGTTTGGTATGCATCAGAACTGATCAGTGTACGTTTCTGTTTCACAAGGGCTAGTGATGGACATTTTTTATAGTTTTCACTGGCACAGAATCAGAGGATTTTATGAGTGACGACTTTGCCACAAAATTTGAACTGTGACTGATTGATCATAACCACCACCTCTTCACTTGATGCTGGAGAATCCTTGGCAGACTCAACTCTGGATAAGGAAAGCAGATTTAATTACTTATGATAAAAAACATTTGTTCTTTAAACCCTTCCTTCAATTTTCCCCTTTCCGTATTTTCATTTCCCTAACTTAGTGTTTATATGTCATACATTACTGTTTTGTAAGGGTTTTATTGCCAGGTATTGTTGTTAATTTGGCTGACACATTGCCTATATCTCTGTATCGATTCTCAGTTTTTTAAATAAAGTTCATTCGTTCGTTCGTAGTCATATATTTTGTATGTTCCTTTAAATCCGTCAACAAGATCTTAGCAGGTTTGGAGCCTGGAGACAAGTGACCCTGACAAACAGTGAATTGAAAATAGTATCTGAGAAAAAACTACCAGTTGTGTAGCCTACAACAGACCTCCTAAAGATGTCTCTTCTTGACCTGACTCAGGCAGAACACAGGGAACATCGCTCATAATTTTGTGAATAAAAAGTTTGTAGATTTCTGGTACTAAATAAAATGCATTCTCCATATTTATAATTATCACACTTTATGAATTCTAATGAGGCAGTTGATGAGCAATAAAAGAAGAAAACATGTGACTGATTTCTTGGAAATAAATAGATAACAAAACACTAAATAAGAGATTAAAAACATATATACATACTTGAGATTTGTATTATAAAATTTGTAATTTATTTAATAATGGGCATATTTTTTATTTATGTTTAGTAGGTAAGAGAATTTTCACAATGCATTTAATAAAATATTCACACTACTTTTACTCTTCTCCCAGCTACCTCAGCGATGTGTTGGAAAATGTGTAACAATCTTCTGTGTGCTTCGTCTAATGCCCCGTAAAAGTATTTCTAAAAGTTTCTTTGTAATTCATTCCATATTTTACATGGTTTTCCCCTTGCTGTTGAGTTGAGTCAAGAATTGACATCACAGCACTCGGGGCATTCCCATGCATGCTCTGTCATCTTCAGCAGCCAGAGAAGAGTTCCATTACTTATGGTACTGGTTAAAAGTTTGTCTTGCCTTTCCTCTGAGTGTAGCTATCCGGCCAGACCCTCTGGTTACACCCAGGTGCCCCAGGCCATAATAATCTTCTTTCTCTACTGATTCCATTTTTGTTCCCAAAGGGCCGTGACCACATCTGCCTTGTCATGTATCAGTTCACCACCCAGGGGTTCTCATTATATTTCTAATGCACGGCTTTCAGTTATAGTTAGTATCAGGGCATTCTCTTAAAATGCCAAAGCCAATTCTTTCCACACACACACACACACACAAAATTAGTTTAACTTTAAGATTTGTTATATTATCAAAGTATACCTCTAGAAAGCTGAAATATTTTGGTCATATCAAGCGCCACGACGGATTGGAAAAAATTATAGCAGAAGGGATGGTACCAGGAAGGAGGGGCAGGGCCGAGCGACACGAAGATGGGCACAGGATATAAGTGACTCCTTGAGTGTGAAAGTTCATGAAGCAGGAGAACTGGCAAGAGACCGAGTTTCTTTCAGGCAGACTGTGATGAGAGCGATGTTCTGCAAAGGACCTGCTACATGATGATGATGATGATACCTCTAGTGTGTATATTTTATACTACTCCTTTTAGAGAAATGTTAGAAAAAAAAGATCCTAAGAATTGCCTGGTAAATGAAAGCAAATTAACTTTTAGCACTCCATATTTATTCTTTCATTGTATTCTTCCATCAGTGATCATGGCATTCATGATAGATACAGTAACCATCTGGGATTTTTAAGTTTACTCAATAAAAAAAAAAAAAAAATTTAACTTAACAAAAACTTATCGTATCATTGGGAATTAAAACTTGTGTGCTGTGATGAATCAAGCCTACCAGTATACAAGGGAAATCCTTTGGTTTTCAGATAGGACATGTTGACAACTTTAACACTTCACCTAGGTAAAGGTAAAGTCGGGAGATGTGAACCAGCGTCATTGCATACGGATATAAACCATAAGTGCTCTGCCACCAGTACGGACAGCTGATAAGAAAATTTCCTCCTGTGTCGCCGTCCGCACGTAACTCTGTAGCTACAGCGACGTTCCTCCATTTTACCCCGGAGTGTCACTCTGGTACCCATTTTCTAGAGGCTGGGTGAACCTTGGAACCGCCCGTTTTTGAACACCGACCGTGGCTGCAGCGAGTCACAGCTGGATTTGAAAGCGAGCCCCCTATCGACTGGGCTAACGCGGCCCCCACTACTGAGGTAAAAAAAGGCAATCATGGGTTATATGATTTATTGTATTTCGGTTGAAAGGATTCTTTTTTTTTTTTTTTTTTTGTTCTTCATTATATGTTTATGTTATTTCTTAAGCATGCCTCTGGTGAGTTAAAGTTAAAATAGACCAGGCAATGTATTGTATTCTCTTTATTTAAAATCACAACATAAAAATTGCTTTGAATTAACTTCAGTTTATGTTATTATTTTTCAGCTCAGACATTCTCAGCCATATTCCAGGGTATATAGGCAAGGAAGCTGTCCAGCGTCCACGTCGATTTTCTTTGTATCTGACGTCTCAGCTGATGTATGGCTCTGTCAGGGTTCTTCAGAAACAGTGGGAATATTTGTTTTGTGAGTTTGTGAAATTTCCTTTCTTAATTCAAATTTAGTATTCTCAAAAGTTATGTAGACGTGTGATTTGCAATAAAGTGTGTTCTATTGTTAAACTTGTGCAGACTTTAATGAGTACCTTAATGTTTTACTGTCATGATTTGTAATCTTTAGTTTTGACCTGCTGTCTTGAAATTTAATTCCTTTTTTTCAGGGTGATCTGCAATTTTGTGTGTGTGTGTGCATTATCATAATTTTTTTTTTTTTTTTTTTTTTTTTGCTGTATTAACTGACCTGAAAAACTGAATATTTCAGTGGATGTCAGTGCTTTATTAAGAAAATGTCACCCTGAAGTAACAAGTGACATTGATCTCATCATACTGAAGTAAGAATCTTTTGAACTCTGAATTTCTTTAATAAGAATCTATTAAACGGTCAGTTTAAAAAAAAATTGGTAACAACACAAATACATATGAAGATTCAGTTCCACCATTGAACACATGCTTGGTGTCGGAACTTGGAGAAGGGAAGGAAAACTGCAATATAGTCCATGTTGTAGTGGTATGTTAGTGAGTCAGGAGAATATTCTGTACTCCAGCCTCACTTTGATAGATGGAAACCCTTATAATGATTCAGATGAACTGTAATTATGTTGCATTTAGACTTAACTCTTTCGGTACCATGAGGTTCCATAGGAGATACCAGACTGAAGATAGCAACCATGATGAAATATGAATTGTTGACTTTTAAAATAGCACTTTACGCAGCTGTAGTCCTGACCAAATTTTGCAAAAGTAAGAGGGCACATTATGTTATGGTGTAGAATGAATAATAGTAACAACTTTTTGGGTCTGAAATACTTGATGATGTCATTCCCCATGTGGGTTTTGGCATCCCATTGTGGAAAAAACAAGAATAGACCCACTGCATAGAAAAAAAAGCTTCTCTTAAGAGTTGACTAATTAGGAGCTTTCTTTGAAGTCGGAAAGCATATTCCTGAGAGGCAAGGGACTAACAGTCTGCATACAAATGAGTCATCTATAAAATGGATATGCACGCAACACTGGTTCTTGTTTTTGGGCCCCATTTTGATGGAAAAAAGAATAGATCAATGGCCTCCTAAAAAGTATGTTATGAGGCCATTATTTAGGTGTATGCAGAAATTGTATGGTTGGTCTATAGGCACATTTATGGCAGTTAAGATATAAACCGTAACACTTGTCAACCACTCATTAAAGGTGATGTTGAAAGAAAAAAGACTTCCTGTTCAGTCAGGTGGGTAAGTGGCTGGCTTCTCCGCTCTGAAAAGTTGTTTGTTTCTAGCCAAGGTTTTCTATTTTGACTGTGACATCTTTGATTATGTTCAGAATGGCATGTACTTCTGCAGTATCACGTGTGTAATGCAGGCTTTTTTGACTACTTGCATCAACAGTGAGTTGCAATTCTGGTGTGGAGCTTGTATGCATTTATTTTGTGTGTGTGAGCTTCAAGATTTAGCTGGATTGGCATGTTTTTCATAGTATAATTTCCACTGATGCAAGAATGTAGTTATGGGATAGCGCGTGTGAAGTTGGAACCTTCAATAATGTAGAAGAGGAGGATTGCAGCCTATGTAATATTTACGAGATCACTCGCTGACTACTGATCTACGATCATTTGAATCTATCACTTTATAACCAAAAATATCTCAAGATATAGAAAAGTATCATTTTTCCTGTAGTCCATGCTGTGTGACGTTAGTAGTCATGTTTGTCCACTACCCTCTGTTATATGTGCTTTCAGTCGTTTCTGACAAATGATCTTCCATGCTATGATGACGCACTGTCCAGTTTTTCTTCTCTTAGTCTCTCTCTCTACTTGTTAGTGGCTTTAACTTCCCCACTGTCATAGTTTACTCCAGTTTTATCGTTCTCATGACGTGACCAAAGAATATATATTACTTCCTTCTGATATGGGTTATGGCTTCTTTTTGTGCGTTAAATTCTTTCAAGACATCATCATTACTTGTTTTATCTGTTCCAGAGTATTCTGATCTTTTGTCTGTAAAACTAGCTTTACCGCCTCTGTATAATTTTACACTAATCGGCTAACTAGCATATTTATCTGCAGTAAGATGGCCCACTGTTTTATATTAGAAATTGTAGGCTGACTTTTAAAGGTTTATGCTGGTTTCTTTATAGACAAGATCCAGCCACAATAGCATCTTGTGTGCCAACAAGCAAAGACTATGATCCATTTTTTGGCAATTTTAAAGAAGCAACAGTTGATGTTGAAGCTATTCTGGTATCTTTGTTTTAATTTTATTTTTGGATTTTATTGCAGCTGAAAATTTTTTTGTTTTCTGTCTTAAATTTCTTCAGTTTCTGTTATTTCACAAGTTGTTTACAGTGTTCTATTATTATATATGCACTATGTTAAAAAAAAGTGTTCACATTTTACAGTGTTTCTTTAAATATTGGTATACAGAACAGTTTAAACAATTACTAAAACATTTAACAATTACTTGTACCTGCACAGAATAGAGGAAATTAAATGGTATGATAGAATCACTGATTTAGAGCTTTTTGGAGAGGTGAACAAATTCTAGTGAATCTAGAGGGAAAGAAAAGATATTGGCGTTGGATAGAACAGATTTTGAGAAATCTGAGACATTATAACAGGAATGCTTTTGCACTGGAACCTGGTATCAAAGGCATAGAGCAAGCCAAGAAAACACTTGGAAAAGGGAATTAAAGAGTGAAGTTAAAAAAACAAATGGATGCGGAAGACTTGAGATGAGCTGTGTGCCGTAGCAAACGACTTGAGATGGTTGAGGGCCTATGTTACAAGGGGAGAATAAAGGGCAGAGAATCTTACTTACTCAGGTAATAGTGAGTTAAAATAAAATAAAAATGCCATCAAATATTTATATATCGTCCTTGATGAGAGATATTTGGCTGTAAAATACAACCAACCATAAATAAATCCTAAGGATATGAGGAAGGCTGGGCATAAGTTGATTAGGATTATGTGCTGCACTAGATGATGAAAGGCAGAAAGAAGATCAGGACTTGGATTAGTTTAAAGCAGTTAAATTAACCAGGCATATCTCGTAATGTTTCAAAAAATTTACCAGTTGTACCACACATACCTATGTATATATATATATAATTGGGAAGTCAATAAGTAACTCACACATGGTGGTTGTTTAAAAAAAGAAAAACTAAAGAGGATAACAACTTGAAAACTGTTTATTGTTACACAAACACTGTCGCTTTATTTTTGTCGACATCATTTTACCAACATTGATGCACTTATCCTATTGTTTTATCAGTCCTCCAAAACCTGCTGCATAGAACTGTGTGCTCTGTTTTTCTTAACCACATTTTTACTTCACATTTAACTTCTGCGTCATTCGGATGGGTTTTCAGTGGACCAAAAAGGTGGAAACCGCTAGGAGCTAAGTCAGGGCTGTAAGGTAAATGTTCCAGAAGTTCCCACCCTAGATGGTTAAATTTTTTACTGAGTTAACTTAGTGGTATGTGGTCTGGCATTGTCATGAAGGAGCAGTACTCCTCTAGTCAGCAGGTCTGAATGTTTTCTAAGAATTGCATCGTGAAGCATTGCTAGAACTTTATGGGATAAACATTTGTCAGCATAAACAGGAAGCATTTCCCTATGAATGTCCTTTGCAGGAAGCCCTTTTGCTCCCTCCTCCCCCCAAAAATTGCACAACAACACTTTGTTCTTTGAGGGTAAACTCCGTAAGTACAGTTGCTATTTTTTTTTTTCTTTTTTGCGAATGCACATGCAACACCTAGCACCACCTAATGAACGGAAACATAAAGTTTGATGTTGCTGTCAGCTAATGACACCTTTAGAAACCATCAACTACATGTTCCTGCCATCCCATAACCATTTGTGACCTACTTATTGACTTTCCCTCATTTATTTGTGTGTATGCACGTATATACATAAACACACTTCAGTACGTTTGCTTATTTACAAAAAATAATCATACACTCATATTTCAGATACTGCTAGATTCAGCATCATCATGTGGCAGGTCCTTTGCAGAACGTCGCTCTCATCACAGACTGCCTGATAGAAACTCGGTCTCTCCAGTTCTCCCGCCTAATGTATTTTCATACTCAAGGAGTCACTTATATCTTGTGCCCATCTTCGTGTCGGTTGGCCCCTGCCCCTCCTTCCTGGTACCATGCCTTCTGCTATAATTTTTTCCAATCCGTTGTTGCGCTTGATATGACCAAAATATTTCAGCTTCCGAGAAAGGATGCTATTCATTAGCCAATCTTCCTTGATGTTCAGATCGTTTAAGATGTCAATATTTCTCCTCTTCTTTGTCCAAGATACTCTGAGAATCTTTCTATAGCATTTCAACTCAAAAGCCCCTATTCTCTTTCTTAAGGACTGAGAGATAGTCCACGACTCATATCCATATGTACTGCTAGATTAAGAAGTGAACAATAAATTCATACCATTAAAAGATGATAGTAGTACAGAAATGTATTTTAGCCTTACTTTTCTTCTTTTTCTCTTCATGACAAAATCTAATTTTGTGCTTGATGTGATATTTAATTGGTTTTTTAATTAAAGGATATCTGGGACAGCAGCTGTGTATCAAAGTATTTGCTGGGTCAACCACAACCAGGTAATATTTTGAATATTTTCTTACCACTTGTAATTCTTGATAATGATTTTTTAATATATATATTAATATATTAATATATATAGATATAGATATAAGACTACAGAGTTTTAGATAAGTATATTTTCCTTCTGGGAAAAACAAGAATAGACCCAATATCTTCCTAAGAAGCATCTCATAAGATTTGACTAATTGTGAGTTTTCTTTGAAGTTGGAGTGCATCTGCCTAAGAAGCAAGGAACTTGCAGTCTGCATCCAAATAAACCAGATTTGTAAAATTGATATACACGCAACACTCAAATTCTGGAACAAGACTAAGGTCCAGAAGCAAACGAACAGAGGGAACACCTAGTGAACGTAAAAAAGAAGAAGTAGAAAAGTGCATACATGTTTTATTTTAAATGCAAACAGAAAAGAAATGCTATCTATTTTTGTATAGTTTTAATTTGGCAAAAGTAAAAATACAAATGTCTGGTCACACATCATTGATCTTTGAACCCTGTAACAGGCTAGGCATCCAAATATGCACAACTTTTTTCAGTCAGATAGATAACCATTGATCTGCTGTTGGGAGACATCAATGAGATGTATGACATTTTGTAATTTTTGGACCTGTATGTTTCATTAACTTTCATGTAAATAAGCTTATTAACCAGTTGTTTAATGTTGGCATGTTCGTAATGTAACAGATTGGAAGAGACTGTTAGTCTGTTAATAATTTTGTTTTGGCTACACTTGGTAGACTCAAACTGGCATGTTTGCATATTGGAACTCTCCAGAAGTGGCCATTGAGTAAACAAGTTTTTATAAGATCTAGCGCAGGAAAAAATTTTCTCTTTAGTCTGTGGCAGGGACATTAGAAACATGTAGTCTCGACTTTTCATTACGAGACCGTACAAGGTTTTCAGCACAAAATAGGTTTGGGGAACTGAGTGGAGGGATGAATTGGCTCACTGGTTTCATCTTTTTGTGGTATGTTCAGTGGATAGATTGTTAGATCTAGATTTCTGTGTGCATCTCCGCGCGGAAGTTTTTGATTGTAGGACGCCTTGAAGTGAAGGCAGACTCTCATCTTTGGGATTGGCACATGGTCTGTTTGAACACGTCGTTGTTAATGTATTATAATCTCCGTAGTACCTTGTTTTGTATTAAGAAAAATATGCAGATGTTGAACGTGATTATTAAATTCCATTTGTTTGATTTATTTTTTACAACTTGTAGTTCCTGCATGATCTGCCCAAGTGCTGTCTGTATGGTTTTGTGTTGTTGTTATTGTTGTTTAACTTACTATTCACATATGCACTGTCTGTATCAAGAAAATATGTCATGGCCCCTGTACAAGAAGACCTGTCATTTAAAAAAAACTTTTTCTGTGTTCGCAGTCCATTGGGAAACTACTTATTGTCCTGACCACATTTCATGCTTAGCTAGCTCATTGTGGTAAAATAATTTCATTTATAATTATATTTCTATCTTTCACTAGTTTTCAACAAACAGATGTATAATTAAAAGAAACGGAATCATTAATGTTTAAAATTAAAACAAATTAAAAGCCTTAAAAACATCGCAATAATAAATATTATGTTTGTAAAGATTCCTACCAGTAAAGTTTACAGCAATATATTTGTGGCCTTAGACACAGATCTGCAAGCTCTGAGTTGTCTTTTTCCTCTTCTTTTCCTTTCAACAATTACTTTGCTAAACATAGATATCTCTATTTATAATAGATGTATAGACTTGATTCAGATTCTGACATTTGGGATATTGGTATTGTTCTCTTTGATGTAGCTAAGAAAATACAATATTGGAGTCGGTTTATTTGTAGCTAGAAAACATAATTTTACAAGCATTCTCTAAAGTATTTTGTTGTTGACTCTTCAACAGACATTGAAAGTCCACCGTCTTCAGTTGCTGATCAGATGGATATCCAAATTAGAGACAGTCATGTCATGCCCATAGAAACAATGGTAAGTCCTGGTAAATGTGTGGAAATTAAAGATAAACAGAGATAGAATTGAAAACTTCAGATTAGTTGATCATGACATATTTTGAAGTGGTTTTGATATTTGTAATATAATTTTTTTTTCCTATAGCAGGGCTAGAATTTTAAATGTTACTGTTATGTTTAACATTTTCCCTGGCAAAATAGCTAACCAGTTCACACATTGTCAGTGAAAAAAGTAATAGTATTGACAGGGTCTTTATACGACATGGATGAAATCAGTCTTAAATAAGAGTCTAAAATCAAATTCCCCCAACTCCTCTTTTCCCATCGCTGCATAGACATTCATTGAAATCTCGACTAACAGTAAGACTGCCGGGGTATCTCGTGTACATCCCAGAATTACCCACATTATTTCATTCTGTATGCATTCAAGTTTCATTAGCTGACTCTCTGATATGGTAGGCATTCCAAGTCCAGAATCTATCTGACTGTCTGAAAACTGAATTTATGTGTGTATATGTGGTTACTGTCCTGCATCTACGATACACCCACATTTGTTATGTCTTTGTTTTTCTTGTTTTTCAGCTTCCTGGAGAACAAGATCTTCCTTTTATGGACATGGAGAACCTGGCCTTGTTTTCCGAGGATGTCAGTTTGTCAGCAGAAGAATTACTTAGTCCTCAGTTGTCCAGAATCCTGGCTGCTACTGACATAACCCAGACCCAGCTTTCTATTTATCGGTAAGACCAATGATTTCTTTGTAACTCTTAACACATAAAAAACTCAGACCGAGCATTCTTCTTCTACTTCTTTTTATTCTTCTTCGTGTTCACCGGCTGTAAACCCTGTGGAGTGTCCTCGTTGTGTCCACTTATGGTATTTGGCTTTGATCCAGGATGTGAGTTTTGCCTGCACTTCCGTTTTACAGATCTGGATTTGTGTGCAGACTGATGGTTTCTTGCCTCTCAAGCAGATGCACTCAGACTTTGGGGGGAAACATCGATCCTGTCTACGTTGGCTAGGGACTAGGGTAGATAACCTTTTTTATAGGATGACCATAGGGAGGTGCAGATAGGTCCTGACCAGTTTGTGCCCCGGTCCTGGTGAACCACCATGTGTGGTTTAGCACCTGTGCATCCCAGCATTCTGTGAATCAGTAATTTCACTTCTCATGCTTGTCTCACTGATATAACTCAGACTCAGGGTTACAAGTGTCAGTAATTACATCCTACAACCTGCTACCACTGACAGAACTTAAGAGTTTAGGATTTGTGGGTGATTATTGAGGCTCTATGTAAAGGTAAAACCAGTAGTTTACACTGTTTTGTATAAATTCTCACTGTGGTTGCACTGTATTTTTTTTTTTTTTTTTTTTCATCGAACACCGGCTGTGAATTCCAGTGGAAGGTCAGGTAATCGTCCGCTTGGACTTTTGGCTTTCACCTGGACCTGATTTTTGCGTGTACAACCGTTTTTTATTTCCCTGCCTCATGGGCAGTTGTACGCCGACTTCGAAGGAAGACGTCAGGCCTATTTCTAGGGTGACTGTGGCCATTGTTTTGTGTGGGTCGAGACGTTGCCTGATTTGTGTGGTGTCCACTTCGTCTCCTTTGCCGCAGGTATTGCCCCCGGAGTACCCCTTTGGGTCGGCCCCCTGTGGAACAGTTAGCCCTCAAGGGAAGGCAGGGGCAGATCTTGGGCATTCCCCGCCATCCAAGGAGGCATCCATGTATGCAGAGCCGACACATGGCGCTCTGTTTTTGGGCTCACCCAAGGAATCGTCACGTCCTGCACAAGCCTGCTTAACCTCACAATCGTATCAGGCCTCCCGCTCGACAGGGGCTGCGCCCTCTGGGGGTCAGCGGTGAGCATCCCTCGGGTTTTGGACTTTTGTAACCACACAGATAGGTACATTCTTTTTTTTTTTTTTTCCTTCGCACGTTAGATTTCTTTGACGAGCCGTTAGCCCGACAGATGTTACATCCTGCATCAGGCATATCGTTATCAGTTTTGTCCCAACACTCGGGCGAGTGGTGTCTTTGGGTGTGGATATTCGGTCTTTTTCAGTTCAATTCAAATTTTGAGGTCAGATTTTGATCCGTATGATCTAGTTTTGTCGGAAATTTAGGCTTTGCCATCCGGTCGATGGATGGTTGCTGTTGTGGTGTACCACAGCGCGGTGACGACGACACTGAGGGTTTACCAAGGACATGAATGGCCAGCCTATGGATAGTTGCTGTTGTGGTGTACCCCAGCGCGGTGACGACGACACTGAGGGTTAACCAAGGATGTACATGAATGGCCAGCCTAGGGATGGTTGCTGTTGTGGTGTACCCGAGCGCGGTGACGACGACACTGAGGGTTAACCGAGGATGTACATGATTGGCCAGCCCATGGATGGTTTCTGTTGTGGTGTACCCCAGCGCGGTGACGACGACACTGAGGGTTAACAGAGGATGTGCAGTGAACAATGTTCTCTTTATTCCGCAGTCTTTTAACCAAGGGTTGTAATTTTGGCTGTACGTTTGGCAGACCTACTCATGTTCCTAATGAGTTTTGTTAACAATTTTTTCACCCAAGCGTTTGGGGGCGGGCTGATGAGAGCCACGAGGACACATCACCTCTGGGGGCCGCCAAACTCCGAGATCCCCTGGCAGCTCTGTTAATGCTCATTTGAGACATTATCCGTGGCGCACGACGAGGACGTGCTGCCGGGGTCTTGCGTGAGGTTCCGTTCAACCAGGATATTAAAGGACTGGCGCCCGAGTGACGTACGGAGTATCTCCTTATACACATCATTTTGGACTTAACTTCCCCTCACGCCTGTGACATAAATCACCGCGCCACGGTTGCACTGTAAAATGAATCAGTAAAATGCAGGAGGGAAAGATAATTAAATGCCTGACCACCTGGCAAGTAGTACATCAATGCAAACAGCAGAAGTATGGAAAGAGCTGATGTCATCAGCGCTGTACTGACTAAATTGGGGATAATGATGAATCACTGATGCTAACACAGTTGCATTACCTGGGAGTAAAGCTTGGTAAAACACGTAATTTTCCCACAATGGGCCCCTGAACCCACAAGGGGAATCCTTACTGATAAAAATAACATGTGAATATAGAAGTAACAATTGCTGGTAATAATATCTTACTAGTTTGACTCACTGTAGTAATTGTTTATGATCTTTCTTTTGTTCTCAGTTATGCTCCCCTAGAAGAGACACCAGCAGTGAGAACAGCTGGTGACATGCCCAGTACACCACAGAAACCTAAAAGGAAACGACGCCAGGATGTTCCAGAAGAGAAAAGAGCAAAACGCAAAGCTGCAGATCAAGAAGGTTAATGTCAATACAGTCGAGTAACATGTGTTATATATGTGCATGAATGTGTGTGTTTTATGTGAAGGCATACTCTGATATTTTGGTTATGTGTATATGTGCACAGACATGCTTTGCAAATACAATATATTCTTGTCTACATGCAGACCTTGGTATTGTCACATGTACTTGTGAATGTATTATGCACAAGCATACCTTCATATTGTTACATGTACTTGTATATCATGTACATACAAACATACCTTGGTATTGTTAACATGTACTTGTCTATTATATGTGCACAAGCATACCTTGATCCCTTGACCAAGTCTAAATCCCTACCACTACTCAGTCAAGGCAAACTGTGAGTCGAATTGGACATACAAGCCCCCCCCCCCCCCCCCTCCCCCCTCCCCCCAAATTTCCATATGCTATTTTAAGTAAATATAATATTTGAGGTATCCTAATTATTGTGCTAATAGAACCACTGCTGTTAATTAGGCATCTCGGGGACAAGTCACTTCAACTGTACCAGTTAATTGGCATTTACAGCCTAGGTTTACGGCTTCTCAGTACGAAGCAGTTAAAAATTGCATAATTGAGTTGCTTTTAATATATTTGCTTTCTCATACACTTAATAATGATAACTAAACAGGCGTCGATGGAAATGAAAGAGCTGACATGTTGGCTGGATCGGCTATCACTACCGACGGTCAGCCTATGGATCATGCTGATATTATTAATGCCCTTAGAGAAATGGGAAGGATAGAGTACTTTGGTGGCAGTGAATGCACGTCACTCGCCAGAATGGCAGACTTGGGAATTAAGATCGGCATAGCAAAAAACGAGACGCACACCAGACAGGCCAGAAGACTTGTTAATCAACATAAATTTGGTACTATTAGCCATCGGACATTGGGGTTCATACTGAGGGGAGGATCTTAGCACCTATGGACATGTCCGGAGTTCAATGATGATAACCCAACTAACTAACTAAACATAAATGAATTCCAATCTAGGTTTGCCTACTGCTGCAGAGGAACTAGAAGTTGCACCCCATGTGGGGGCACCTGAGGCTGCAAGGGAGATGCCTCGGGGTCATGACTGGCTGCAACAGGTAGTTAAGAGTTAATTCTTCTCCTGCTTCTTCTAAGCATTAATTGGCTGTAAAGAAGGGGGGTGGGGGGGGGGGGGAATTGTTCTTCCATTTCTGGACTTTGATCTTGTTCAAGAACTTGAGCTTTGTGTGCACATCTGTTTTACAAATCTAGACATCTTATGGCAGGTTTGTGATTAATAAGGTCATTGATAGTGCGTTTTAATGCATTCTTCTAGTGCTTTTCTTAACAGTGCTATTTTAGGAAGCAACAGTCTGCATACAAATTAGTCTAATATGTCAAACCGATGCACATGAAACACTCAAGTTCTGGAACAGGACTGCAGTCCAGAAGTGGACGAACAGCCCGAACTTTCCTCCAGAGTTTACAGTCAGTGAACGTGAAGAAGATAACACTCAACATGTTAGGAAGATTCACATCTCCAGTCAATCGTAGTTCATACATTTTCACTCATTAAGAGAGTTTTTTTTTTTTTTTAAATTATGCTTGAAATATTTTTTTAGATACTGGGGTTATATGTGCAGAGGTTTTTCCTGAGAAAGAAGCAGCTGTACTTACTTCATAATGTCTAAAAGGGTGCCGGCACTTAGCACAATTTTTCTTTTACAGCAGCACTGGAAAAATTGATGCCTCAAAAATAAAAAATATAAACTTTACAGTTATTTTGCCCGGATCATATATTTGTGAAAACCTGTAAATATAGCTAGAATGTCCTTGCACTGGTAACGGCAGAGTACAAGATATAAAAGGAGACTTGAAAGAAGAGAACTAGGGATAGAGATAATACCTTGTATGTGTAATATACTGAATGAGCAGTATGGAGAAGACGATCTGAGCTGCTAACAATAAGAGCAAGCAGGATGGCTTGTCCTGACTTTGTTGAGGGCCCAAAGGTCCACTGGTGGATAAAGGCAGAAGGTGTGTACAATGCTTCTTTTTGTTAGGTTGTAGTTAGTTTTCATTTGAGTATCTAGGCACACAGATAACACCCGACAGATGATGTATCACAAAGGCATAGGACAGGCTAAAACTGCATTGTTTGAACTAAACATCCATGTCACTGGTGGTTAGGAAAAGAATTCTTGCATGATATATAGAGCCAGTTTTAACATGTGGCTGCTGTGAATCCTGGACAGTTAATAAACAGTTTTTTGAGGCATCGGAAATGTTGTTTTACAGAAGAGTTCATTGTTCCTTGAACAGCAGAAAAAGCAGCCCTGATGTTTTGAAAAAGGCAGGGGCGCAAACAAACTTACCACAAACATAAGAAATTGTCCTAATTTTTTGGGGCATATTAGTAGAATAAAACTACAACATGTTGTGACCACTGGAAAAGAGACAGGAAGACAAGGTGAGAAGATTCTTGACAGCCATTTTATTGTGCAAATACATGCTGTTGACAGTCACAGATGGTGGAGAGGGGCATGATCACCCATTCTAGTCAGGAAGGTACTTGATTGTGATGGTGAATATTTAGTAGTCATTTTTGTAAGGGCTGGATTTATTTGTCTGTTTTTTTTTTTTTTAAGTGTTAACCCACTGACTACCAAGCCCATTCATTGACCCTTGCACTTTACCATATATGCATATTTATGTTGCATACTAAAAATGCCATAGTTTCACAACTATACAACATAAACTCAGTTATTTTGCATTTTTGCACAAATTAGAAGGGAGAACACATTTTAAGAACAGCAACTGCATAATCTTGTTTTACATCAAGATGTGCCTTTAGATTCTTGCAACAACTTTAAAAAAAACTGAAAATTCTTTTTGTCACAACAATATGGACTTACAAAAATTCCATAGCTTCACAACTATTTATCATAAACTCATAAAATTTTTGTATTTTTGCACCAAATTGAATGGATAACAAATTGCCAAACATGGACACTATCTAAAGCCCATATATGCAAAATCACCACCTGCGAGATGAGCTGCCTGAGAAAAGCAGCCAGCCTAACCATCCGAGATCGCGTAAATAATGAAACTATCAGGCAAATTGTGGGAACTACACCTTGTACTAGATTCACCGAGAAACAGCAGATTAAGTGGTTTTGCCATCTTGTTACAATGCCGCAAGATCAAATACCATCACAAGCACTACATCTGAGAAAATCAACTACAAGAGCAAGAGGATGGCCGCGGAAAACATGGATCAAGAACATTAAAGACACTACGCCTTCACGGCATGACAATAGCCAGTGGCAGCCAACGTGCACTGGATCGCAAATTATTCCTCCCCCTTGACGCTTAACGGCAGAAGTGGTTTATGATGATGATGAACAAATTTCAAAAACAGTAACTGTATAATTTCTTTACTTCATCATGTGGCTGTAGACGGGCACACACAAAAAAGGCTACTGGAATTTTTTTTAAGGCAATAAAGACTAACAAAGATTCCATAACTTCACAACTGTTTAACACAAACTCTTAATATTTGCACTTTTGCACTAAATTGAATGACGAACAAATTTAAAGAAGAAAAACTGCAATCATGTATGTCATCAAGAATTTTGAAACGATTTTCATTAAACTCTAAGCCATGGAGCCATAATCTACATTGACAGACACATTTAACAATATACACTTGAAGCACAAACACAAAACAGCCTACAGAAACTATTTATAACATAAAATGCAACCTCTGACGCTCACTGCTGATAAGTGAACTACATCCTTTATGTTTTTGGTGGCAGTTAGTAAGAATTGTGAAAGTTATCAAAGTTGGGAAATATCGTTACCTTCACATTCCATTGGGGAAAAAAAATAACGAAAATCTTCTATAGCATCATAGATATTACCCAAAATGATGACATTCGGCAGCTATTATCAAAATACTCCGCCTAAAGAGGCATTGACATAGGAGTTAACCCAAAAGAAAATTTGTTTAAAATTTACTTTCAGCACTACAGAATTACTTCCCTTAAAGAAACAGACATGAATGATAAATGGCTTCACCTACATTTATTTCAAAAGTTGTGATAATAACATGGCACGAGCGCCCAAAGTTACCATGGCAGGATGTGCGATCAAAGTAGATAGGCGTAAGCGTCGGCTAATCGTTTAACCTGAGATCATAGTAGTCAGTGGGTTAAAGTTAGTGTGAACCCAATGCGGTATCATCAGCCTATTATTTAACACAGTATTTGATTTTTGTGTGTATGGTAGCAACCTGCCATTCAGTTATCTCCAGTCTCACCAAGCCTAAGTCCAGTCAGGAGAAGAAGGCCTCGCCGGCTGATAGTTGATCAGACGATACAGATGAGTCGAGAAGACATGAAACACAATATGCTGACTTCAGACAGTACAACACAGCCTTTGGTAATTAACAAATGGTGATGTTTTACTTTATATACAACTCACAGAGTAAACTGATTTCTTTTGCAACAACACTTCATTGAAATGACATGTTTTTTCTCTAGTAGTTGCTAGTGTTAGCAAAATATATTAAACATACAATTCTCCTTTTATTTTCCCTTCTGCTTCCCAGACTTGGTTGTTGCAAATATGTTTGCAGTTATTCTTAGTCCAGATGATGTTTCTGAAGTGTTTGATGACAAATTAATGTTGGTCAATCAGTGTCTGTTAGGGAGCTGCTGTGGTGTAGCAACTAGATGCTTGTCTGAAGGTCTTGGGTTTGAAGCTGCATCAAGTTAGATTTTTTTCAACAATGTTGTTGGCTCCCAGTTCAACCCGGCCTCAAATAAATTGATGCCAGATAAGGTCACTGGAAGTAAAAGCGGTCTGCTTGATGTTGACTGCATCACCCATCAACTGCTGATTGGTCTTTGAAAATATGAAGAGTCATGTGCCACTGGCGTGTAAAGATATATTTACTTATACTTAACTGTCTGCTGGCCCAGTGGCTATAGACTGGAATCTCCTGTGAGACAGTTTTTTTTTTTTCTTAAAAAAATTGGCCTGGACTTCCTAGCCTGTTTGGCTAGCAAAATTTGTTCCAGTATATGCTCTGGCAAGAAAATACAGCTTTCATGATACTCATCTCATCAACCACGGAGATCTAATTATGCCACGAAACATGACTTTATCACTTTTTATCCAATATGTCTTTAAATATAAAAAAGGTTACTTACTTGATTTTGTTTTCACACTGACTTTACATCTACTCTTTTGAGTACCATCACAACTGCCCCCCCCCCCCCCCCACCCCCCCTCCTTTTTTTTTTTCTGGATTATTTAACTATTCTATCAGTGAAACACATTTTCTACAATGAAGAATAGTTGCAGTGCATATCAAATACTTTCTGCCAATAAACAAAAATATTTTTGACTTTTGTAAGCAACTGTTCATATATCTTTTGATTGTTTTTCCCCATGGTATTGATTCTTGGTATTGCTTACCTTTCCTGTCTTTCAAGTTCAATTTTTTTTTTAGAATAGTCAACTCGTTATCTTTTAGCAGATCAGTCTTTGACATGACATGTCTCTAAACACTTAGCAGACCAGTGACTGACATGTCTTTAAACACTTAGCAGACCAGTGACTGACATGTCTCTGAACCCTTAGCAGACCACTGACTGACATGTCTCTAAACCCTTAGCAGACCACTGACTGACATGTCTCTAAACCCTTAGCAGACCACTGACTGACATGTCTCTGAACCCTTTAGCAGACCACTGACTGACATGTCTCTGAACCCTTTAGCAGACCACTGACTGACATGTCTCTAAACACTTAGCAGACCACTGACTGACATGTCTCTGAACCCTTTAGCAGACCACTGACTGACATGTCTCTGAACCCTTAGCAGACCACTGACTGACATGTCTCTAAACCCTTAGCAGACCACTGACTGACATGTCTCTGAACCCTTAGCAGACCACTGACTGACATGTCTCTGAACCCTTAGCAGACCACTGACTGACATGTCTCTAAACCCTTAGCAGACCACTGACTGACATGTCTCTGAACCCTTTAGCAGACCACTGACTGGCATGTCTTTGAACCCTTAGCAGACCACTGACTGACATGTCTCTGAACCCTTAGCAGACCACTGACTGACATGTCTCTGAACCCTTTAGCAGACCACTGACTGGCATGTCTTTGAACCCTTAGCAGACCACTGACTGACATGTCTCTGAACCCTTAGCATACCACTGACTGACATGTCTCTGAACCCTTAGCAGACCACTGACTGACATGTCTCTGAACCCTTAGCAGACCACTGACTGACATGGCATCTAGGAAAATCAAAATTTTTTGTCAGCTGCTTCGGCCTGTTCATAAGCTTCTGTATTACTAATTTGCAACATATTCTCATTTCTGCATGCATTGATATATAATAGTCAACTTGATCATTTGCTAATGTTTATGACAAAAATGATGTGTCAGCTTTACAGACCCTATGACTATTTTTTATTAAAGGCATAGCAGCTATTAGCTTTCTTTAGAAGCATAATGATGAGAAATAGATAACTTAAAATGCATACATTAAGTAAACAAATGAAACAATATAAAATACATGAAAATTATATAAAGTTTGTGATACTTACCTGGTCTGCTCTGGAGTTAATAAAAAACAGAATTGAGACATATCCCCCCCCCCCCCCCCCCCCCTTTTGCACCTTTCAGGTTGGTAATAGGGCACCAGAGCAGCGACTAGCACAAGTTAAACCAAGCACCAGCAACAGTCAGCAAAAACCCCACAGAGATAGGAGTTAAAGAGAGCCAGACTAGACCAGGACCCAGAACCCCAAATACCACACCTTACTTAGGACTTGAATGACAAATAAAAGGAATACCAGGTGTAACTTCACATTACAAATAAAAGGACACCAAACAAGATAACCAAGAAACCTTCCTTCATATAGCAGGCCCTCGGGCGGCTGAAAAAGGATCAAGTTTGGAATGTGTGTTTATTAAATTGGAATTTGACAGGTATCCCTCCTGTAGGGAAACCAGATACTATAATAAGGCTATGAAATGTCAGGTTTTAATATAATTTGCAGTGCATCATGGCATGAGGTGGTCATCTCTCTTCAGTGCCTTCTAATAATAATCAGTTGACAGTGAATCATTTGTTTTGTTTCTATTGTCTGAAGTGTTCAGAGGTTACATCTTTTATGCTTCATTTTCAGATATTGCCTAGTGTAGTTGAGACAGATTTGTTCAAAACACCAGGCAGCCAAAGTAAGTTGAAAATTTTCATACTTCAACAGAGAAGAGTAATAAAAATAGTTACAAGAGTATTCTGAAGCAGGTATTTCAGATGTTATATTTTCTTAGCTATTCCTGACCACTTCTTACAAAAGTACAAAAAATACTCACACCTCATAACTCTTAGGACTGTCCTTTGTTATAATGTTAGTACTGGCAAACAGTAGTCCTAACAGGAGGAATTGCAAATGGAACGTAAGTTATGGCAACAGTTTATTCTGATTAATCTAGTTTAGTTGAGTTGAGTTGTCAAGAATTGACATCACAGCACTCAGGGCATTTCCATGCATGCTCCGTCCTCATCTTCAGCAGCCAGTGCAAAGTTCCAATACTGATGGTACCGGTCACAATCTGGTTAAAAGTCCGCCTTGCCTTTCCTCTGAGTGTAGTGAGCCGGTCAGACCCTCTGGTTACACCCAGGTGCCTCATTCTCTCCAGGCCATGATAATCTTCTTTTTCTACTGATTCCGTTGCTTGTTCCCAAAGGGGCTTGACCACATCTGCCTTGTCGTGTATCAATTCACCACCCAGTGGTGCGGATCTGTTCATTACCCACCACGCCGGCGTAGCCTGGACAAAAGATCTAAAGTTTGCTCACCACCCGTGACCTTTCCAGTGATGCTAGCCACTCATTAATCTGGTTTAATAAACGGTCATTGGGAAAGCTCCCCATGTGCATTCTGGGGCCCAACTTTCAGGGTGAAAAAAGTTTGACAATTACACCCCTCTCCCCCTCTCTCTCCCCTCTCTCTCTCTTTTTTTTTCCCCATTAAAGGTAATAAAAAGTGACTAATTAAGGGTTTCCTAAAATCAGATATGTTGGGCTGAAAAATGCAGATATTGCAATCAAGCTGTAAAACACAATAGATGAGCCAGCTGCCCTTTTGATGACCAACTCAGAAAAAGAAGAAGATTGAGAAAGTAACAGGCTGCGATAAAGGAAACAGCCCATAATGCTGTGTCTGAAAAGTTTTGGTTTGATGTTAACATAAAAGGTAGACTTGGACAGGTATTTTAGCCAGGATCATGATGCTGAGACATAGAAAAAAAACTGGAGAAATATTACACCCAACCATTTGTGTGAGAAAGTATCTTAAACCTGAAAGTGCTGCAATCTAATATATATATGAAACAGTGTTTGCTGAAAAGTTATATACTGCCTCCACTAGTTAGCTCTCAGCTAAAGAAAACTCACACTTTTATATTATCCTAACCTTCAGTTGTTTTATCAACCAGGTCTAAAACATCCAACTCTCACCAAACTGTGGTCAAGAAACTGCAAATTAGGTCTGAGAATTTATGACACTGAAACAGAGTCATCTCCTTCAGCTGAATCTCCAAGTCCACCACCAGCAGGTAAGATAGCATGTCTTTTTGTTGGTGTTGTTTACTTAATATTTATATTATGTTTATACTATTACAGACTGCTTTGCCTTGGTTTCAACAATTGTTTCGAGAGTTGAATGTCAGAAAGCAGTGGCACACTATTGGATGCACCGTTGCCTTGTGAAATCAACCCCCCACACACACGCATGCACGCACGTGAGCGCACACACACAAATAATTGATAAGAATAATTGCTGGTGTTGGTTCTGCAACATCCTGTAAAGGACGTGCAACTAACTTTTGTATATATTGTTATATGAACATAACATGCCTTATATATAAAATATAGTTGTGTGAAAAATTCATGATTGGAAGAGCTGAATGTAAGACTGGTCTGCATATAATCCTTTCTTCTTAGCAAGTATTAGGACTTATTCAGGCTTCGTTCATCAGACAGTTTAGCCAGATTGTTAAGTTTAGTCGGGTTTGTCCTAAGTAATTAAAAAATGCATGCATAAATATTCAAATTTGATACTTATTTTAATAAATGTTGAGATGTCGGTGTGATTCATAAAGATTGTGTTAGTTCATTTAGTTTCCTAAAAGAATATGTTTCCCTGGTGGACAGCTCTGATTGTTTATCTACTTCTGTTCTTGTAAGTGTTTTATGTATATCCATTTTTCATATGTGTCTTATATGCAGACTGTTAGTTCCTCACATCACTGACAGATGCACTCCTTTTACGACATGCTTCTTAGAGGAGGCAGGTCTATTGTTTGTTTCTCTTAAATAGTGCCTTGGAACCCAGATGGGGAGTAGTAACCCTTTAAAAATAAAGCCTGTTTCTTGGTTCTATGTGTGTTTGTAGTCATATTTTTTTCACAACCTTCTTGTGGGCATTTGATTGGAGTCTGTTGAGAAAGAAGTCTCTAAAATGATACATTGATACCTTGATTCTTTTGCATTTGCCCTTTGAAGAGCAGTTGGGTTGTGGTTTACAGCTAGGTTGTGCTACCTGTGTCTTTTCTTTTTGCCCAACACATTCGATTGTACTGGACAACAAATTTTGATGAAAGCCATGGAATTGAGGTAGAAATAATCATTTCCTACTGATTTCAAGGAGCTGAGTATGAATATGACAACAACAATTTAAAAAAAGCTAAATTTGCTACAGTTTCTGGCAAATCTGAAGAATAAAATATATATATATAAAATTGAGTAATATGGTTGATATTATACAGACACACTTGTTTTTCCTTGTAAAAACAATCTCACAAAACAGCAACAAATGAGCTGTTTGATTCTTTAAAAAGTGCTACATATTGTCTTCATCACTGATTGCTTTGGCAGTCACTGAGCCAGTAATGAATAAGAAGTAAAGAGCATTATAATTGATTGATACATCATTTGTACTGGAATAAAACCATTTCTACTTCCTACGTTGCTTTGACATCTGCTTAGCTGCTCAGGATCACCTGACAAGTGTCCATCAGTGGACAGATAGCATGAATGTGACCCAGTTTCCTTGGGATAATTTCTCAATTAAAGCAGTGTCCTGGGGAAAATGAGAACTTTCTGTCCCACTTTACAGCCGGTGAACTCCAAGAAGAACAACAAGCATTGATTTTATATCATTTTAGATAGCACATACTGTCTTGTACTTCCACAGCACCTGCTCTCTGTGTTCAAGCTATGTTTGCCTTTGTACAAACTCTTCAGGCCCATCCAGTATCTACAGTTATTCTGTCTAGTTATTTTGTCTCAAATACTGAGTCTTCATAGTTGTCATGCTCTCCGGTTTCTCTATTGCCATTGTATATTTAAGTGTCACTATGGCTGTTACTTCTTTACAATTGCAAGCTACTTTTAAGTGGGAAAATTGAATTGACTGATGAATGTTTTCAAGTAATTTAGTTTTTATGTAATGATTCCTTCATTGACTGACAATATGTATTACTTCATTGCCATTAACAGCTGCTGCAAGGGATGTGGGAACGCCAGTAGAACAAATACCAACAGTGGTAAGATTGTGTGCTCTCTGTGTTTTTGTCCACACAATAAATGTGCTGAAAACAGATAATATATTTTAATTTTCAATGCGATGTATTGGGGAAAAATGTATCTCTACAGTGGTACCTGGGTATTTTTTCGCTTTGGTATATGTCCTGTTTAGATGGAAAAAATTGTGTTTGGCATATGACCTTTGTTTGGAACATGGTATAATTTTTGTGAGTCAAAATGAGACATGACATAATTAATCTTTCATTAATTAAAGAAGTGGATGCCCAAAAAATTGCAGAAAAGAACCCCCCCCCCCCCCCCCCCCCCCCCCCCCCCCCCCCCCCCCCCCCCCCCCCCCCCCCCCCCCCCAAGAAAACCCAAACAAGATGTAATATGATTGTCTGGAATTACTACATAATGTCACATTTGTGAAACAGCCTGAGGAGAGGGCAGTAGCAAAGTCCTGTGGACATACTTTTAGTAAAAGTCAGATCTGGTGAGCCTCAACCAGGTCCAAATGGGAAAGGAGACAGAAAAAAGAAAGAGAAAAAAACATAAGAATTTCTGATTCCTGAAGATTTACTGGAAGGGGACACTCCTTCCACAAATATGCATTTTCTCCCTTCTCAGCACCATTCTAGTAGGCACTGGACTCTTCTGAGCAAGGTAAAAGGGATTACATTTTCATTTATTTCATCCAGTTGCTTTTGTATTTATGTATTTTAGTTCTTGTAAATTGCCCTGTATATTCAAACATTATTGGGGGGAAAAATAAATCCGAAAATAAAAATGTTCACATTTTAAGATGCAACTTTATAATGTCTAAATTTACTGCAGGAAAAGGAAAATCATGTACACTGTCAAGTATGAATACACACACATTTAAAATAACCAAAACATTAACGCAAATTCATAGGCTAACTTACAAAAATCATTTAACTTTTGTGTGCGTGCATACGTGCGAATGCACACTGTTGATTGATAAGTAATTAAACAAATGGAAAAAGGTCGGCCTAAGATCAAAGAGTAAAAAATTAGTTTTTATAAAGTCTTTGATAAATCGTAGCTTCAGGCATTTTGTCCTTTTCCTTAACGTAGTCTCTCTCCACTCATGCAAGAAAATTGTTTCAGCTGGTGTGGTTTTCTCCTGCTTACTAATGTGCTGGAGCACTGTCTCAGTCGACTTGAACCCTTCCCAATGAGGAATGAGGTTCTTCCTGTCATCTTAGAATGCCTTCTGATTCTATGAGGATAATTGAGGTTCTGCTCTATTTATGAATCTTGTTTTATTTTACAGAAAATGAATTTGTGGTTTCATCATCATGTGCCCTGCCAACTGGCATAGGCGCTCATGCATCTCCACAGATCACGGTCCCTGGTTGCCTGGAACAGCTCTCTTGATGATATCCCTCCATGCCATCATCTCTCTTGGTCTACTTCTACCCCTCTTTCCACTGATATTTCCAGTTGCCACAATGTTTTCCAGTACCTTTCTTCTCATTACGTGGCTAAATAACAGTGGTTGTCTCCTTCTTATTGTTATATATATAGTGATTTAGTTAGTTACTCTGGCCATCCAAGCTATTCGTCTCATAAATGACATCTATGTTGCTTCCAAATTCTTCTTAATTTGTTCACTGACATTCCAAGATTCATTGCAACAGAATAGGTTCTATGTAACATTGAGTACTCTCTTTCTGACATTAAATGAGAGCGACTTATTGCATATTTTCATTTATTTTTAAATGTTGCCTTCGCTTGGTGTATTTTGCTTTTAATCTCTGTCACACATTTTCCATCTGATGATATGATTGTTCCCAGATATTTGAATTTATTGACCTGGTCAAGTCTTTTTCCTTTAATTTTAATATCACAATGTGGCCATTACTTCCGTTTTCCTAATATTCAAGGGAAGTCCTTTCTTAGCACTTTTCATATCGGCAATATCCATCAGTTGTTGTAAATCAGTTGCGTTTTCAGTCAGCAAAACTGTATCGTCTGCATTATGAAAACTTGTTTAAATTGTATCGTTTTATTCCTGCTTTCTCTTTAATTTCTCTCAAAAATACTTCACTATATGGAGAATATTGAAATATCCTTATGGTTTGGTACTTCTGACATATATTAAAAGATGACATAATCAGGGGAAATGTGTGTAAAATAGTATGAAATTATCAACCTATAGCCAAATCCTAATGTTCTAAGGCATGTGACCTCCTTTTGTTGAAAATTTTAATTCAGCATATCCTTTTTTCATCCAATATATTTTAGTGTAAATGTAATTGTAATCTGTCTGTTAACAATGGAGCTACAGTATTTGCTGAGTTTAACAACACGACCAGTTAGGAATTGGACTAAATCTGATCTTTACATGCTTTCATTTCTCGATCTACTTCTGTCTCACTTTTAAAACTGAATTTATTTTAAATAAAAATGGTCATCAGTGATATTTTAGAGTTACTATGTACTTTTGACACCCAACTTGTTTTAGAGGATACAATACTGTTTGTAGAATTTCATTCCACAGCACGAGTCAAATCAGGTTTGTAAAATGCATGCAAAATTAATAAGCCCTGAGTGTCCCTAATCAAGAGTACATACAAAATAATTATTTCAGATTATTAAAAAAATTTAAATATAAAATGTAATTACAAACAGCGCTTCTTGAAAAAAGACAACATTAATTCTTATGTTATATGTAAAAATACATGTATGTATGTTTTACAAATAATTTAATCTGGTTTTGTGTAAACTAAGTACATGAATATGATAAACTAAACATCTATCTGCAGAGTTCACATTATTGTTTCCTCGACTTTGAACGGGTTATTATTCCAACTTATAATTAGTTTTTATTTTTACTTTTGTGTGTGTGTGTATGCGTGCACTTGAGTGTAGGTGCGAGCGTGCATGTATGTATGTATATCTGCTCAAAACATTGCATTCAGTTTTTACGCTAACAATTTATACTACTCAAATTAAATTGTAAAAAAATATAAGCCATTGTGTGTATTCATTTGATTCAGTTCGTTTATATACATATACTGTGTAATTATGTGTATTTTGCTATGAAGGACGCTGCACACTTTTTTTTTGTAACATAAAATTGCAGATGAATTTTGTAAACATAATTATTTAATCTTTTGTGTTCAATAATCCTTATGATCAATTATTTTATATTTTTGCTGCACTAGTTGTGTGCACTTTACATAACACTTCTTTAAAATAACAAGTTGTAAAATATGTTTTAGTAACGGTTTTTAAATTACATTTTTATCTCAATAGTCACTGCCTCTGTCTGTGGAACGAGGACGTGACATTTCTGCAGTATCTGCCTCATTTGAAGGAGATCAGAGTCGCTCCTTAATTGCAGCAGCTAGTGATGAGTCTCAGGCAAGGTAATTTGTGTGTTCTAAACCAGAGATCATCAAACTATGGTTTGCAGAAATATGGTGGTGCCAAAAAGCTTCTGTCTTATCATCTGGCGGCTGCATGATTCCAGCACTAAATTGTAGCAACAGGCGTGACCTTAGCTTTAAATTATAAGCTTGTGACATCGGATTCAAGACATAAACCTCTATCTACAGTTTTTTTTAAAAATTAATTGTCAGGTGGTCAGTGTAACGGCTGCCCCATTTTTGCTGGTCTGCAGCTATAAAACGGTTGAAGAACACTGTCTTAACTATTATTAAAGCAGAACAGTTTTAAAACTGATTTGTAGAATGCTAAGAATACCATAGAGAGGTAAGAATATGCTACATGAGGCAAATTCATACATACAGACGAGTAATGGTCCTAACCAAGGCAAGCTGTTGTTGAGTTTTGGCCACATGGAAGAGGGTCTGGAGAAAGTTTGGCAGCCTGAAAGTTCCAGAGGCGTTGGAGAAAAGGAGAAATTATGGATGGTCTGGTAGTGGCTGAGAAGATGATCCATGCTTGACCCTACATGGAGATTAGAAGATGTTTGTGGAGGCAAATGCTGCATGAAATGACATGAAACTTGTTTAATACCAGTGAGAAGCATCATTGTGACACAAATAATATAATTATACCTCATAATGAAGTGATCTTTTATCTGTGGAAATGAATTGTAACAGTATATTGAGATCCTACAGACTAAAATATAATGCTTACAAATAATTTCAACCCAGTCCCCATATTGTGAATATCCCTTATCACTTTAATACCGTTTATATAACAGTGTGTCTACCGACATAATGGCAACTAGAACAAGTTAGTATTATAAAAACACAATCATAAGTGACTAAAGATATTGCCCATAGAAAGTCTTTGCCAGCACACACAGAGAAACAGTCCTACATTTAAAAAGTAAATGAGTCTTTTAAAGGGCGAGTGCAAGAGTTGTCAAAATGTAGGGCCCTGAAATAAATCTAAATACTTTTATAAGAGAGAAGAAATAAGACAAAGATCCAATTTAAAAACATAAAACACATCCAGTGTTTCAACACTTAAGTTTCTGTGACCAGAAAAGAATATATCCAGTGTTTCAACAGTAAAGTATCTATGTCCAGAACAAAATTACTATTGCCTGAACACATAGTATATATGAAAACTGAACAAATCATCCCATGTGCACTAAAATCCCAAATGTTGTACAGTTAACAGTCTTAATCACTACTTCTTTAGTCACATAATAAAAATTTTAAAAAAATATGAATCCATGCTAGAAAAAGAGTGTCATCATCTGAGAGTGAAACAAGTGGCCGTGAGCACCCATCCCTTGCTGAGCTGGAACAGACAGGAGACATGGCAGTCCTGCCCCCTTGGCCAGAAGAACAAGAGCCTATGATCAGTCCAATTCCTCTTCAGCCAGAATTAGATCTAGGTATGTGTTCCTGTTGTTGCACATTGTTGGTCCACAATGATGCCAACACCAGTTTTATATTAACTCCCACCTGAGTAAATGATTTTGTGTTCATCTGAATACTTTTCCCAAGCACCTGGCCAACACATTTAACTAATTACTAATATTTTGATTGTCCAACTTTCCGATTTGTACAAGTGTTCTGACATTCTGTATATCAGTGTTTAAGATGTTACTGACATTCACTACAGTAGATGGATGACAGTGAGGTATCACCTGTAGAACATGCTGCTCCCTACCAGATGAGGTGATTCCATTAGAATCCCCATTAATGTCGTTGTCTGAATACAATTGGTTTAAAGGCATGATTTGCTAGGAAAATACAGCCATGGTTTCCATCTTGCCTCCCGCTAGTTTGTTTATGGTTTAACTCCAGTAGCCTTTCTCTAAAGAGACATACCGTGGGGGGAAAGGGGGGGGGGGGGTTTGTTATAACGGTTCCTCCTAGCAGCCGATGGCCATGTCATGGAGTTTTGAGGTATTTTATGGATCTAGCTATCCCACCAGCTAGCTCGCCTTCTCTCAGAAACCACCACCTGTTTTGGCCCATGGCCGCTAAAATATATTTGCAGCTAACCTCTATATCTAAAGGCCGCTCCACCATCTGCCACCCAAGTGGACACACCTAATGGTAGGACAGGCTCCTACCTCACGAGGGGTGTCAGCACACAGATTACACACAGTTGGAGATTGTGGAGTGGCATGATCGCTCATACCGGTCGGCAGGACACTTAATGATAATGATGTGCTCCTGTGTTTTCATTGTAGAATGCAGATCTCAACATATGTCCCATGAGATTCTAAAACACCTATTTGTTCTACTGTAATCAGGTTGTTTGATGTTAAATATTAAGTGGTAAGTAATTTTAAGTTTAGACAATGAAGCACCATGTGTCATATTTTCTAGTAGCATAAAAAGGTCTCTTTAATTTTATAAGTATATATAAATAATCTAGCTTGATGCTGACCACGATTCTATAAAATTTAGCTCTAGCCCTATATGCCTCAAACACTGGAAGGCGTAGAAAAAGTCTTTTACTTAAAACTGTATTATGTGTGTGTATATATATAAATATATATATATAAACATTATAAATCCTTCTGGTCTAAAAGGGTTGAGGCACTGGGGTGAATAAAACAAATGTCAAATTTAGTTGGTTCTGTATTGTTTTTTCAGTTTAAATATACTTAATAAACTTTTTTAGGAGGAGAACCTGTGCCTGCTGGTGGTGTAGAAGATACTGAAAGACAGGCTGCCGGAGGAGACACTCCAAGAACTCAGGTTCTAAAGTAAGTGATCTAAAAGGGAAAGAAAGAATGGTTTTAATTCAATCAGTTACCATCACAGAAAAGACAGTTAACTGCATTGGATCAGCAGTAACACCTTTCTGTCTGATTGTTTGATATACTGGTTTGATTTGAACAATGGATCAACATCATGGCACATGGGTAGTAAACTGTAGTACTCCATTCAACTTCTAACTCAAACCTGAGTCCCAAGAATCTCAGTGCAGTGCATGAACTCCGCAGCAGTGGCGAGGATCCTGAACTATTTTGGGTAGATTTGTAACTAAATTTTGCCCGGGCAGCGCCCTTAGGCTAATTTGTTCAATTTCCAACTGCCAAATGATTTTTGACCTGCGCAACAATACACACAGGTGTCCTATCTTAATACCCAGAGAACAGGAGAAAGTACTAGAAGTCCATTTGAAAAAATACCAGCCTTCAGCAGAGCATTATACCCAAGACCTCCAGCACTCAAGGCGGACACCATGCCTCAAGACCACTCAGACCCCTCCCTAATGTACTGATTTTGTTAGTCTCTTTATTTTATCCTATATTCATCACGGCCTGCCTATTTAATGGAAGCCATAATGGCCAGATAATCACTTGCCAGCCTCAAGGTCTTAGAATGAATCTGGATTTTGTTTTTCAAATATTCTGCCTCATTCCCAGGTAAACCCAGTCTACAGTTGGTAACAGATATTATCCTGGGAAGTAAAGGCAGCTGGTGTGATGTTGACCACATCACTTATCAAGTACCAACTGGTCTGTAACGATATTACTTTAGCTAACCTGGTGTATATAACAAACAAATAGATTTGTATTGATTAGCACTCGTGGAAAGAAGTAGAAAGGTAATAGAACCTCTTTCTATGAGTGCTAATCAATACATGTCCATTTGTTTAATTATTTGTATTGTTTCTGTGGCCTAACTGGTTCCTGTTCATTACATAGCTAACCCAATGCATCACTGGCATAAAAAGATTCCTTCACTTGACTTATTTCGTGGATAGTTCATCTTCTTGGCGATGAAGGTTCCGAAACTTGTGGATAGTTTAACTTTGCCGAACTCCTTAAGAAAACTGCAATATTTCTCTCTTAAATTCCCTTGCCAGGCTTTTGAAGCTAAGAGACAGTACATCGTATTTTAGACATTTGTTTTTCTTAACCATTTCTGTCTACATCACTCATTATCCTTGAGCATCTTATTTCATATTATCCACCACTCTCATGGTCCTTAAAATTTATCCAGCCTTATCTTCTCCATCACCTCATTCTACTAGAGTGGTCAAGAGAAGAATGTTTTGGCTGTCTATTGCCTGGCACTTTGATGCAATACACGTCGTGGTGTTTTCCCTCACTGTGTTATTTGCAAAATAAATTTGTCATTTTCTTTCCTTCAGTGTCTTCTTCTGCATTCCTCCTTAAAAGAGTGGTTGGCACATTGTGTTGTAGTTTACAGCTAGGCTGCCTTTCACCCATACATACCTGATTTCAGCGAACTCCTATTTAGTTGCCTTTTACAATATGCTTGTTTAAGGGGAAGGGTCTATTCTTGTCCCTATAAAATCTGGCCTCTTAACCCACAGAAGGATCTTCCCATGTAAGTCAATGCCTTTTACCTTCAAACCTGTTACATAGTTTCCTTTGAACAGATGTTGAACACCATTGATTCAGTCAACTTCCAACAAAGCAACCTTGTTGTCTGTGTACAATGGATAAATCTGTTGCTAACAAAAGGGTACTGTATCTGGGAGGGAATGTTATAAGGACAATAACTAGGCCTAATGAAACCCTCTAACAAGCATTAGTATTGATGTTTTATTTCTGAGGTAAAAAAGAAAGTTAGATGCATAAATATATTTATCTAAGGTATCTTACGTAATAAAATAATTACTGCATTTGTACTGTTTAATTCCTTTATTAAATTATTTGAATAGGTATTTTCTGTGCATGACTGAATTGTCTTATATATAAATATTAATCATTATTTGACCACAGGCTAGTGACTTCAAGCTTGCGGACAACTGATGACTGGACGACGTTCAGGACAATTTGTCCACCTGCGTCTTTCAACAAAGAACAAGCTGCCCGAATGTTTATGGCAGTCTGTTGTAAGTTTTCCATGTGCTGGTTTTCTGTTTACCCTTGTTTTCCAGGGAAATTTAGGGAAGGCAAAATGAAGTAACACTGCACCCTGCCAGTTAGTGAAAGGCAATTAAACAGGGTTATGTTTGCATTGCCTTGGCTCTAAGAATATCAAGAAAAGATATAAACCCGAACGAAAAGTATATTAGCAAGCTTCACAATATAACTAATACAAACAAAACGTGTGAACGTTGCAGCTATTGAGCCTTCATCAGCACACACAAAAAAAAAAAAAAAATACTAGGCTCTAAGAGTCACACAGAAATGCAACCAGGGCTTTTTTCTCCCTTAGGAAAGAATCTCTAAATAAGAAAGTGCTGGCAGTATTCAACCTAAAGTATTTTTACATTAGGACTGAAAAAAGAAAGTATAGGAAAAGGTGACAGAATGGCGTATCACTAGGAACAAACATCCCTGGTTGTGACTGTATACCCATCTCTGAACTCAGCTAATTGCTGCCACTGAGTGACTATAATGCTTGTTGTTTTTATGCATGTCTGATTTAAACAAAAGAAAATAACCTGCTTCCACACCTTGAGACGTTGTGTGAATCCTATAATTTTGTAGACTGCGATGTTGCTTTCTTTGTGTTCTAGTAAGACATCTGGAAGTTAGGGATGTCTACTCATTCAGGGGGTAAAAGACACACATATATTAGCAGTTTCTTTTCTTTTTTGTAATTCCGATAATACTATCGTCTAGTCGCTGTCTTCTGTTCTTACTTGTCTTACTAGGATCAATTGTCAATGATTATATTACACACACACACACTGTGTTCAAACTGTCATTACCTTGCATTCCGGGTGTTTCATTTATGTGAAGGACTTGCATTTCCAACACAGCTACACAAATCTTCTCAGTCGTTCTTGATAGTAATCAAGATAGCTTCTACTCAGTCATCCACATGAATCAAGACTTCTTTATGCTGTCATCAGTTATACTTTATAGCAGTCATTTTTCTCGCAGAACTGGACGATTCACTCCAGCTGTCAAACACCAACTGACTATCTCTTTTCTCATATTCAAACCCAGGCCTCTAACTTTCCTGTGTCCCTTGTTACCCTGGCCTATGACCCTACCTCATCATTGGGAAACCTTTTGGAAAATCCCATCGTTACATAGACCAGTGAGTATTCAGTGTATGATGTTGTCAGTTTCAGCTGCCTTTACTTTCCAGAACTTTTCCTGACACCAACTTTAAACCCGGCTATCCTGCGAGCTAAATCAGTTTTAAAAATCTGTCTCCGTGGGTTTCAATACAGGACCAGATGAGCACACTAGCTGCTACAACTGTTGCTCATGCATGACTCATATGAGAAAGACATTTTAATCTTTTGACAGTATTAAGTTTTCCATATTTGAAACTTTTAAAGTAATCTGAAAAACTTTCAGAGATTAGCTATCACAACCAACTGAACTTTACATTTTTATTTATATATATATATAATTTAGGGCTGTGAAAGATTTAGTATAAAAGCAGTGGCTGTTTTTGTGAATACTGTTCTTTCTTGACATGAGCATTTATACCAACACCAAGCTGAAACTGGGCATGCAGCTGGTATCTTTGAGTGGCTAGCACTGATTTCTTTTTGCACATAGGAGCTTTCCACATCAAATATTTGTTAAAATATCTGGTGATAGGTCTGTTTAAAGTAATGTCTGGACAGGACGTAAGTTATTAAATGGTCTGTATTACATCAGCTGCCCTAACTTTCCAGATCTCTAGTTCCCAAATTGTTTGTTTGTTGTTTTAGTATCCAGAAGCCATGAGTTGTTAACCCTTAGGCTCGTTATTATGGATATCGCAACCTTTCGGCCTTGATTCCATTGTAAATACCGTAAATCAGGGAGAAATGTGGCTTTTCTGCCTACCCCTGGGAGTGAACCCGGACCACAAGGAGTCCGTCACCCGGTCACCGCGCAATCCGGTTTAGCCAACTACGCTAGAGAGCGGGGCAGTTTCCAAATTATAAGACTAGGAATCATATTAGTCATGGAAAATTCAGCTTTAGCACAATTTTATACTCCCCATACATTCGACTTCTGGTTTTGGGGGTATGGAAAAATGTGACATATGAAGGGGCTTTGAGTAAATTTGGTATGGATAATAAAACATTTTTTAGAATGTAAGTGGTCAAATTGACCCTTTAGTGTTTATAGGAGGAAAGGCAGTCTTGCCACATGTGTTACAACAGTGCTGTCATGCTCTCTTTCTCCCCCCCCCCCCCCTCTCTGTTTTTTGTTTTGTTTTCTCCTTTGCCCTTGCTCTCTGCCTAGCCCTCTCTCTCCTTTTTCACTCCTCTCTCTCTCTCTCTCTCTCTCTCTCTCTCTCTCTCTGTCTCTCTCTCTCTCTCATATGTTAAAATAACATATTTATGGTGAAAACCCAGGTCATGCTGGCCAAGGCAGCTTTTGTGTGCGACAGGATGAACCTTATGCTGATATCTTTATCTGGCTGCCAACTCGTCCAGAGTAAAATAATACATCTCACTGGTGGAATGGCCTCATTCTAAACGTTTGACTTGTTTGTGAAGCCTGCTTACAACATCACGTACACTTCATTAATTTATATATTGTAATCCATTATGAATGATACTAAACACATTTATGTTTTTCTGTTGTAAGTTGTAAAAAAATTTTAGGGAGGGGGGTTTTAGAAATATTGTTTTCCTGTATTTTCATTTTGTCTTCAGGTTTAATGTTACAATTTTTAATTCTATGTGCCTAACATTGAAAACCTATGCTTTTTTTGTGTGACCAATGTTGTTTAGTTTTGTGAAGTTTTTTAAAACCATTTAAGTAAAAGTACAGTAGTGAAGGTTCTTTTTTCCATGCCTTTAGGCATATAGGGCTAGACCTATATTTGTATAGGCCAATCGACACAAGATAGGTGATGTGGTCAGCAACACGCCGGCCGCCTTTACTGTCCCAGGACTGCACCTGGTAACAACTCAAGGCTGGGTCGACCTGGGAGTCGAGGACATTTTTTTAAAAAGTCCGTCTCCGGCAGGGAGCGAACCCATGACTTTCCTATAAAAACATTTAAGCCTCTGTTTTAAAGTATTTTTAACCGATTTAGTAGATAATTATTTTGTACTGTTACCTGTATTAAAAAAATTAAAAGTCAGACCACATGTAATTAAAATGATATGTTAGGGGGAGTAAAGTATCATATATACTCACACACACACACACACACACCAAAACAGTATATTTAAGTCATTTGGAGGTGTCGATTTCAGAGTTTTTGTTTTCCCCCGGAAAAAGCATGCTAAAATATTTGAAAATCTATAGACATCCTATTTACTCAAGCTCTTTAGTGAAACCATCAGATCTCTAGTATTGTGGCTAGTATATTTTTAAACACAGTAATGGTAAAACCGTAATGCCGGGTTTGATCCCAGCTGCAGGCCATGCGCCTTGTGTTGGTTTCGACAGTGGTATCAAGAAAGCCGACCTTTCAGAAAATAATGGCAAACTACTGGACGTAAATTTGCCTAGAGAAACCACACAGCAGCCAGGGGCTGTTAGTGTTGGTTCTGCAACGTCCTGTAAAGGATACGCAACTAACCTTAATGGTAACACACTATGTGGACAGTTTATTCATACACCAGCTAGTCCAGTTCTGGATTTAGAAACGGGGCTAAGAATTGCTATTGATCTGGATTTAGAAATAGTACTAAGAATTAGCCAGTCAGGTTCTGGATTTAGAAATAGGGTTAAGAATGAGTCAGTCAGGTTCTGGATTTTTAAAAAGGGTTAGGAATTAGCTAGTCCAGTTCTGGATTTAGAAATAGGTTTAAGAATTAGCTAGTCCAGTTCTGGATTTAGAAATAGATTTAAGAATTAGCTAGTCAAGTTCTGGATTTAGAAATAGATTTAAGAATTAGCTAGTCCAGTTCTGGATTTAGAAATAGATTTTAGAATTACCTAGTCCAGTTCTGGATTTAGAAATAGGGCTAAGAATTAGCCAGTCCAATTTTCTGAAAATTGATGGGGCACTAAGGAATCCCACAGAAAATTATCAACTTTGTAAAGGCAACATATAAAGACATGAAATGTTGAGTTCTTCATGAGGGAAAGCTTACAGATACATTTGAAATAAAAACAGATGTGTAACAGGGATGTCTTTTGTCGCCTCTCTTATTTTTACTGGCTATAGACTGGATTATGAAAACAGTAACTGTTAACACCAAGAATGGAATTCATTGGACCCCTACAAAACAGTTTGATAATCTGGACTTCGCTGATGATATTTCTTTTCTGTCCCATTCACAGAATCAAATGCAAGATAAATATACTTTATGCGAGATCACAGCAGCTTGGTCTTAAAATCCATAAAGAAAAGACAAAGATAATGAGAATAAATCAGGCAAATAGTAATGTGGTTTCTCTTAATGGCACCCATTTGTCTTTTAAATTTCACAGATGTGATTTTTTAACATTTCCATAAGACATGATGCTTGTAGTGTCTAGAGTAGGTGGGTATTGACACACTGCAGGATGTAAAGGCACTCATTACAAATTCAGTGAATGCTATTGTCAGTTTGGCTGTAAACATTTTTCTTTATTCATTGTTCTGCAAGTTACTTAGGGTATATTTTTGACATCACAGTAATTGTATATTTTTTATGACATGGCAGTAATTGTATTTTTTTTATGACATGACAGTAATTGTATATTTTTATGACATGACAGTAATTGTACATTTTTCTGACATCAGTTTAAGTGCATATTTTTATGACATTAGTTTAAGTGCATAATTTTATGACATCAGTGTAGCTTACTCAAATTTCTCAATAGACAACTCCTCATTGGTCAGAACAATTTTGCATATTTTTGTGTGTGAATTTAATTATTATTATTCCTGCCAATATTTATTTACTGTTTTAATGCAAAGACAATTTTTTGTTTGTTTGTGTACTGCAAATAATAATTTTTATATTAGTTTTTAACAGCCAGTATTTGTATTTTGTTTTATACAATTATCTCTCCATATTTAACAAATCTATGATCCCTGCCATGGAAATTTAATCGTGTCTGTCAATAGCCTTCTGTCTTTTTGTTAGTCATTTCCAGAACTGATTTTCTTCCATACCATACTGTCTGTCTTCACTCTTGGTCACTTTTTCTCTCCTTAAATATTCTCATTTACCAAAAATGTTCCAGTTTTTTTTTCCTTCATGACATTCTCAAAGGATGGCTTGTTATGTTTTGATGGGGATGTTGACTCCTATTTGCACCTAATTTCATTTAACACAACACTGCATTATTGTTTCCACTTTTCCATGGTGTTTTCATCATTTTCTGTCTGATTCACTTATATCCATGTGGATGGTGCTGTGTGCTTTAGAACTCTCTCTCTCACCTTATTTGAAACAGATGTTTCAGAATATTCTTCATTCCGGAAAACTCTCTCTTAGCTTGAGCTCCACAGATCTGTTGTTATCAAGACATCGGAGTACTCATACAGCCACTTACTTCAGACAGGCTTTTTTTGTAATCTACATATTTGATAGTGTTCACTTATAAGCATTCTTATCTTCATTGACATTTGATATTTTAAATAAGCAGTTCACATTTGTGAAGTGTATTTTCCACTTTGTACTTCACTGGTTTAGCTATATTTGATATCATGTACTGTGTTATTTGAAACAGATTGTGTTTTATTACACAGCAAAGGCTTGAATGCTGTTCTTTTTTTTAAACATTAAATTGTTAAACATATTATAATAAATGAAATATGTAATTTTATTATCTGTTTATAATTTGGTAATATTTTTCAAGCAGATGTAGTTTAGAGATCATGATTTATTTCTTGATATAGTATTTATATTAGCTGTATATTTTAAAATTCAATTGAATGTGTAATGTTAAACTCAACTCTTTGAGTCCTAAGGAACACATTATGCCTATGTTAAACTCAACTCTTTGAGTCCTAAGGAACACATTATGCCTATGTTAAACTCAACGCTTTGAGTCCTAAGGAACACATTATGCCTATGTTAAACTCAACTCTTTGAGTCCTCAGGAACACATTATGCCTATGTTAAACTCAACTCTTTGAGTCCTAAGGAACACATTATGCCTATGTTAAACTCAACTCTTTGAGTCCTAAGGAACACATTATGCCTTTATAGGTTTCTAGCTAGAAAGCAAATACTACTTGGGAAATATTTTCCATGTAATGTTTCATTTATTCTTTGTTACTGTTTCCTTCAACAGGTTAATTCACCCACCATCTGTAAATTACACAGCAGTTCAAAGAAAAAACATCCACATCTGATCTCCATTGAGTTATTCAAAGAATTCACATATCTACATATGTTAATTATTCAGTAATTCAAAGAATATATCTATCAAAATATGCACATCACCAAACAGTTAAAAAAATGCATCAGTCCACATGTTTCATTATTGAGCTATTCAAAGAAAACATCTTAACATGTATTATTACTGACTAATTCAAAGAGTATGTCTATAAAAATACAAACATCATTAAGCAGTAAAAAAAAAAAACTATTCATCATTTAGTAATACCAAGTAGCTATTAGAATATTTACTTACATAAAATGCAATTAAACAAAGTTATATCTATCCACACATATGCATAATCAAGTAAATTTACGTGCATCTTCATATAATTTAAACTTTCTCCCAACACTTTCTTCTTATTACTTACTCTTTATGCTATGAGTTAATTACACTGAATAGATGCATTTTTGGCACAAATAGATGTGAATAATGTATTATGAGAAATAGCCTTCTATACAGGAAGGTTGCGTTTTGATTTACATTTGTTCATAATTTGAGTTATGTTTATTTATATTGGTAGTTCAAGTATTTATATTTAAATTGCTTGTTATTGTTGCTGCTTTATTTGCAGACTGTTAATTAATTGTGAAAAAACTTTACATGTTTGTTGTTGACTTCTAATTTCCTCTTCATATTGACAGTTGTTGGTTGGCTAATTGCGCATGCTTCTGTTGTTGAATTATATAAAGCACTGTTCTGGGTAATAACAATCTCATACTTTTCCTAGTTCTCATATGTTAGTGAAATATGATTTAAAATTGAAATGGGCACCAAAGGATGTTCTTAGCTCTTACATTCGTTTTGTCTAGTTCTATCATGTGTGTGATCTGTTATAGTGGTAGTGTATATTTATCTTACTTTTGTGTAGGTTTTTGTTTAGTTACTCCAACTGTATCATAGACAGTATTAGTTCTGTATATTTGTCTGCCTGGTTTAGTTACTCCAGTTGTATCATCTTCTGTCTAGATCCTGTAAATTTATTCCAACTGAATCTAGTTACCTAATAAATGAACTGTTATGTAAACTTGTAAATTTATCCCAAAACTGAATCTAGTTACTTGATATATGAACTGTAGTGTAGAAACTCAATTTATTCCACAACTGAATCTAGTTACTTGATGTATGAACTGTTATGTAGAAACTGTAACTTTATCCCACAACTGAATCTAGTTACCAAATAAAGAAACTGTTATATAGATCCTGTAAATTTATGCCACAACTAAATCTAATTACTCTGTAAATCCTGTAAATTTATTATACATTTTTTTTCCCTAGTTAGTGCAGTAAAATTTTTTTGTTATGTAGATATTGTAAATTATCCTACATTTGATCTAGTTACTGCATTTGTGTAATAGATGTTTTAATGTAGATACTGTCAGTTTATTCTAAATAAGATCTAAGCTGCAGTTATGAAACTCTTGTTTTACAGGTACTGGAAATATATCCCACATTTGATCTAATGATACTAATTGTACAGTACATTTATTATAGTTTTGTTCAGTCTAGAAACCCAGCTGTAAAATCTGTTATATAGGTAGTATACTTATCCTGTCTTAAAAAGGTTGGTTACTCTCTAGTCATGCAATTGACTGTAGTTATTATTTAAATTAGTTTAATTAATTGTTGTTTACTGATACATGATGTCAAATTCCAATGAAATTAAAAAAAAATGTTGGATGTTTATTTCAATTATAGATAAACATAGTCGTACCAAAAGTATGTGATGGCAGGTCTTCATTAAGAAGAAGTATATTATAACGGTATTAAAGCAAAAAAAAAAATGTATTTCCATTTATCATCCATTGGAGAATTAGTTCTAAAAAAACTAAAGCAATGCTGTTTAATCCTGTCATATCCTACAGCTTTGTCTATGTCCTCTTGACATATTCATCTGCCTCTCTTCTCCATTTGTTTTTGAGATACTTTTATCTCTTCTTCCCCCTGAGTAAGAGGACTTTTATTTGAACTGTCATCAAGTTTTCACAAAGTGTACCCCATCCATTAATAGTGTCTTTTCATCTGATCAATTACTGGAATTTGTTCAGTTTTCTCCCTTAGCTCAACTTGTTATTCCCTATATTGTGCACATGCACCAGTTATTAAAGGTAACATATTATTTTTCTTTTTCACATTTACCAACTGTAAACTCTGGCAGAAATTTCTGGTTGTTCGTCCACTTCTGGACTGCAGTCCTGTTTCAGAACCTGAGTGTTGTGTGTGCATCCATTTTACAGATCTGGCTCATTTTTATGCAGACTGCTGGTTCCTTGCCTCTCAGGCAGATGCACTCTGACTATGAAGGAAGCTCCCAATTAGTCGACTCTTAAGACATGCTTTTGGGTAGGCAGTGGATCTATTCTTTTTTTTACCCCCTGGTATAGGGCCCGGGACCCCACACAGGGGTAACAAATTGTTAGCTGTTTTAACAATTCTCATATTTCTAATCAGTGAGGAGGTATTACTAAGAGTTATGCCCTACCATGTATTTCATGCTTTTTTTTTTTTTAATCAATGCCATTAGGGTATAAAGTGCAAATTGTGCCATAACATTTCTTACCTTGTATAGTGCCCTAGTATCCCTTACTCTGCAGATATTTTCTTTTACACAAAAAAAAAGTTTGTAATGTAACTATTATTTTGTATTTTGAAATATACAGAAGTATAGGTCATATTTAATGGAAATTAAAACAAATCTAATACACAGGTTCTGGAAAGTCTGAATGAAAAGATAATTTTTGAAGAAATTAAAATGAGATATTTGAAATTGACCCTGTTAAAAAACTAAATATACTTTTAAAAACCATACTGAAGGAGAAGGTCCAAGGCAAGAGAACGAGAGGTAGACAACATTACATGTGAGAGGACAAGATCAAGAGATGGACGACCAGCATTCTGTACAACCAGGACAAAAGACAAGAGTATGTTGAAGATTTATTGCAGCCAACTTTCAGTGAGGAGAAGGCACCTGATTGACACATTGTTTATAGTGTGGAGTATGTAATACCACTTACTCCATGTGGACTGAACAAGTGACTTACATATGTCAACTGTTTTAAACTTGGCTGCACTGACTTGCCCCCGGTTATTAGAAGACATCCAGAGATGAACCAGTAGCAGCTAATGTTTTAGAGTAAACAGAACCGGGAGAGAGATAATGTTGGAGATTTGGCACTCAACTTTTTTATAATCATTCTTGTTTTGTGAATTCTTTTGACTGTTCTTTATCCCCCCCCCCCCCCCCCCCCCCATAAGTTTTCCTTTCTAAAATGGATCATTTTAGAACTTGTGAAAAGGCAATAAGATCACTAATGTAATTGCCCATAACTAGTCTTTTTAGATTAACAGTGAACTATGGTATGTTAGTGATTTTTTTTTTTTTAAACTATTCTACACAGCAAAGCTTGACATTTTAAAATGTCTTTGTGAGCTGGCCTGTGTTGTTTCTTATCTATTTTAATGCTTTGTCTGAAAATATATAAAAAAAAATTGTTTCTGAAAAGAAAAAAAAACAGACTAAGTTAAAACTAACTTTGTGTTTTGTTAGAAGTGTGAAGAAAAATGAAAATGAGATATATAAAAGCGAATGGAGCGAGTAGTGTACAGTATAAAAATTGTTGAAATAAAATGTAAGCAATTTGTTTGAGATCTGAAGTTCTTTCTCCCTCCTCTCTTTTTCTTCCTCCCTCCTCTTTTTTGTTTCCTATAGCTTTCTCTGTCCTTCTGTCAGTAGGATTCCTTTCTTTGATTCACTTAACTGATAGTATTTCTATCTTGAACGTTTGATGCAGCAAAGCAAGATCTAAGGCAGAGGTCTCCAAACTTTTCATGTTGGTGACATGCTATTAAACCAACAATAATTTTGTGGCACAGTAATTCAGTCTACAGCAAACCAGAGGTTACAGTTTGAACATTTACTTTGTTTAAGCAGATTATTCTGTTTAACGCTTTGTTTGTTCATACTTCACACTGCAAATTGCATTAAAATATCACGACACAAACTGGCAAGCTCAGATCTAAGGTAATGTGGAAGCTGAGGCTCTGACCGCAAGAACAACTGTTGGAGAACTGAGAGCAGATAAAGGGCACTGTACCTATGACATGTGTGAACATTCTGATGCAGTCAATAATAATTAGTTCAAACTTATGGTAGTGGGAGGCTGAGGACAACAAATATTTTGGGTAGAAGATTTGAGGTGCACAGTTACAACTGCAATTATTGGGAGTAAAAACAGGCATGATAACATGCCATCAACCTGTGTATATTTGGTGCTAATGTCCCCTGGATGCTGATGTATATGTTGAATGGGGAATCTGAGCAACTATGGACATGCAGTGAAGATTCGTCTTCCGCCTTTCTAGCCCCCAATGGAGCATAGGCCCTCAACCAACTCACTTCAAGTCGTTCTATCAATCCTTTGCTGTATGCACCTCTCCCTATGTCCTCCCTATCTTTCTAATTTCATTCTCCAACTCACTTCTCCATGTGTTTTTGACCTTACTTTATTCCTACGGGTTTGAATGCAAAAGTTGCGTATCCTTTACAGGACGTTGCAGAACCAACCCCAGCAGCACCTGGCTGTTGTGTGGTTTCTCTAGGCAAATTTATGTCCAGTAGTTTGCCATTGCTTTCTGGACGGTCGGCCCCCTGATACCACTGGCGAAATCAATGAATGCAAAGATATTTTAATTATATTGTTCGGTTTTCTCAATGTGTGTCCTATCCAACGCCAGCGTCTTTTCTTCTCTTGGTCTACTGGAGCTTGCTTTGCTTAGTTCTCTCCAAAAGCAGTGAAGACAACCGAACAGATATATATTTATCATCCCTAGCTTCAACAGCCTACCTGCAATTTTACTCCCTCTGGGAGGTTACACACGGTGCAGTGTTGATTTTGTTTTGGGGAGCAAAAAGGAATAACACTAGACTAGAGCCCTTTCTAAATCTGCTCTTCTTCAGCAGCAAAAAAAAAGCATCCATGCTAACAGTGCCAGTCTCATAAAGATCAGAAAATCGCTTCCATTGCACTTCGAGTGTCACCCAGCCCCCTGCTAGCTTCCCTCTGAATGGATCTTGCTGGGTATCAGCGGCGTCAACACATATAATCACGTGGGGGAAGGGAGCTCCGCCTCTAAAAATGGGTCTAAAACTTATTCAAGTGGGTAACAAAAATGTGTTTTCAAATATAATGATATATCTAAAGTAATAAGAACTGTATCAAAAAATACTTGAAAGAAGAACTTGTTAAGAGACCTACTTAACTAGCACTCTTGTTAATGTTCTAGGGGGCATAGTTCTTTCCTCCAACCCCTCCCCCCTCCTACAATTTATTTTGGTAGATACATGACAGATATCGCGTTTTGCGTTAGCTGCTGAATGTGAGTGGCGTGGTAGATACTCTCGGCCGTGGCGGTAGTCGCTGGAAGTGCGCAATTTACATCTGACTGAGGCCCTGATAGAGTATATTTTCGGCCTCGATAATTTGGTACCCTGATTCGGAAGATAGCCCAGTTACCTTTACATGATCCCCGCAACCCTTCACTCTGTTCATCGTATCATTAAATAGCTGGCTGTTCAGAGAAGCGGCAGCTCAATTAATCAGACTTTTCATTGTCCTGCAATGTGTACAGTTGGTTGTTCCTTGCCTTGGCAGATATACTCCGAATTCAAAGGAAGACCCCAGTTAGTCGACTCTTACGACATGCATGTTGGGGAGGCAGGGCGTCTATTTTTAGTTCCTGACAATCGGGCTCATGCCGTGTCATTGACGAATCGGGCATATGGTGCTGGATTCATACTTTGTTAACCAAAAAGCGCTCGAAGGGTGAACTGATCATCACCTCATCGGTCTCCTTTGCTTTCCGGTACTTTATCTTATAAATATTTTAGACACGGTCAACCTGGAAGGTTATTGACTTTGATGTCCTAGAAACGTGACACCGTTGACGCCGAAGGCACTGCCCTAGATACTTTTGCTTTGAACCCTAGTGGAACACCCTATCAGGTCACGCTGCTAGAAATGAATTCATACTGGTTTTGTTTTACCTGTGCACATTACAACAGTTAGAAAGATCACCCGCCTCCCTTTTCCACCTTTTTTTTCAAAAAAACCTCTCGGTGCTTGAACCTTACTTCTATACAATTTAAACAGAAATGTTTCTAAATGTGTTACTCGCATATAGCAGCTGTTGCGTCTTGTTGTCCTAGTTATTAACATTTCTTCTTGCATTTGTGAGCAAGCATTATCGCTGTTTACGCATTGCTTAAAGTTGAAACCCATACACTTATTTCTGCCAAATTCCTTGAATACCTTATAACTTGCATTATTTCCGATTATTTTAATTGGCCTGTTTATTTAGCCACCGCCAGAATACGCCTATTAGGTCAACGAAAATTCCCATTTTTGTGAGTCTGTCTTCACTATTGTTATCGAGTAAATTTATAAAAGCTCTAGGCCAGGGAGGTTATACAGGGCACCATAATAAACCCGGAAGAGTGAACGGACATTGTGCATCAAGTCAGGATGAGACCAGATACGGTTCTGCACTCTGCAGCAAAACGCCAGTTCATCCTGTTAGAGGTGCACGAGTCGCGGATGGAAGAAAATCACCTGCTCAAGTTCGAAAAGTACAGTGAATTGGTGGTCAGTCTGAGGAGCGATGAGGCGCACAGTAAAACTCGCTAGACTGGAATAGAACTTTACATCCCTAAAAGCCAAAGCGTTCGATTAGGTCTTCCAGTGTCTCTCTACCAATTGCCAAAGTTTAATGTCTGTCCGACGTCTGTTGGGGGTCAGGTCGTGGTCAGATATGACTGAGCTACCGTATAACAGTAGCCGGTACCACCTGTACTCTGTTACGTCGAATGTTAGGCGGCGTATACTAACTAACTCAACATCCCATATTGTGCCAAATGCTTCAGGCAGAGAAGCGTATTGGGGAGAATACTAGCCTTTTCCTAGGAAGAATAAATGCAACCTGAAAACGTTATGTTATGGCAGGGCAGACCAGGCCCTTAGCCTGGGCTGGCAGCTGGTCTAGGAGGGAAGCTCCGATGGGCGGAAGATATAACACTGCTCTCCTGATCCGGCAGATTCTGCAACCTGCTTTGTTCCAAACGTACTGGTGTTATCTTTTCTTTTGAGTAAACAAGGCAGGTCTAGGAAGGGATTTGATGCATGGGCAACATATGATCTCTACAATACTGCCCAGGCTTTGAGCTATGGAAAGGATGAACTTTATCCCTGGCCGTAATTGGTCTCGGAAATATATCGAGAGGCAGCAGTTACAGGTTATACGTTCGTGTAATCTGACGTAGATGAGGGCGCCACAGGTTGCCTTCGACGTTGGGAGACATCTTCGAATGTCACTGATCAACTACCGTCCGCCTCAAGCTGGGCAGCCCCCAGCCAATAAGGTGTTGATCCGCCACAGCTTGCATGCGTCAATGAGTGCTTGGAGCTAGGACAAAATTCGCTCTGCCGGCTGTAAAAACCAATGCACCAGGCAATAAAAAGAAACAACCTCAAGCTTCGACTTGGCTCTTGGAACATGAGGACCGTGTGTCCCGGGTTTTCCACTGACCTAGAAAAATTGTATGATGTGAAAAAAAAAAGGCTATTGTTGATGTTGAACTCAACATTATTGAAAAAGATATTTCTGGCCTACAGAAAACGCGTCTGCCAGAGGAGGGGTCCATTTTAGATTTGAACAACGGATCAACATCATGGCACACGGGTAGTAACCCATAAGTGCTCCGTTCTTCTTCTAACTCAAGTCTGAGTCCGAAGAAGCTTAGCACAGACTCTGGAGCACCAGCGAGGATCTTGAAATACCCACGATAGATTTTTAACTCAAAATTTAGCCCGGGCAACACCGTTAGGCTTCTCTTTTCGATTTCAAAATGCAGAGGGATTTTTATATGCCCAATAATGCAAACGGGCGTCCGATCTCACTAAACAGAGACCAGAGGGAATTACTAGAAGCCTAAGTCCACATAAAAAAAAAAAATCTCAGCCTTTACCGGGGATTGATCCTGGAACCTCTAAGCACTCGAGGCGGACACAATTCCTCGAGACCACCCAGCTCCAAGTCCATTATAGAAAATTTTTATAAATTCTTCTGGAAAGGCAGAGGCCAGGAAGAAATCCGTATGTATTAAGTGGGATTTTCAGGAAAGAATTTACTGTAGGGATCAGTTGAGAGTCCTACTGGAGGAAGTGACAGAATATTATCTCTACGATTGTCTACCTCAAGCGATTTTATTACCCTTGTTACTGCATATGCACCCACTCTAACATCAACAGAGGATGCGAATAAATCTTTTTATGAAGAACTGGGTAATGCAGTGAAAGCAATTCCTAAATCTGACGGCATCTATATACTTGGTGATTTTAATGCTCGCGTTGGGTCAGACTCAAACGCATGGCCAGTTTGTCTTGGAAAATATAATGTTGGCCTCATGAATGAAAATGGGCAGAGACTACTGGAATTCTGCACTAGAAGTGACTTGTGCATCACGAACTCCTTTTTCAAAAATTTTCTCCTTCTTCTTCTTTCGTTTGCTTAACACAGATTATATATTTCTGCATTGTTATCTCTAGTGTGAACTTTACTGTCTTTTGTAATTCACCCAGCGACTCGTAAAGTTTGACTTGCACCGATGTTTCTCTTGGCCAAAAGTTTTGCCAGACCGCCAAGATCTGGCCACTGGCACCAGCTGGACCTTATTCTCACAAGGAGGCATTACTTGTACTGTATATAACTAACTCGTAGCTACCATAGTGCGGACTGAGATATTGACCTTTCCCTAGTTACTGCAAGAGTTCGAATGAAACCAAAGAAAATTGTCACCTCAAAAAACAAATATATCCCTGGGTTAAATATTTCCAAAACTATAGACCCTGAAACGTGTTTTGAGTTCCAACAACATTTTGAAGATGCTTTCACTGATATCCAGGATAGCTGTACAGCAAGTCTAAAATGGGATTCAATTAAGGAGACTGTTTACAAAACATATATCAGTCTATGGGTTTAGATAACAGAGAAGTAAAGACTGGTTTGAAGCAAATAGCCAGACACTCCAATAGACCAGTCAGCACATGTGAGATGATTTGGTCACCATCACCGCCTCTGCTTCCCAGGATATTACTTGGTAACAATTTTAGGTTGGGTGGAGATGGATGTCAGGGTTAAATTTGAAAATAAATCAATAAATAAGTCTAGATGTGGATTCTTTCTTACCCAAGACCTTAAGGCCGGTAAGTGAGAGTCTAGCCACTAAGCTACTAGGGCTGCTCATTCATTAGGTACTGACTGTTTAGCTTTGATTGAAATGTACGTTTGATGTCGGTGTGTATTTACCGTTCACGTTCACTATTTTTCATGGGCTTTCATGCTATATTATGTCAAGGTAAAAGGAGCCGCCGTGGTGCAGTGTCTACACGCTTGCCTGCGAATCCTACCGTCGTGGGTTCTGGTCCAGACCTTTTTCTAAATGACCTTGGCTCTCAGGTCGTCCCAGCCTTACAGTGGTACCAGGTTAAGTCACGGGTAGTAAAGGCGGGCAGAGCGATGTTAACCACATCATCTACAGAGTGTCGATTGGACCACAAAATATAGGTCTCGCCCTACATGCCAAGTATGCCTTAAGGCGTGGAAAAGGGTCCTTTACTTTACTTACAATCAACGTAAATGAGAACATTAAAAAATATTTTGCAACATCGGAACACGCCGAAAAAGGTTACAGAAGAAAAGAAGATATTATTTAACGCTACAACTTTTCACTGGGCGAGATATTACCGGTTTTCAAAATGCACACCAAAAAGGAATCTCCAGGGAGCCCCTGAGGCCATTGAAATACAACGCTGGCGTGATAATAGATTTCTTTCGGACAGGCTGGTCACGAATGTTTACTCTCCTCGATTACAAAAGCTCTTTCATTGTCGTAAACAGTTTGAACATCACGAAATGCTGAAGCAATCGCTTCATCTGCTGGAAGATTTTTGAAGTTAAGTTACGAGGTCACAACCTTGTTTGCTGGCTTAGAAAACAAAAACAAAGGATATTCATTGTAAATTATAGTGACAGTTATCTTTTTTAAATTTTATTCATGCTTTTTATTAAAATAGAAAAGTTACAATATGATTCTTCTAATCTTCTGTACAGAGATTTCTATTCTATATGATGATATAATCATTTATCAAAAATTTCGCAACGTGTGGAGACGTTATTTTGGGCGAACGAGTTACTATTTCATAAACCGCAATATGGGTTGAGATGATGCTATGGTAGCGGTATTGAACTGTAGCTGCTGGGGATTGGACATTCGTACCAGCTAGGATTACAGGCAAATCTTATCGTGGACACTTTAAGCTGAAATATGCCATCCTTTATCACTGCTGGTTTCTGTTGGTACTTTCACTAAAGCCCTATGATCTGATGGGATCTGCTCGCAGACCAAAAAGTGAAACACGATAAGGTCTGGGTGATTGAAGGGCCATAAAATTGAATTATCAGTGGCGGAAACTGAGACCAGACTTTTCAGAAAATCCTGGCACATTGAAGTGTTCTGATGTATCGAGTGACTGTGGAAGGTCAGAACGTGTTTAGTTGTTGTTGCATAAGATTGTGAGAACGCGGACTGTTTTCGACACCAAAACTGTTCGGGCGTAAACGTTATTATTGAAAGCGGATTCACAAGAGAGACGTACTAGAGTGCAGCATTACCAGTGTGTTTGGATGCTGAAGTTCTGGTGCCTGCTTTGGGCTACCACACACATAAATAGCCTACAAGCACACATGGCTGTCGAAGAGGAGAGATAAACAATTCATTAAAATAAGGCACATAAGCCTGCCGAAATAGTGATAGACAGGCCGACCGACAGATAAAAAGATTGACGGAAGGATTAATAAGGGTGATGGGTGAAAGGATGGATAGATAGTTGGACAGACATGTATGCACACTTGAAGAAATTAATAAAAAGACAAGCTTAAAAGTACACCGAAAGACATTCAACAGATATACAGAATAAATAAACACACAGAGTGTATATATATATATATATATGTCTATTATTTCTATCAGTCGTACTGTCTACTTTATACACACACACAGAGTATATGTATATATATATATATATATATATATATATATATATATATATATATATTCTGTGTGTCTGTTTACTTTATACACACACACACAGAGTATATATATATATATATATATATATATATATATATATATATACTCTGTGTGTGTGTATAAAGTAAACAGTCCGACTGATGGAAACAATAGATAAAAAATAGAGATACTGGCATAGAGATAGACAGACGGACACACACACAGGCAGATAGATAGACGTCTAATAGACAGGTTGACATACATATCAATAGACAAATGATCGACACAGAAGTTGGTAGATACTCATAGACAGACAGAAGAATAGACATACAGACAGCCCAATAGCCAAACAGACCGAAGGAGGCTGATTGAAAACTTGATTCGCTGGTTCTCACTCAAGGCTAAAACAAATACTTCAAAAGAACATTAACCAAGATAAATATCCATATCGTCTGCCACGGAAGATCCAGTATACATCTCTCTTGGAATCGATATCCCTTTTCTAGTTTCTGCTGGAAACATCAATAACAAAAGCGTTATCCTATTTCCAGGCTGACAAGTAAAAACAACCTAATTCCACATTTATTCCAAATTCCCACACTTGAAGTAAAGGTTTCATTTTCTCCGCCATGCATACAAGCGATCGATCGTGCTAATGTCCGGTTTACGAACATCGTAGACGCTGTGCCAGCGAACCAAGCGGAAATTTGTCTGAAAGATAACCCCGTAACATCAGCAATCTTCAGTTCACAAATGTCCAAACTGGCAGAAATGGTCGGTTTTGTGAAAAGAAAATGTGAAGCTTCTTTTCCATGTATTTGTATCGTCTATTGATCAAGGGAAACATTTCTGAATGGAAGAAGCTAGATTATACGCACCTTTTTTTTTATGTACAAACACTTACATACACAATGGCTTGGGTGTGCATACAAATGTGTGTGCCCCATATATTGATATGTACAATTTTCAACAGGACAGAGCACTTTTAAGTTGTCATATTTTTTTTTCTTCAAATCATTTTTGAAAAAAATAAATAAATATTGCTGTGGTTAAAAAAAAAAAAAAATTTAATATACTTTAGGGAAGCCCTGATATGGCGAAAGACAGAGTACCGCTTTTCAGATCTGACAACTTCTGTAGCAAGTTTTCTTCCAAAACGTATTGGTGTTACAATGCCTTTGCAGTAAAATTACAAGCCGTGCTAAATGGGCAACATATGGTCTCTACAATACTGCCCAGGCTTTGTGCTATGGAGAGGAGGAAATTTATCCCTGGCCTTGATTACAGGTGATTCTTACGGCTCTCTGTAACATAGTATAACAATACAATTGTCTGGATAGAACTTCCGACGCTTAGAAAACGGTAGATTGCAAGAGACCATATTTTTTTTAAGTGGAGTTTATTCATTTTTTTTTCATGCTTTTCATCCTGCATTATATGTTTTACAGACAGCCAAACAGACCGAAGCAGGCTGATTAAAATCTTGATTCGTTGATTCTCACTCAAGACTAATTTTGTGTATTTGTGTGGTATTTTTTATATATGTATGTGCTGATGCAGGCTCCATAACCGCAAAGTTCACGTTTTGTTTGCGTTCCTTACATTGCGAAGTCGGCCGGGTGTCACCGGGGCCCTCACGGGAAGCAAAGAATAGTGACACTGCACCCTACCAGGCATGTCGTAAGAGGCGACTAAGGGTAGGGTTGGGCTTGAGGTTGGCTACCTCATCCTGTAAAAACCATAGCCACAAAAACCAACCAACCATGGATAAGTCAAAAAGAGAAGCAAGTAAAACCCAGCCAACCAAGATGAGGGGAGGCTCTTCAAATAGAAGAAGTATGACACCGTGTGGAGAAAGCCGTAAGGAGTCCGGACCGTTGACGTACCTCCTCTCAGCTAGGAAAACCTCCAGAACTGACACCTGGAATGTTAGAACTCTCTATGATATCGGGAGAACAATGAAAGTAGCAAAGGAAATGAAACATTATAGAATTAGTATTTTAGGGTTATGTGAAACTAGATGGACTGGGGAAACTGTTTTGTTTTCAGGACACACAAGGAAAATTCGCCCCACAGTAAAGGAGTGGCCCTGATGCTATCGAAAGAAGCAGACAGGGCACTAATAGAATGGAAAGCTGTGAGTCCCAGAATAATAAGAGCATCTTTTAGAACAGTGAAACAGAAGGTGAACATATCGGTAATACAGTGTTACGCACCAACACATGATAAAGATGCATCTGTTAAGGAAGAATTTTACATGCAGCTTCAAAATATTATAAATAATGAAAGGGCAATAAAACAATTTTGATGTGTTACCTGAATGCTAAGATAGGATCAGACAATACAGGTTATGAAAAAATTATGGGAAGACATGGTCTAGGAGTAATGAATGAAAATGGAGAATTGTTGACAAATGTGTATGCAGGTAACCAGTATGTTATTGGTGGAAGTATTTTTTCCCATAAAAGAATACACAAGGCAACATGGGAATCACCAGACCATACGACAACTAATCAAACTGATCACCTATGTATTAACAAAAAGTTTAGATCATCCCTTTACGATGTTAGGGCTTTCAGAGGTGCTGATGTATTTACTGACCATTTCCTGGTGGTAAGTAAAATCAAGTTGAAACTAAAAAGATATATAACATCTTATAATCATAGAAACCAATATAATGTAGGTTATCTCAGGGATAAAGAAGTTAAGGAACAGTTTTCAGTTACAGTCTCTAATAAGTACCAGGTGTTGCAGCAGTTAGCTGAAGATGTCAGCACAAAAGTCTGCAGGGATCAGATCCATGGAATATGGAATTAATCTTGCGTAGAAGTTCTTGGCAAGAAAGAAAGGAAACATAAAGCGTGGATAACACCAGAAACCATTAAACTAATTGAAGATAGGAAAAGTAAAAAGGCAGTCTTAAACAATAGCAAAACTAGAGCTGCTAAAGCTAGAGCTCAGGATAAATACACATAAGCCAATAAGGAAGTTAGGAGGCATATAAGGGCAGATGAAGTGAAATATCTAAATGGTCTAGCACAAGAAGCGGAGACAGCAGCAGCAAAAGGAAACCTCAGAGAACTTTACAGTAACACAAGAAAATTAGTAGGTAAATATAGTCAGCCAACTGGATCAATTAAAAATAGTCAAGGAAAAGTGCTTACTAACACTAAAGATCAAATGGACAGATGGGTTGAATATTTCGAAATGCTTCTAAATAGACCAGGTCCAGAGGTTCCCCCAGATATCCAGCCTTTAGAAATGGAACTGGATATCAACTGTGAGATACCATCCAAAGAGGAAATTAGAAAAGCTATAAATCTTTTCAAGGAAGGAAAGGCGGCAGGCCCAGATGGTATCCCAGCTGAAGCCATCAGGGCCAACATAAACACATCAACAGAATTGCTACATAGATTATTCAGTAAAGTCTGGGAGACTAAAGAGATACCAGCAGACTGGAGAGAAGGATATCTTGTGAAACTGCCCAAAAAAGGTGATCTACAGGAGTGTGAAAACAGATCCTGTACTGACCAGATAGCCACATTACGTATTATAATAGAGCAAAGCATTGAACTGAACTCACCACTTTACATTGGATTTATAGACTATGAAAAAGCATTTGACAGCATTGAAAGGGAATCTCTCTGGAAATTGATGGGGAACTATAGAATCCCACAGAAAATTATTAACTTAGTAAGGCAACATATAAAAACATGAAATTTCGAGTTCCTCGTGAGAGAAACCAAACAGATACATTTGAAATAAAAACATGTGTGCGACAGGGATGTCTCTGGTCGCCTCTCTTACTTTTACTGGCTATAGACTGTATTATAACAACAGTAACTGCTAACACCAAGAATGGAATTCAGTGGACCCCTACAAAACAGCTTGATGATTTGGACTTCGCTGATGATATTTCTCTTCTGTCCCATTCACGGAATCAGATGCAAGATAAATTAAATATACTAGATGCGAGATCACAGCAGCTTGGTCTGAAAATCGATAAAGGAAAGACAAAGATAATGAGAATAAATCAGGCAAATAGTAATGTTATTTCCCCTAATAGCACCCCACTTCAAGACGTGGAGTCGTACACCATTTTGGGCAGTAATGTAGATAAAGATGGAGGAACTGATAGAGATATTAAAATAAGAATACAAAAGGCAAGAGGAGCTTTCACAGCAGTAGGGAATTTGTGGAGGTCAAAACAAATTAAAAGAAACACTAAACTAAAAATTTTTAATTCTAATGTCAAATCAGTACTTTTGTATGGGGCTGAAACATGGAGAACAACTAAAGCAATTACTAATAAACTACAAACATTCATTAACTTGTGCCTGCGCAGAATAGAAGGAATTAAATGGTATGATAGAATAACTAATGTAGAGCTTTGGGAGAGAACTAAACAGGCTCCAGTGGACCAAGAGGTGAGGAAAAGACGCTGGCGTTGGATAGGACACACACTGAAAAAAAAAGAACAGCATAACTAGAATGTCTTTGTATTGGAACCCACAGGGGCATAGGAATAAAGAAAGGCCAAAAAACACACGAAGAAGAGAGCTGGAGAATGAAGTTAGAAAGGTGGGGAGGACATGGGGAGAGCTCCATGCAATGCTGAAGGATAGAACGACTCGGCGTGAGTTGGTTGAGGGCCTATGCTCCATTGGGGAAAGAAAGGCAGAAGAAGAAGAGACATTGTGAAGCTTGCTGGCATAACTTTCGTTTGGTTTTATATATTTTCTTACTTTTCTATGCTGATGCAACTTTGTAATAACGCACCTGACGACACGTAGCGAAATGTGCCTGTCAATAAATTGTCCTATGTATTGTTTGAGGCAGAAAAATACCAAAGAAATAAGTTTTAATATTCGCCAAACGTAAATGATTATTCAGAACTCACAATGATATTGCAATTTAATTTGATACCATTAAGTTCTAAAACTATTGAGTTTCAATGTTCTGAAATCCCTAAACACTTCTAAAACCTCAAAATTTTGGAACTGGATTGCAATTTGGTTTTAGGAAAAAGGCAGTTTTAAGACCGGGTAGAGGAACTAGGGACCATATATTTAATATGGTTCGCTTTAAGGAAAAAAAAATACAGAGTACAGCTGAGATCTTCATTCTTGTTCGTGGATTGCAGAAAAGCACATGTCTGTGTTTAACTTTAAAAAAAAAAAAAAAAAAACACAGCTGTTGAATATAAAGAAAAATATGGCGTTTTCGAAACATTAAAAAACCTTTACTGAAAGATTACACTGTGAACAACTAAAGGCCGTAAGGGTAGCTGGAGAAATAACGAGGTTCGAGGTGTGAAAGACTATAGGTTTGCACTCTTTCACCAAACTACTGTATTTTATATGTAGGAAGAAAAAAAATGTAAAGGAACCTTTTCCACGCCTTAAGGCATATAGGGCTAGACCTATTTTTTTATAGAACAAGTGCACAAGATGGGTAATGTGGTCAGCATCCATATGGCCGCCTTTACTTCCCAGGACTGCACCCGGTACCCACTCAAGTTTGGGTCGACCTGAGAGCCAAGGTCATTTTTGAAGAAAAGTCCGGCTCCGCCAGGGAGCGAACTCACTACCTTCCGATCCGCGGCGCGCGTCTAGTCGCTCTGCCACGGTTACTCCCATATGCAGCGTAAGGAGAAATGATTCCTCGAACAGTCTAAAGTGATTTCATTATCTAAGCCTCTCTGCCAACAGAACTTGGAACTTGGAAAAAGAAAACAAAAATGTCAAGCTTTGTCCTCTTTCAGCCGCCCGAAGGCCTGCTTTATTGAGGACGGTTTCTGAATTTGGTTTGTTTCTTTGTGGCGATCATTTTGCCTAAGTCTGATTTTTTGCTGCTGCATCATGTTCTGCGCGCTTCGGCTCGGCGGGTGGTTTCGGTTGGGGATGGTGGGGGGGGGGGGTGGTGTCCGGGCAGACCTAGCCAACATTACAGTGCAGAATCTTTTTATTTAAAGAGACCCAATAAAAAAAATTTAAAAATCTGCACAGACAAAACTGCATGCCATGCACTGACTGTTTTATTGAGACACTTAATGCTACCATTTTGCCTGCTGTCCAATGTGAGTGGGTTTCCTTTCTTAAGATGAAGTAGAAACTCGCTATTTAAATCTTAACACATTTGAAAAACACGTAGCGTAGTCTTGATTCTGTTTCCGTGTTAACCCCTCCAGGCAACTACGACCTAAAGGTAAAGACCACACTTAAATGAAAACATTTCAGTCTCAATGGCAAGCCAACAGGGTTTGTCCCAGAAACCCGGTTCAGCTTCCAAAGAAGATATATCTGAAGCACCTGCACCGGTTAAACCAGCCAGGAGTAACCTGCAATTTTGTGCCGGTAAGGATGTTTTGATGCAATCTCAGTTGCCGTCTCTCAGCTAAAACGAGTCATACAATCTTAACTCTTCTGTTACGTTAAAACAAATATAATGACAACAAACGATATCTTGTTAACTTATCTGTGTTATTCCTGGGTTATCACCTGCTGGTAATACATTCAGTCAGTGTATTTCCGTGCATCCGTTGCCGTTCTGGTTTGTAAACGTTCCACATTCTTATTTTCATTTGAAGCGAAATAAAACCTCACAACTTATATTCTACTTGGTTGTTTCCCTTCCGCTTTCAAAGCGAGACAGTTCTGAAGTTATTTACTAAAGACAAGTAAACCCTCTCCGCCCTCCTTTTTTTTTACGCCTTAGGCGCATCGGGCAAATGGGTAGGGCACCCATATTTTTACAGACGCATAGGCACTAGGTGGGTAAAGTGGTCAGCATTACGCCGGCCGTCTTTACTTCCCCAGGACATCCATCTTGGTACCCATTTTAGGGTTGGTCGACTTACGAGGCCCCATACCATTAAAAAAATCCACGCAGCACGCAGTGAGTTTCGATCGCGGTACGTTGGAATTACGAGTCGGACTCGCAACGCCTAAACCACGAACGTCGCATTTACTAAAGAAAGAGGCGAAAAAATAATCAGTACTATAGTACTTTCAACAATTGATAAACACACATGCAAGCCATTTTCTCGAAAGCTATCTTTTAGATCGCAACGATGTTTTTTTTTTGCATGCAGCCTTAGAATATCCATGACGTTAAGGTTATATTTTCTTCATTTAAGAAGAATGTCATATGCAGTTTTTTCTTCTTTACGATTTATATTTTAAAAATGAAACCGTCTTGGTAGACTTTAGGAAGGTTGACTTGCATTAGTTTCAGGAAGTATTGCACACTATGACTGGTTTAACAATGGGTCAAAGAAAAACTACGCAATTTCACGAATTTCTCTTACAAAGTCACCCTTTTAGTGACCTGAAGCCGAAATAAGACGTCGGCCAAGGTTGTTTAGTCATAGGCGCATCTACAAATTAGTGTTGAGGTATTGTGTCATATAGCTAGCTTATAAAAATGGCATAGACATCAATTTCAAAATGAATTTAAGATGCAAATTTATCACTACGCAGAAGGTTACCGTTTTACTGTACCAGCACTTCCTCAGGTAATCTAAGATGTGTCATTTATATTGTGATATTCATACGCCAGAGAAACAAACACTATTTGCACCTGGTCTGGACAGAGCATCATTTAACTGTTGGATTAGATATAGCACAGAGTAGACTCATGTCAAGCAGGGAAGGAAAATGAGAGTTGACTACTTTCATATAGATGTCATTAGACATAAGATCTTAAAAATCAACTTGTTACTCTCCGAAAACTGAAATTAACATTGAAATCTCTACGCTGTATTGTCATTTCAAAAAAGTAGTCTGTGAAAAATAGCAAGAGGCACCGGCTTCACTTTCAGGAAAAATGTAGGCAGAAAGAATAATATTTGTGAAAAGGTACATTTTATTGCTAGTCGAAGCAAATCCCTGAGGCAGACCTGTGAGCGATGGAGGCAGGTCTGAGAAATAAAAGTGAAAAAGGCCTTATCCATGATGGTGGACTTATTTTCCAATCAAAAAGTACGGATGATAGGGACTGCCACAATGAAATGAATTGACACATTTTCAGGCACGAGATAATGATCTTCTTTTAATTCTGGGCAGACCATCATGCGACTCTCTGCATATCATTCACACCTCAAACCCATAGAGCTTGTTTGGGCTAAACTCAAAAGACAACTTGCCGGGGATAAAAACAGTACATTTAAAATGTGTGATGCTAAAGTTCTGATTTGCGAGTCTCTCTCAAAAATAGGTATTCATTTCTGGAAAAAGTCTGTTGAACATGTGCTCCGAGAGGAAGACGAGTACTGGCACCGAGATGGATTACAGCATGTTCAGCCAGTAACAAGTATCAACTTTTCGGAATCGTCACATTCGGAATGATTAAAACCATTTTTTGATGAGTGGTTGAATATTATCAACCCCTTAGGTACATCTACAGTTGAAACAAATACATCTCCATATCTAAATGTGTCAAATATAATACAATTTGCTGGGCAATTAAGATACACCCTGGAGTCTAAGGCTGACTGTTGCATATTGGGGACATGTTTACAATTGAATAAGGCAGACAGATTGGCTGGATCTGCACCACTGGGTGATATATGACACGGCAGATGTGGTCAAGGCCCTTTGGGAACAAGTAACGAAGTCAGAAAAGAAAATAGATTATTATGGCCTGGAGAGAATGATTCACCTGTGCGTGACCAGAGGGCCTGGCCGGCACACGACACTCAGAAGAAAGCAACATGGACATATAATCAGACTCCGTGTGGTACGATTAGTATTGCAACTCTCCGCTGGCTGCTGAAGATGGAGACGGAGCCCATTTGTGAACACCCAGAGTGATGTGACGTCTTTCTTGACTCAGCTCAACTCAGTTGAACATAAAGGACAACAACTAAATTTATTTCACCGCTCAATGTATAATGTAAACACGCCTCTGAAAAATGATAGAACAAGAAATTCAGATGTTTACTGTAAAATCTAAAAGTTCACACTACTTATTTACAATGGTTCGAAAAGATCAAAGGAACTGGCTGATATTCAGCATCTTGAGCATTTATGGGATAAAGAATACCACTATTTCTGCTTGATGGATATTACAAGACGGCTGTCACGAGAAGACCTCAGTGGTTCCAGAAGTTAGTACTTGTAATAAGTTCTTCTGGTTCTAAAGAGACAGGAGTATATTTACTCTGCCCTTTACCCTAATATTACTTTAAACCAAATTGATTTAAATGTTTCCAGTCCTACTCCGAGACAAAGCCACTGCGCTTTGTCTAAAATTACATAACACTACGTAATACAGCTCGCTGGTTCAGACTAGGGATGTTATGTTTGATTCTCATGCCAGTGTCAGAATGTTATCTCCTGACCACACTGTAGAGGCCAGCGAACGGGGAACTTAGCATCACACCTGAGCTTTCCCTGAGCTGGACCGTAGGTCGTAAAGGTTACCTAACACAGACGGCTTTGAAAGACTAGATCAGGGGAATTGAGTGGACGCTTGACATTGTGGAGACGAGAGGTTGGAGTTTGGCAAGTCAGTGTAATTCTTGGCAGAACAGGTGTTTGGCAATTAGGAATGTTTGATCTGGGTCAAGTAGGAAACACAATGGCTTCACTTAACGTCTTTTCACACCGGCTAGTTAGATTCGTTGTAAACTAGATTGGGTCACTTAAGAATGTTCGCTCTAGGGATGTCAGTCCAGAATTGACTGACAGGCCACTTGTTAGCTAATTTGATCTGATAGGTACTTCAGAGGCGTGGCTTAAGTCATCGTCTTGAGGGTTGGGTAGAAGCGAGTAAAGGGAGGAGTTTAATTTGGACAATAGATTGATACTTATACTGCGAGCATTGTAGATTTACCTCATAGTGCCGCCAGCAGGCCACAGACTCAGACCAACCGTGAAAAAGTATTTTCTCACTGGTTGAGTCGTGTTTGGCATTTGCTGGAAAGTTCCCAGGTATGAGAAAATATTAATTTTAATCTTGTATACATAGGTTAGGGAGTTAAGCTTAGTCTATACTACTTTTTTCCTAATTTGTCTGCACATTCTGCTTGAAATAGTTCTTTGTGAGTATTCAGTATCTCAGTTAGGAAACTGCTAAACTATTCCTATTTCTTGTATGTTTGTGTCACATGTTTTTCAGTGTATGTTTTCATGTTTATAAAATAAGATGTGAACAATAACATTTGCTATAATGAAATGTAATTATATTGTTTACACCATCAACCAAAATATGAGTTTGGACTGTGGGAAATCCTGCCCATATGTGCAGGGATGCTGTTACGTTTTGTGTGCCCACCATGTGCTCACTTAAGGTGTTCACCTAAACAGGGGATTTATAACCCCAGGGGAAGAATGATGGGTGTACAGTATTTACTGTCACTGAAAGATAATATTCAGGACAGCATGCACATATAAAATGGTTGGAGTTTCAGCACATAACCTGCCCCACGTGTTGATGTAAAAACAATGATTGGAAGTCAGAGGGAAGACGGACAACAGACTTAGAAAGTCAACTATCATGACATAGCTTGTGAGGGAAGGCAGGATATGTAACGCCCATGTAAGACAAAAGACCTTCAGACTAGACTGGAGAGGATGTGGAATATGAGGAGGAGTGATGGGATATATTTTATTATTCTATGTTATATTAATTGATACATGTATTCTTAGTGTAAGTCAAGACTACACGTATGTGTTTTGTTTCCATGATTACAGCGCCCATGTGACGATCAGTCCATGAAGTAAACTACATTGTGTTAGACTCGGCCAGCTGGGAACGAGGTGGAGAACGAGGTGGAGAACGAGGTGGGGACGAGCAGGGACCGAGGTGGAGGACCAGGAGAACTGGGAGGAAAAGGTGGAAGAACTTGACAGTACCCACGACTGTCAGAGGTTCTATGATAATTAAGTTACGTCTCACCATGTGTTATGGATGTAAACTTATCACCACCATTATCCATTCACTCTAATCTTAGGTGCTCAGTTATCTAGCTGAAGCCCCTCATTATCACCCTACCATCACTATCTATTATACAATAATGATGACTAATGTCATACTCTGATTGCTAGGTTAATAAATCAAATATATGGTCTTATCCTGCATCAGTTTTTGTAATTCCAAATGTCTGTTCTTACATGTTTAATTAAACTGTTAGGATAGAATAAAATTTGGTGGGTGCTCAAATAATAATGATAATAATTCCTTAATTATTAATAATAACACCGGGAGAAGGTAGATGACGGAGGAATCATTTGCCCTGTCTAATAATTCATTTAATATAATGCTATAGACATCTAAAATTCCTTGCCTTCTCTTGTGGGTACCAAGTTCAGCTAATGTTAATGTACTTAACGAGCCAATATGGCTGTTTTCTTGGGTATCCAGGACTTTGTCTGAGAGCAACATAGCTCAGATTTTAGTTCGGTTAATCTGGTGGAGGGAATGTGTTGAGAGGAACATCCCTACTCAACATTAAAAACATTAAAGCCACCGCGTCACGTCACAACGGCATGCAAAAAATAATTGCGATCTAACTGGCAGTTTTCGAGAAAATGGCATGGAATTGTGTTTTTCGATAGTTCAACGAAATATACGTATGTGTGTTTGTATGTAAGTTGTACCCCACCAGGACATCACACAAGCAATAAACACCCGGTGACACAAAGTGCCACCATGCAGAAGAGGATCACCCGTGAGTAGGTCCCAGAAACCCCATTCAGCTGTTATTAGGGCAGATTTCAGGCCCGTCTATATTTAGGGTGCCCTGCACAAGCCGAGGTGGGGCTTCAAAGAACGAAAAATTCCATTCCATAAGGGGATAACGAAATTGAAATATATGTTAACTTCGTCGCTTGAGAATGGTCATACTGGGTTGATTCAAAATACATTTCGTGATTGGAGACATTAAAAATTACATCAAATTCTATAAATAAAAATGCTTTCTCACATAACTAAATTGTGTTTGAGGACGTTGTTTTTCTTTAAAAATAATGTTTGGTAGTTGTTTTTCGTTCGTTCGTTTGCGTCTGCTTTTATATTATCCTCTAGGTGCATATATAATATATTTGTGTGTCTACCTTGGCCTGCAAGGTGCTTTAGTGTATTGGTGTCATCATTATAATTTCCTAGATGGTTAAATAAGGTGTCAGAAATTGCCTCTGTTGGCTGGTCATTCAGGATCATGAAAGCAGACGCACAAACAGAAACATAAGCGTACGAACGGAGGGATGGACAGGCAGAGACACAGCTGACCAGACCGAATGATGTACAGAAAGAAAATATATATATATATATATATATATATATATATATATATATATAATACAGATAGATAGATAGATAGATAGATAGATAGATAGATAGATAGATAGATAGATAGATAGATAGATAGATAGATAGATAGATAGATAGATAGATAGATAGATAGATAGATAGATAGATAGATAGATAGATAGATAGATAGATAGATAGATAGATAGATAGATAGATAGATAGATAGATAGATAGATAGATAGATAGATAGATAGATAGATAGATAGATAGATAGATAGATAGATAGATAGATAGATAGATAGATAGATAGATAGATAGATAGATAGATAGATAGATAGATAGATAGATAGATAGATAGATAGATAGACAGATAGATAGATAGATAGATAGATAGATAGATAGATAGATAGATAGATAGATAGATAGATAGATAGATAGATAGATAGGTAGATAGATAGATAGATAGATAGATAGATAGATAGATAGATAGATAGATAGATAGATAGATAGATAGATAGATAGATAGATAGATAGAACGAACGAACGAACAAACTTTATTTTCAAAGGGTTACAAATTGGGCACGCAGGCCCGTCTGACATTCGGCCCTTTTAAGAACTCGTTTTTCAGAGTACCACTGCCTGTTATCTAAAATGCATGTTATAGATATAGAATAAAAATATACATTATAGAATATAATACATACAACATGTGTACACAGTCTTACACACTCTCCCATTCTCATATATGCACACTCATATACCGACATACCTAGCACATACATACATACATCCATCCATCCATCCATACATACATACAAACATACATAAACGCATCTACATATATACACAAACAGAAAAGACACACACATACATATATGGACATAAATGCACACACACATTCCATACATACACACCTACACATGCATGCATGCATACACACACATACAATCACATGTACAGACACCCACAACTACACATTTACACTCGCATGTAAGCATACATACACACATACACACATCAATACACAAACCTACATCATTACACACATACATGCTTACATACCTAAATACACACATGTACACCCACATACTTATACATCTACAAATGCATACACACATCCACAAACATGCACACATACACACAATCACATACATGCCGACACACATTACATACATACTCACACATGCATGCATACACACATATATTATCACCCATACAGATACTCACATACATACATACACTCATGCATACATACATACTTGCCTACATTATGTACACACATACCCACAATCACAAATACACTCACATACAGTCACACATACTTACAACATATATACATAAATACACACACATACAAACTTAAATATACATTCATATATCCATATGCATGCATACACACATACACCCACAATCACACACACACCCAGATAATACATACATATATACACACATATAGATACTTTTATACATACATACACATACATAATACATACCCACATACTTACATACATGCATACTTGCATACATTCATAAAAACACACATCCATATACATACACAGCTACATGCATGAATACCCATACACCCATTTACTTACACAGCTACATTTACAAAGAAACACTCTCATACATATACAGACATACATAATACATGCACCTACATACATATATGCACACATACATACATTCACATGTATACATACATGGACAAAATGTACATGCATACACACATCCATACATACATACATACACTCACATACTTAAACATACATACTTTCATGCATACATACTTTCATGCATACACACATCCATGCATACACTCACATACTTAAACACACACATAGATAGATAGATAGATAGATAGATAGATAGATAGATAGATAGATAGATAGATAGATAGATAGATAGATAGATAGATAGATAGATAGATAGATAGATAGATAGATAGATAGATAGATAGATAGATAGATAGATAGATAGATAGATAGATAGATAGATAGATAGATAGATAGATAGATAGATAGATAGATAGATAGATAGATAGATAGATAGAGAGAGAGAGAGAGAGAGAGAGAGAGATAGATAGATAGATAGATAGATAGATAGATAGATAGATAGATAGATAGATAGATAGATAGATAGATAGATAGATAGATAGATAGATAGATAGATAGATAGATAGATAGATAGATAGATAGATAGATAGATAGATAGATAGATAGATAGATAGATAGATAGATAGATAGATAGATAGATAGATAGATAGATAGATAGATAGATAGATAGATAGATAGATAGATAGATAGATAGATAGATAGATAGATAGATAGATAGATAGATAGATAGATAGATAGATTTATAAAATCAGTAATTCATGTTCTCGGTTAGGTTTCCTTTATATTTGTAACTGATCCGGAAATTTAAAAGAGTATCTGGAATGTGTCTTGTTGAGTTGACATTAAAAATGCGACTGGAAAGGTCACTGTGCTGTCAAACTTTCAAGCAGCGTCTCGGAGCAGGAAGATTAGACAGTCTCGGGTTTATTGAACAGTTATACAATCTCGGGGTTTCTAACAGAAGATTTGACAACAGGGCGACCCTGTAAGCCAGATTTAGGATGTTAATCCAAAAGGAGAAGGTCCTAAGTTCAATATTAGGGTTTTTTACTCAGCGACTCTTTTGTGGTCCCACGCCTCTATTTGTGAACAAAGAACAGATCCACTGCCCTCTAACAAACATAACGTAAAAGGTAAAATGAGGAGTTTGTTGAGATCGGATGCGTTTGGCTAAATGTTCAAACATCACAGCCTAGCTGTAAACCACAACACAGCGGTTCTTTTAATCAAAGCAGCAGAAAAAGATACATAGAGACGGCATGCAACACGCAAGCCTCCAAGCTACACGGTTTTGGTAGTCTATAAACTAATTCACAGTTCTCTCTCGCCTAGGGAACTTACTCGATTTCTCTAGTAATTGTAAACGAAGAGCACTTTGCAGCCAGCAGGATTTGTGTGTCAGAATGTACTTTCGTCTGGTTAATGTTCTGTTACACGGTCTCATAACACTTATCTGCTGGGTTGTTTCAATTACCGTACTATTGCTTGTGAGCGGCTTCAATTAGCAGCACTCACGAGAGCTCAGACAAAACACAGAATTTGCTTGCATCAGATAAATGACTCTGGAAGTTGGCCTAGTCACACGATGGTAGAATGCACTGCGGTCTTCGATCATCAAACATTCTCTGGGGGATAAATAAGTTATGGACTTGGGGCGAGACGAAATGAATTTCTGTACTCCAATTAGAAAAATGGGTTGACATTTTAAGTGTCCCTCAATTATAGAAAAACAGCGTAGTTGTTAGGCGCTCGCCTGCGGCCCGAGGGTCTTAGGTTCGAATCTGTACCAAGTGAATTTAGAAAATAATGTTCTTAGCTCTAAAGTCGATCCAGGCCAGAAAAGTACAAAGAAAATGCCCATTCTTTTGGAAATGTTACGCAGAAAATACATACACAATGAAAGCGACCGTCAAGATTCTCCGTCAAGATAACGATTGCTAATATACTATTAGAAGGAACACTGCTTAGGCACTAATTGAGTCAAGATTAAATGACATCTTGTATATTTCCGACTCCAATTAACCCTGCTAATGATGCGACGACCTGGCAACAGACGAGGAACTTGTATTTTCCAACACTCAGAGCAAGAAACCAAATTTGAGATCATTTTTCTTTGGTGATCCGGGATCCCATAAAACAGTAAAATTGGAATCGCCAAATCTCATTTCCCGTCCCTTCAGTATGCAAACAGGAGTATCGATTCAGATGATATCGCTCTAAAATGCAATCGAATGCGATGACTTATCCGGGGGATTCATCCTAGGCGGTTCATCGCCTCAGCGGCTGGATCTTTCACAGATGGCGCCAAGGAAATGGGAAGTTTGTAACCTTCGCAGACTTTATTTTCTAGCATTCTTTTTCTAGCATCGTCACTCTGACGAGAATGTCATGGCGAAAACCGATACAGTAGGGCACGTTAAAGCAATATAATGGACTCAGGGCCACTTAGAAAATGGAAGAACTGCTTCAAGAACAGCCTTAAAGAGAAGATCAACTTATACAACACAACAGAAATAGCAAATACTATCTTTATATTTCTCGACGCACCCATAAAAGACTTCGATGAGGTAATGTGGGAGAAAGGAGGAGGGAAGAAGAAGAAGAAAGAGAAGAAGAAGAAGAAGAAGAAGAAGAAGAAGAAGAAGAAGAAGAAGAAGAAGAAGAAGAAGAAGAAGAAGAAGAAGAAGAAGAAGAAGAAGAAAAAGAAGAAGACAATGATGACGAGGACGAAGAAACAAACAAACAAACAAACACAAAAGAAGAAGAAACCTATGTAATATTCGTTTCCTTGGTTTTTTCAATTCATATCTTACCACCACTCCGTGTCCTAAGCAATTGTTTTAGCAACAGATAAGACTGATTGTTTCAAGAGATCAATTTTTAATTCACATGTTATATATCTTAGTTTTCGTCCTATTCACCGGCTGTAAACTTCAGACCTTAAGTTTTGCGTGCACATTCGTTTTACAGATCTGGTTTATTTGCTCACCTCTTAGGCAGATAAATTCCAGCTTCGAATGGAACACTCATAATAAGTAGACTTTTACAAGATGCTTGTTAGGGGGTTGTGGGTTTATCCCCCCCCCCTCCCTTTTTTCCCACTGGGTCCGCCAAATAGGGCCCCGGAAACCACACAGAGTACATGTTATTTAGTTTGTGTCTATCGAGTTTGTAATATTTTATTTCTGTCTTCAGTACTAGGCGATCTTTATTCAAGTATGCCTGTCCTAGTGAGTGTCGCTTCATCCCCCCCCCTTTTTTTTAACCCCACCGAAAAAAAATTCTAATTCATGCAATGATGGTTGCGACAGACTTCGGTCTCTTGTACTGCTGTTTATATCAGACAACCCGGCTCTCTAGGGTAGTTGGCTAAACTGGACTGCGCAGTGACCGAGTGACGACTCCTTGTGATCCGGGTTCACGCCTGGGGGTAGGCAGAAAAGCCACATTTTTCCCAGATTTACTGTATCTATCATGGAATCAAGGCCAAAGGGTTGCGATATCCATAGTACCGAACCAAAGGGTTAACAACTCATGGTTTCTGGATACTTAAAAAGAAAAAGAAAAATATCAGACAAAGATGTTCTTTCTTACAGACACCAACCTCGATGGGTCTGGTTTATTGTTTATACAACGGATTAACCTCATGGCACAATTGTAGCAACCCATAAGTGCTGCGTTCTACTTCTAAGTCTAAGGAATCTCAGCGCAGTGCGCCAACTCCGTAACAGCGGCGAGGATACTGAAATACTTTTGGGTAGATATTTAACTTTAAATTTGGTCTGAGCAGCGCCGTTAGGCTGTTCTTTTCGATTTCCAACTGTCCAGGACACAGAATGTCCAGCATCACCTGGTGGTGACCACCCCACGCCTCACTTCAAAAATTCCCGTTGTCTTGATATTCTCCAGTTCTTGCACATTAGGACATCTTCATGAGGCTTTTAGTTTTATTATATTTGTTCACCACATTACCGTTCCTCTATAAAACCACACAGGTGTTTTGGGAAACGAAGATTCCGAGATATTAACTGGTTCTGCGCCGACTGGTGCGAAGTTGATGCACGCCAATCTAAATGTGCTTAAGGTTATTTGAAAACGAGTAGACAAAGGGGAAGCACAATTTGATTATCACAGTTTGGAGAATATGGGCTGCCGTTTATAGCCTGAAGATCTGGCCGACGTTCAACACTCAGAGGAAAGCAAGAATGACAAAAAATCAGATTGCTACTGGTACAATCGAAACTAGAAAGAAGAGCTGGATGCTGACATTGGCAACAGAACTATCATGGGAGTATCCCAGTGCTGTTATGTCGGTCTTTCTTCTTCTTCTTTGTGACGATTTTGATTGCTCAGATCAGACAATTAGGTGGTTTGCATCTTTGAACTTGCATGTCATTAGCAGGTTCTTCAGGGTTCCCCATAGCTTGCTCTGCACACTTTGCTCTTAAGGCCAGGTGTATTTTCGAAGTTGTAGGTAGAGTGGGCAGGTCTGCAGAATGTGCTCAGGTGTTTTTGGTCCTGTTTGACAGGCACACTGTGGAGCCTGTACAATCTTTATTTTATGCATGTGGTAATTAAGACTGCTCTGTCCTGTTCGTATGCGGAAAATTTTTTTATGTTGCTTTCTGTAGTCTGCTGATGGGGTCTTGTGGATGTTTACTGTTAGTTTGTTCTCTCCATAATTCCTCGTATTTTCATTTGATAAGTGTTCTGATTTCTGGTAATGACATTGAATGGGCGTGTTGTTTCTCCTTTGTTCAACTTTTTTGTAAGCCTGTCTACTACCTCATTTCCTGGTGTGCAGCAGTGAGCCGGGATCCACTGGAGAACAATTTGTTTGTTTTCTGTGAGTCTGTTCTTTCTCCATGTTGTCTCGTGGATCCCTCTGAGTCGCCTGGAGGACTGATATGCAGTCACAAAGGAAAACAAGTTTTTAATTTTTCTTTCCTCGAGCACTTTTTCTGAATTAGTATTTGCTTGCTGCTCTGCTCCGAATTTGGTTGAGAGTCTTGTGGAAGCGCATGATGTTTCTACTCTGGTCCCTCCTTGCAGCATGATGACTGATTCATCTCCTCCGTTTTTTTTTTTTTTTTTTGGTTGCTCCCTCAAATGATCCATCGGTGTATACTCCGTAATGCCGTTAATAACGTGCCCATTCGGGCTTTGGATAACATTTGTAGACAAGTTCAAGGGTCTTTGCATGCAGTACTAGGTCACATTCTTCAGCCTTTCTACCTAAACCTGGAATTATTGTTGTGACTGTATAGTTAGGGTGTAAGATGTCGGGTTTTAACTGCTCACTGGGTAACTACAGATTATGTTGATGTTTTTCGCTTTGCTTTATGTACCCTGCAGATATGTTTTCCATATATTCATGGTGGAACTACCAACTCACTGACACGACTCCTCATCACTCAGTGTGTATCTACAGTTTGCATATATGTTTGCTATTGACGTACTAAACAACCACTTGTGTTCTTGTTTTTTCAGCACCTAACATCGCGTCTATGCATTCGCTGAACCTAACCTGTGTAACAACATTGTATCGATGTATTACCCAATCTTAATCTCTGTAATTGTGTTCTATCCACGCAAAAACAGTAACTACACAGCGTCTATAAATTGCGCACACATTTCCTTGTATCTACATCGTGTATTTGTATTTTCCATATCTAAATTATGTAAGTACACTGTGTCTATATCTTTCCCACACCTAACCCGTATAACTTGATCGTGTCTATGTTATTCCCACACCTAACTTGTGTAAATTACACAGTGCCTACGTATTTGCTACACCTTCCCTGTGTAACTAACTATAGTGTGCCCATGTCTTTCCCACAACTTCCCTGTACAACTAGACCGTGTCTGCGGGTTTCCCACACTTTCCCTGTATAACTAAACCGTATCTGTATTTCCCATTCTTTTCCTCTATAACTAAACCTTGTCCAGCTGTTTCCTGTGCGCCCTGTTACAGTCTCCCAGTCACAATTTAAAAAGCGCAATCACAACACATTTCCTCTCTGCCGGTTTGTTTTCTCTCCCTAACCCCGAGGCTCACCGCAGTCTAGAAGCTCCGCGCTAGAGATCACAAGAAAGTAAGAATAAGAAAGATTAAAGGAAAGAGGAGAAGCGAATGGCTGGTTTGAGGGGCAGCCGGATCGATATTCTCCCGTGCAGAGTTGAGATGTGATTGAAAGGAACCAAACGTATTCCCTGAACGCACGTACCCAGTACCCTTCCGCCCTCCCACACTCTCCTATCTCACGATATACTTAATCTGGCATCCCCTACCATCCCCTGAGAGGATGTTCCAGTACTCAGTGTTTAGAAATTGGCTATCTTCCGGCAGCCTTTCTCTGGTCTTTCCCTTTCTCTTGTCTCTTTTCAAGTTACTCCTCACAACAATCCAGTCCCCTAGACTTTACAGTAGTTCCCCGCTTGTTCGGCACGCTTTCTTTGCTAAAGTACTTTCACTCTATCTTTCAAGCTCTTAGTGCTGATGGTCCACTTTAGTCTGGAGACCTGCAAGACATATTGTAATTTATTGATGTAATTTATTGATGTGATTTATTGATGTGATTTATTGATGTGCTATTTATTACAACTAATATGACTATTTAATATAATATGCATTTATAATACGAGTTAGTTCGATGTTAGTCTCCCCAGACCCCGCCTATATACACACTAGATCACTTCTGATTTGAAGATCCTGAGCATCGTGGACTTCGCATAGGGTTACGGGGGTGTTACGCAATGCCGTTGATATCTCGTGATGTATATTTATTTCATCACGCAAGAGCTTTTAACACTCAAGAAACATAGAGAAACTAGGTCTAACACAATCTCCCTAGAGAGTGATGCAACCTATGTCACTGGCATTCTCTTTCTCTGAATGAAAACGTAAATGCAAGACATCGCAGAAACCAAACAATAGAGCTGAACACACCCGTAACCTTCAGGAAAGTCGACCAGTCCAACAAACTTGTGAATGAAAAGTGACCTACTCTATTTGAGAAGACTAACGTTGAACTAACTTTAATACGCGTGCGCGCACACACACACACACTGGCGCGCACGCGCAATGCCTTCTTGCTTGCTTGCCAGTTGGTCTTGGCCTTAAACCAGCATCTCTAGTGTGTTCGAAAAGTCGTGCCCTCACATTTTAACAAATTTCTGGAAAACTCTTGTACGAATCCAACATAAATTTTTGCATGTGACCTTAGATTTATCATGTCCTTGCTATTTTACAACTCTCAGCTTCACAGGTGCAGTTGTTTTATTCAAACCGCGAGTTTCTTTGAACTTTTACTAGTATTTTGTATTACTACTAAAACAGACTATATAGGAATTGACACACGTCTGGAGATTTCTTTTTGGAAATAATGTCACACGTGCAGTAAAGCGTGGTGATTATTTCGATAACTTTTCCAGCATACAATAAACACATTTACAATTCACGGGAGACTAATGCTGGAGATGGCCACCAGAGGGTGAGACGCCTACAAAACTTATGCAGTTTGATGCTTTAAAAAGTTCTCCTGACTCTTGACTGTAAGCATGCTGATTGGTTGCTTTAAGCCGGTGTTTTTTTTTCCCCCAACTCATAAACTGCGGAATAAAAACTAGATGTTTGTTCCCCCCCCCCCCCAACAAACAAAAAAAAACTTTTCACAAGGTCGTGATTATTAACAGTTAACGTGACAAGTCACTATATAATATCTTACACCGAAGGATGAACGAGTTACAAATTTGTTAAGTTTAGCACGACTTCTTCAACGGACTATAGTCGGATTATTTATATCTGATTAGGGTCACAAGGGGCGTAAGATTACCACTGTGTTAGCGGCGCAAAACATGGACATTAACACACACACACACAGACACACATACACACACACTGACACATACACACGCACACGCACACAGGCACACATGCAAATCAAAACACCAGAAATGATATTCTACTACGCATCCTAAATGTAAATAGAAGAGAAAGGATCTGAAATGACGATTTCTAGAAAGAAGTTGAGACGGAACCAGCTCTAAACTAGATCAATAGACAATATGTCAAATGGTTTGGACATGTGTCATACTATCACCAATAGTGCACCAACGACAGCACTGTCACTTAAACATAATGGAAGCAGAAACTATAGGTCGACCATGCAAACTACGGATAGATGGAATATCCGAGGCCATAAATACCAGCATCTGCATAGCATATACGAAGGCTCGCACCCGATGCGTCTTCAAACCATGTCGCTGAAAAAAAAAAAAAAAACGGAACAGGACAGGAGAAGAAGAAGAAAAAGGTTTTGGTTGAACAGGTCGACTTAGCCGAAATAGGTAACAGAAAATAAAGGCGGTCCGAGTCACATTGGCCACATAACCCATCAATTGGCAAGGTAGACGCGATGAGGCTAGGAGAACACGGCTCAATTACGTCCGCCTAAGCCTCAACAAAATTCGTATACTGTATTGGAATTGTGCTAGCACAAAGCAACGTTAACCCATGCAAGACCGCCTAGTTTACAGGAACCATATTGTTGCCTTGCAGGAAACACGCGGTGATAACACGCTACACATGGCAGGTTTCAACTCTTTTTACAACAGGCGACTCTTGGGATTAGCCATCCTTGCTCGAGATGGTGTAGTGGCTTCGCAGGTGGACATGTCTAGGTGGGACAGCGACGAGATACATTACAGGCGGTCAGAGTTCAGTCCGAGCATTCTTTTATGTTGGTGAATGTAACAGGATTCAGAAACTGTTAGAGTTAATGGAAACGTCGGTCTGACTCTGGTGCTCGCTCTGAGAAACTGTAGGGGCTCCGAGATGTATAAAGTCAACCTTAATGACTAGCCCACATTTACATCTGAGTATTTAAGGAGAGTGAGAGGAGTGTAATTAACGGAGTACGTTAGGTGAGGTTTGCTTATGTGTGTTGCCTTGCTGTTTGCAGGATATTTGAAGATCCAGCATGTGTCCGTGTTGTAGTCCGGTTCTCCCGGTTCTCCCGCTAACCATCAACTGGGGAGAAACCAACTTTATCTGCTATGCTAGGCTATTTGTGAAGCCGACGTCA
>CAJHNH020004013.1:146221-231221 GCA_905116865.2 Candidula unifasciata | reverse complement strand
CTTGAATAGATTGACTGCTTTCCAACAAGCATGTCGTAAGTGTCGACTAACTGGAGACATTCTTCGAAAATGGAATTCATCTGCCTGAAAGGCAGGAAACTAACAGTCGATGTTTAAATAATTCAGATGTGTAAAACAGATGTGTACGCAAATTACACATTCTGGAACAACAGTAACCCCCTATTGTGGTTGAGCGACCAGAATTTTTCGCAGAATTTATTGCCGGTGAGCGCGAAGAATACAAGTTATTGGGATCATTAATTATATAATCGTATTTGGTTGCTTTATCCTTTGTCGTAGACGACACACAAATCTGTAAGGCGAGAGAATCGCCCTAATTGCTGCTGGCTTTACATCACACGGTTCAGCCTCTCTACATAAACCCGCCTGCCGAGTAGGTCGCACAAAGCACGAACTCCAGTAATCCGAATAAAAACTGCACTCACCAGCCGAACTATGCAAGGCAAAATTTAAATTAAATTGAAAAAAAAAAAAAAAAATGGACACGATTACAAAACTAAGAAGAATGTACATTTCATAGGTCCTTTTGGTGTCTTGCTTATCCACAGTTTGACAATGAAAGTAATCAACTGGGTGAGGTAAAGAAGTGACATCACAATCCTCACATCCCTCTCATAAACGATCCGTCATCATTTTCAGCAGCCAGGGAAGAGTTCCAGAGGTGATGGTACCAATAGGAGTTTGGTTATATGTTAAGGTGGCATTTGGTCCTCGACTTAATGAGACAGTCCCACAACCAGATCTTGCGTCGTCATGATTAATATGAGCTCATTATTTTATACTCTCGATTGGTCTCCTGGAAAATATCAAGGAAAAGTTGGGAAAACTGTCAAACAATTTAAAAGTTCATTTTATTCTCGAATTCTTGACCCTGAAAACATCAAGGCCAAAATAGTCACTGTCGTATATGCCCATTTTGTCTTTCCTTTCAGCATAAAGTCAACTTTCGTATATGCCCATTTTGTCTTTCCTTTCAGCATAAAGTCAACTTTCGTATATGCCCATTTTGTCTTTCCTTTCAGCATAAAGTCAACTTTCGTATATGCCTATTTTGTCTTTCCTTTCAGTATAGAGTCAACTTTCGTATATGCCTATCTTGTCTTTCCTTTCAGTATAGAGTCAACTGTCGTATATGCCCATCTTGTCTTTCCTTGCAGTATAGAGTCAACTGTCGTATATGCCCAACTTATCTTTTCTTTCAGTATAGAGCCAACTTTCGTATGTGTCCATCTTGTCTTTCCTTTCAGTATAGAGTCAACTTTCGTATGTGCCCATCTTGTCTTTCCCTTTAGTATAGAGTCAACTTTCGTATATGTCCATCTTGTCTTTCCTTTCAGCATAGAGTCAACTTTCATATATGTCCATCTTGTCTTTCCTTTCAGTATAGAGTCAACTTTCGTATGTGCCCATCTTGTCTTTCCCTTTAGTATAGAGTCAACTTTCGTATTTGTCCATCTTGTCTTTCCTTTCAGCAAAGAGTCAACTTTCATATATGTCCATCTTGTCTTTCTTTCAGTATAGAGTCAACTTTCGTAAATGCCCATATTGTCTTTACTTTCAGTGCAGAGTCAACTTTCGTATATGCCCATACTGTCTATCCTTTCAGTATAGAGTCAACTTTCGTATATGCTCATATAGTCTTCCCTTTCAGTATAGAGTCAACTTTCTTATATGCTCATATAGTCTTTCCTTTCAGTGTAGAGTCAACTATCGTATATGCCCATCTTTTCTTTCCTTTCAGTATAGAGTCAACATTCCTTTATGCCCATCTTGTCTTTCCTTTCAGTATAGAGTCAGCTTTCGTATATCCCCATCTTATCTTTCCTTTCAGTATAGAGTCAACATTCTTTTATGCCCATCTTGTCTTTCCTTTCAGTATAGAGCCAACTTTCGTATATGCCCTTCTTGTCTTTCCTTTCAGTATAGAGTCAACTTTCGTCTATGCCCATCGTGTCTTTCCTTTCAGTAGAGAGTCAAATTTCGTATACGCCTATCTTGTCTTTCATTTCAGTATAGAGTCATCATTCTTTTATGTCCATCTTGTCTTTCCTTTCAGTATAAAGTCAGCTTTCGTATATGCCCATCTTGTCTTTCCTTTCAGTTTAGAGTCAGCTGGATCCTATCGTGACTTCCTGTTGCATATTCCTTTTGGCAATATAATGTTCTATTCGCTCTTCTGCAATAGTTAACTACTCCTAAAATGTCTTGACTCCATTTTGCCTGTCAAACATTATTGCACTATAGTAAAAGTGAAGTAAAGGTTCCTTTTCCACGCCTTTATGCGTATAGGGCATATGGGGCTAGACCTATATTCTTATAGACCAATCAGCACAAGATGGGTGATGTGGTACGCATCACACCGGCCGATTTTACTTCCCGCGACTGCACCCGGTACTCACTCAAGGCTGGGTGGACCTGGGAGTCAAGGTCATTTTCTAAAAGAGTCTGGCTCCGCCAGGAAGCGAACGCACGACCTTCCGATCCGCACGCGAGTGTCTAGAGGGTACGCAACAGTGACTCCCAAACTCACTATAGAAGTAATAAGATAAGTGACATATATCTATTAGCATCCTCTCTTGTGGTCCAGTCTTGAGTTGTACAGCCGTGAAGATCCCATCTCTCTGTGAGTTTTTGCCACATGTTATCAGTGTTAAGAATGTCACGACTCCAGTAGAATTCCCGATATTTTCGTTTGACAAGAACCGTTAAAAGGATGGAGTGGTTGTCAAGTTGCCTAGTGACGATGGCTGCAATGGGTTGCATGGGGATCAAAGACGGTGCATGTGAAACCAAAGTGACATTTAAAGTGGTTGTGGAGGAGGATGGAGTGGGAGGAAAGGGGGGGGGGGGGGGGGGGGGGGGGGGGGGGGGGGGGGTTGGAGTTCCAACAACACATTCTGAAAACTTGATGCAACCCAGAAACCTTTCAGCGTAAAACACAAATCTAACCAGTTTAGATATGTATATATTGTATTGAGGGACTTGTTGTCAGGGAAGGAATAGTTAGAGAGCTCACACTTCAGGAGGATTAAGGTGACAAGTGCATGCGGAGTTAGTTAATTTTAGATTTCAGGGACACACGGAGAGTTGAGAAGTACATAGAAAATAGGCACTAATGGGTACGGCTGGAAGATAGTTTAAATAATATACATCAGAGGTTCTCAAACAGGGTACCTCAGCCCCCTGGGATGCCACGAGCTTATGCTAGGGGTGCCACAGCAGTAATCGACAGAAGTCGGCTAATTATTGTAAAATTATTAAAGAAGGCTTGTGAATACTTAAGAGTTAAAATTAAAGTTGTCTTTCCTCGCCACAGTCGAAAATAGTTTATTTTTTGTTTTACACTAACATGTTTTTCATACAGCATAAAATGCCAATCGCAACCTGCTAAGAATTGTCCTTGTATTTATCTGAAGATGCAACCGATCCTCTGTCTACTTTCTCTGAGGCAGTTGAGAATAAGTTACATAAGTTAAATTGTCTCAGCAGACAGTTGCGAGCCTAAGTCGTCCAAGCTGGCCTGCCTCAGTTCGCGCAAAGACAACTCACGGCCAAAAGAAAATCCACGGAAAACTAAGAAAACATTATTCTAGCTACCTCACTTTGTTTCGGTTGGGAACGAAAAGGCACCGGAAGGGCAAAGCATTAACTGCCATAGAAGTGTTGCAAACAGCTGCTTGGTTCCGTCCAAAAAAAAAAAAAGAGCATCTGGAATGCAGTCATTCTCATTTAGTACACAGTGGTTAAGAAACCTGCAAATGCCGCGCTTTATCTTTGCAGGCAGGGTCATCCATGATAGAGAACATTTCTAAAATAAAAAATAAAAAAAATAATAATTTTATGCAAAATTTATCCTAACATTTTCATTTATCACATTAAAGACAACTGAACATAAAATGTGCACTTTTTTTTTTTTACGTCTTTTCCTAAGTATTCAACCGCTTTAAGTGTAGGTGTGCAGCGAATTTTTTTTTTTTTTTTTGCTTGACAAGGGTGCCGCGGCCAAAAAAAAAAAGGTTTGAGAACCCCTGGTGTACACTGTAGAGCAGTGGTCTTCAACCTTTTTTTTCAGGTCACGCCCCTTTAAGTAAAGGGCAAGATCTCTAGGCCCCCTCCCCCCCCCCCCAGGTTTATGGTAAGAGTCCAAAGCCTCTTTGGATAGTCCCACGCCTTTTTCGATATATGATAAACTTCCATGCGCCCTCCCTCCCAATGAGTATATGGCAAGACTCCCACGCTCCCACTAGAGTATATTGTGTCCCACGCCTTATAGTAATACTCTTGCACTCTCTTTGAGTAAATATTAATACTCTTGCGCTATTTTTTAGGATATGGGAATAATCATACGCTATCTTTAAGAATACGGTAATACTTCAACGCCATCTTTTGTATTTAATAATACTCCCATGCTATCTATAAGTATATGGTAATAATTCCAGGCTCTCTTTGAATATATTGTAATACTCCCACGTTATCTTTGAACATATTGTAATTCTCCCACGCTATCTTTGAAAATATTGTAATACTCCCACGTTATCTTTGAGTATTAAGTAATACTTTCAGGCTATCTTAAAGTATATGGTAAAACTCCCATGCTATCTTAGAGTATATGGTAAGTCTCACGCTCCCACCCCCTCCCATCTTCCCTCTCCTCCTTTGAGTAAATGGCAAGACCTCCACATCCCTCCCACCACCAACATAACAAAATTTGATTAATTAAAAGCAGGACAACAGATTCCGCATCAAGTGAAACAGACAGTATGAAGATACATTGTCGTCAGAATGTTTTCTTAATCTGTGTTATCACATTAATTAGATTTTAACTGAATATATGCAAGCTACCTACGAAAACAAATAAAAAATATCCTTGGCGTTTTGTTTTACAAATAGTTTTTTAAAATATATTTTTAAATTGATATTTAAACTGAAAAAAAAAACCTTTAAAAAAGAAGAATATAATTGTTTCTTACAAATGTAAACGCACTCAATTTCAATATTCGTGACACCACTCTTGAAAACTCCTCACTTGTTTTCAGTGTAAATATTTGTGAACAACAAACCAACGCTGTAGTGGAATAAAGCATAGCTGTTGCTACTTAGGACGACAAGCTACTTTAGTAAAATCATGAAGCAATTTTTTAAAGGGAAAAAACACATAAATTTTATTATAAAAATGATGTAGACGACCCCGTGACACGTTCTTTAGTACTAAAAAAGTTAAGATAAAGAGGAAAAGGAGGCAATGAAAGAGATGGATGAGAAACAGGAGGAGGATAAGGAAGTGCAGGAAAAGAAGAATAAGAAAAAGAAGAAGAAGAGAAGAAGAAGAAGAAGAAGAAGAAGAAGAAGAAGAAGAAGAAGAAGAAGAAGAAGAAGAAGAAGAAAAAGAAAGAAGAAGAAAGAAGCAGAAAAAGAAGAAGAAGAAAAAAAAAGAAAAAAAAAGAAGAAGTAGAAAAAGAAGAAGAAGAAGAAGAAGAAGAAGAAGAAGAAGAAGAAGAAGAAGAAGAAGAAGAAGAAGAAGAAGAAGAAGAAGAAGAAGAAGAAGAAGAAGAAGAAGACGAAGAAGACGAAGAAGAAGAAAGAAAGGAAGAAGAAAAAAGGATGAGGATGAAAAGTGGAAAAAGATTTAAAACATTGTAACAGAACGATTCGCTGGGTTTTATTAAATAAAAGCATGTAAAAGTAGCTTAAAATATGGCAGCCTTCACCTGGACAATTATTATTACTAATATTATTGCGGACAAGAAACGCCTTTAACAGGAAGCCATAGATCAGTGATTCTCAACCTTTCGTTGCCGTGACCCTTTGATACATTTCTTCCTGTTGTGGTGACCCCTTACAATAAATTATTTTCGTTACTTCTTCATAACTTCAGTGAATATGTGTTTTCCGATGGTTTTCGGCGACCCATGTGAAAGGGTGGTTCGACCCACAAATGGGTCGTGACCCACAGGTTGAGAAGCGCGGCCATAGATATAGCTAAGGGACAGACTGAAAAGAAGAAGCTCTGGAATGGCATACGCTGAAGCAACAATAAGATAAGTGCAAGCTTGACGATGTTGGGTGAGGAGAAAACTGCGTCAGAGTGTCCGAGTAACATGTAACATGTGGTGGGTTAAAATCACTTCGGACTGGGAGTGTAGCACTCACTGGCCAGGGGGCGCTGCAGAATCAGAAGTGACACAAATAATTCATGACAATTCCAGCCAGGGCGATGTGAGTATTTGTACGCATGGCTCTGTGTTGGAAGGCACAATGAGTTCACGATGGTTTGCAAGCGCATGGACGTCGCTAAGTGCAGCAAAGCCTAGCGTATAATACTACACATAAACTGATACATAGCAAGCTAGATGCTTTGATGTTTTTCTGGAAACGAGTGAACTATGCGGTGTCACAAATATACGGATCTGGAGAGAATGATACAACGGGAAACGACCAAGTGATTCGGCCAACACTGAACACACAGACGGACATACAATTAGACTGCTACTAGTACCATCGGAATTGGAAATACACAATAGCTTCTGAAGACTGAGTAATTATGGGAATGTCCCGAGTGTTGTGTTGTGGTTTTTTTTAAAACTCAACCTAACTGATGACAGACACCCCCCCCCCTCCTCCCCCCCACCCCCCCCCCCCCCAATTGTGTCATCTTTAAACAAATTTTTCCGGTAAAATATTTTCTGCCACTTAAACAAAATGTCTTTCAACTGACATTCAAAACTTCACAATGTCAACAGACAGTTAGCTGTATTGTCATGGTCGTCTACTGAACCGAGAGCATTTCAGCAACACCCAACAGACAGTTGGATTCCGGAAACTGTCATTAGCAGACCTTTTCTAACTTCACAAGTAAAATCCACAGTCTGAGTCAGTGGTCGTTGAAAGCCACATAATAGCCTCTTCTTAAAGGACTTACCACGTTTCAAACTCCAGGAAACTGTCTGGCTACTATTTTTTGACTCAAGGCTCAACTTAAGTGAAGCAAAGACTCGAAGCTACAGTTCCTGTCTTCAAATTATGTATGATTCAGAAAATGCTAGGTCCGGAAAAAAAGCTATTGAGACAAGTTTCAACATGTCCGGTTAATCAGGGAGCTTATGGTGAAGTTGTAAGTGGGTTTTCTGGTGAAGTGGTTAAGCCGTTTGCTTCCTTGGTCTGAAGGTCATAGCTTCTTTATCAGGTGCCGTGTTCGGTTCTCGAGTGAAATTTTATCCGAGATTCATAGGGATTTTCTGTTGAAGCCACGGAATGAGGCGCTCACGGCAGGTTTGTTGTCACCCGATTTGCTGAGACAAGAGTCACGCTGAAGAAAAACCGCTTCGGTGTAGTATGTAATTATTTTCTTTTTCAGTTTCTGAAAAATTTTTTTGGTTATTTTCATGTGAAATCTCATGTCTAATATATTGTCAGTGAGTGCACCCCACCCCCTCCCCCTCTATTTTGTGTGCGCCAGAGGGTACCGGGTATCTGATAAAATACTAATATTTTTATACACCAATCGGCACTCTGTGGGTGCTATGGTTAACATCACGCCGGCCGCCTTTACTTCCCAGGACAATACTTCGCACCAATTTTAGGCTGTCAACCTGGAGCTAAACGCAATTGAATTTTAAAAAATTTGCCGCAAAAAAGGATTTGAATCAAAAACACTCAAGACTGCAGGCGAGCGTCTGGCCACTACAGTGTCTCTGCTCCCTTCATATGTTGTGGTCTTCTGTTGCTACATCTTTTAATTTCAGTTGTAGTTTTCCGGTGTCCTAAAAAACATATTTGGTTCAGTCTACATTTTTGTAGTGGTTCACACTCTGATGTGATAAATCTGGTTTGTTGTAAACACATAAATCAGTAATGTGACTGCAGGCCTTGCTCAGGGGTAGGGCAAACACAAATTAAATCAGATTTCGTTGGGTTCGGTTTTTCCTTCTTTCCATTTCGGTTACTGCCTGAAAGTTTGACATCCTTCAGATTACTAAAAGCTCAGTCTAGATGGCAAGCTTACTTCTCAAATAGCATTTACCATTTTCAACATTGAAAGAAAAAGAGCGTATAACTGGGGGAAAAAAAAGGGGGGTGGGGGGAGAACACTAAACGGCTCAGAGTCCTCCACGGGTAAGGATATGTAATCATTAATCAGACTACAACTTGCACCATTTATATTCGGAGAAAGAGGGTCACTAGAATGTACCGAGTTTTGTGATGTTGGCTGGTAATTCTTCGCTCTAAACTGTGAGGACGAAACATCAGACAAATAGTCAGAATTTAATGGAAAGACAAACAATCAAAGACTAATAAAATAAATATTACAGAACACTACCTAATGTGATCATAGCTAAGCAGTGTTGCAGTCCATTGACGACACTATAGTGGCCATTAAAGAAACGAACTTTGAGACATCGATCTATGTACGATGTATAAGATCAGCTATATAAACTATAAATACAAACACGAAGATCCTCATTTTCAAGGAAATAACTATCAAAGTTTTCAGCTAACACCTTTAAATGCCGACTTACTATGCTAAATATTAATTTCTTGTAGAAATCAGCACACTCCCCCACCCCCCCCCCCCCCAAAAAAAAAAAATCGTGAAATGTGTACACTTTTCTATTCTACCCCTTATCCTCTTGTACGTCACTATCCCTTAGAGTCAACTTTTAAAATATTTTAAACATGCCTAATGTCTTCCTCTGCCCTACCCAGCCATGATTTGCTCCTTTGATGCCTATTGCTCGTTTTCTCAAAAAGCATGCGGTGCAAAGGGTGGTTCAGATCTGAGCTTATTTTGAGGTATGCACGAGACCTCCATATTTTGACCCGGTAGTTCATGTTAGGGAAGTCAAGGTAACTAATTGCTACACAAGAGGTGTCTCCAGGGCACCCCATAATAATGCGCATTGCTTCGTTTAGCACCTTCTCAAGTCTTTGAGTCTGAGTATTGCTGATAGCAAGAATTGCTAGAGCTATTCGATGAGAGAAAGTACAAGTACCTGGAACAGAAGCAAAAGCAGTCTCTGCTCAGTGTTAGTGATGGCCATGATCCTCATTGCTGACAGGCATTTGCGTACTTTTGTTATAACATGGTCAACATTTTCTTTGAAGGATAGGCTGCGATCACACCTCACACAGAGGTATACTAGATTTGTTCTTGTCAAAATTTCATCGCTGCTTTCCACTGCTGGTAAGTCTGCCTTCACTGTAAACGTGTTCAAGAAGAACTACGTTACTGTGAAGCCTCAGTCACTAAGTATGCACGTGTGAACCCCTGAGTGCCCAGCCATTCTAGTGCCCTCGTTACAGCCATCTTTGTCATATACCAGAAAATGTTCTTTACTATTAGAGTGAACTATACTCGACTGTACTTACTTACATTCACATTTATCACATAGCACCAGACGACGCTATACTGACCTAATTTTGTGACGGGCTTAAAAGCCCCACTCCCCAGCTTCTGTATGTGACCATAATTACGAAATCTATAAGATCGCCCTTAGGCTTTTTCTGGATGTAGGCTTTTCAAGAATATTTGCCTTTTGTGTGTCCCTACAGCTTCTCTTCTTCTGCGTTTCTAGTTGAAACACACAGACCGCTCCGACAAAATAAAAATAAAATAAAAATTACAGATAAAAAGTAGTGTTTATCACGTTTTCTTTTTAAAATTTATGTACTTTATTCACACTTTCTACAATTTCTATCTGTCTGTGTGTCTGTTTATGTCCATTATTATCTATCAATATGTCCGTCTATCCTTCTAACTGTCTATCTAACCGCCCACCTCTCTGAATATTAGAATTGTGTTCAATTCTTGACCTTTCGCAAAGGAAATGCAGTTATTAATTCTATAATCATATCTATACAACCATCTATCCGTCTGCTGCACTCATTTTGCGCTCAAGTGCGCTGAAAAAAAAAAAGAAAACGTTGGATGGGAGAGAGGGAGGCCTCAAGAGGTAAAATTATATTTTAGAGCCATAATAAAATTTTAATAATAACGACAATAATAATAATAATATCCGGAAGTTAAATAATGCGGACACAAACAATAAATTGCACAGCTTATTGCCAGGAATTTTTTGCTGTAAATCGTGAGGTGAGTTACTGAAAATTTAAATCAACTTATAATGAAGTACAAAATAAATCACTTTTTTTGTTGAAATGCTTGAACCACATTGTCTAGTTGAAGTACTTCTAACCGCTGGAAATTCAAAATCAATCACGTGATTACCGTGGCAACGTCACAACTCGACAATGTTGTTTATGCATTAACAGTATAATGATGTGTGAAAGAGGGACATGAATGATATAGTTATTGAGCCGACTCGTCGGAGAGACATGCCATTGACTGTGTGGTGTGGAGGGATGAAGGAAGAAATGACTGCAGAAAGGATGAGAGCTGAACGTCTGAGAAGAAACAGACTAAACACAGATGATGACAACAACGGTCCTTAAATGCCATGCTATAATTAAAGAAGACTTGATAGTCCCACTCGCCAGAACCATGGGCTGCGAGTCCCATGCCTTCTCATAGCACAATAAACACTATCGTCTAGAACGATGGAACGGTGCCCTTCACCATACACTGAATGTTATGTGTCCTCTCATCCTGTTAGTCATTGATAGAAAAACAAGTGAACTGGGTTCCCACTTCAATAAGGGCATGCAATTAATGATAGAAGATGTCATGGATAGTAAAAGTGACGTGATATCGACAACATCACCCATCGAGTGCCAAGCGATCTAAAATTATTTAGTTCTAATACTTTATGCCAAAGACACATCAAGGATGTAAATGAAAGCTTACCATATGCCCGACACAGCTCTAGAAAGGTTGTTTTAAATAGAAACTCAACAAACGCCTATCCCACCTCAAGAAATGTAAATGGGCATTACAATATGTCTAATAACCTTCAGTAATGTAAATGCATATTCAACTTTTAACTAGCACGCTTCAAGAAATGTAAATGCATACTTTCAATATGCCTAATACACCTCCACGATGTAAATTGAAACATACGATAAGCTGAAACACCTCAGTGGGGTTGTAGAGGGATGTTTTCCATATGTCCAATACCACTCAAGAAATGTGAATCGATACTTACCATATGTCCAAAACCGTCCAAGAGATGTAAATTGTTACTTATCACATGTCCAAAACCGCTCAAGAGATGTAAATTGATACTTACCACATGTCCAAAACCGCTCAAGAGATGTAAATTGATACTTACCACATGTCCAAAACCGCTCAAGAGATGTAAATTGATACTTACCATATGTCCAAAACCGCTCAAGAGATGTAAATCGATACTTACCATATGTCCAATACCATTCAATAGATTTAAATTGATACTTACCATATGTCAAATTAACAAATATCTAATATAAAAAAATGTTTTTTTCGACGATACAACAACAACAAATAATAATAATAATAATATTAATAATAATAATAATAATAATAATAATAATAATAATAAAATAATATTAGCACGATAGGAAGAATCGAACATATGATGATACCGAGCCACGTGGTCTCTTTTGAACGGGATGCGAAGATAATGGCGGCGATACCGAAGTTTTTGTGTGTGTGAGTGTGAGTGAGAAGGTAAAGACTAGCCGAGAATGTCAACGTAGATGAAGAATGTAAATGTGACAAGATGCGTTCGAAATTAGGTTACCATTTTGTCCTTAAATATAGACACGTTTCCAGAACGGAACAACAGAAGCTTCTAGAAACTGGTCGGAAAATATTAACCTGATCAAGGAGACTACTTATCTGCCCAAGTCTGCCTAAGGAAGGTAGATAAGTACTTTGCGAAAAAAAAAAATGTCATGTTCGAAAAGCAACTCTAAAGAGGGAACATTACTTTATAATTGTGACTAGGTTATGCGCACCATATAGAATGGCTTAGCATTAAACGCCATCAAGAGCTCTAAAAATTACTCCTGTAATATTTAAGAAATCGAAGGAGACAGACCCAAATACTGACGACTGGTGACGAAGTCGTCTACCCGTGAGATAACCCAATCGCCGATGAGTCTATCAAACGACTTACGATAAGTTTTTATTTGTGAACGTTATCTTTTCTGCTGCGTTTTTTTCTTGAGTTTCACATTTCTTGCAAGAGAGAACAGCATCACATGACAAGATCTGGTGTCATTTCAGCTCGAAGAAAATGACAGAGAACTGTTTTTTTTTCTCATACCTAATGTATATTTGTATACTGAGCTTGTCTAGTCTGTTGTAACATATTTATGCTTGCACTTTTATTCCATGTTTTACGAAATAAGTAATTAAGAGTTTGGATAAATCTTATAATGACGTACCTATCAAAGATGCGGCTAGACGCTCGGCTACGGATCGGAAGGTCGTGGGTTCGGTTCCTGACAAAGGCCAGATTTTTTTCAAAAGTGATCTTGGCTCCCAGGTCTACACAGCCTTGAGTGGGTACCCGGTACATTCCTTGAAAGTCAAAGCGGCCGACGTGATGCTGACCACATCACCCATCAAGTGCCGTTTGGTTTATAAAATATAGGTCTAGCCCTACATACACAACACGCCTGAAAGGAGTGGAAAACGTGTTTAAGTGTTTTTTTTTAATCAAAGGTGGGTCTATAACAAGACCTTCTGTAGTATAAATGAAATCACCAGTGCATGAGAAAAGAATGTCCACAAAACCATCAAAAGAACGGAAAACTGCTCCCGCGTTGACACTGAAATCTTTTAATTACACAATATTTTGACAAATTAGGAACAAACATCACAGCACTCAGGGCTGTTCCATAAACTCTCGTCATCATGATCTTCGGTAACCTTTGCGGTTTTAGTTGCACACTGTATTCCTTGAGCGTTGAATATAGGTCCGATTTTTAAATATTTTCCTATGGATCATTGTCGGCTCTGTGGCTAAGTCGATGCGAACGCTTCGTAATGCCGGGATGCCGGGTTCGATCCCAGCTGTGAGCCATGCGCCTTGCGTTGGCTTCGACAGTGGTATCAAGAAAGCCGACCGTCCAGGAGCAATGGCAAACTACTGGACGTAAATTTGCCTAGAAAAACCACACAACAGCCAGAGGCTGTTGGGGTTGGTTCTGCAACGTTATGTAAAGGAAACGCAACTAACCTATTGATCATTATTTCCAGATTCACAGAAGATGACAGGGATAACAGGAAACTAACAGGATACACACATACGGATGCAAAATTACACTTACAACCAACGAACGAAAATATTACTTATATTATATTAACCCTGATAAGTAAATTTTCTAATAAAGTATTTAGTGTTTGATATTTGAGAAAGATTTATATTGAAACGGTAACTCGCATGAATTTTCGTTTTTTATTTCACCGAAATAAACAGTAATAATGTACGGGCTTTCTTAATATACTAACCCAAACAGGAAATCCACGGGTCACGGGGCAGTCTAATATTTCAGGGGTGGTAGATAGGCTGCACGCAGTCATGGGACCAAGCCTGCATGCAGTCGTGGGACCTAGGCGACACTCTCTTGTAGAATGCAGGTGGGTTGGGGTTAGGGCCAGTTCTAGATGTTTTGGGGGTTGTTAAATGCACCAGAAAGCCTGGAAACACAGGCTTACCACCCTCTAAAATGGACTGTGATGTGACGTCCTCTGGGGTAGGATATTACCCCCCCCCCCCCCCCCAAAAAAAAAAAAAAAAAAATTATCATGTATTCTCATACGTTACACAAGATCTAAAATCGCCGTTCACAAATTGCGATCGGTTGAAATTAACACATCTTTACTGACACTGCTGATGCTATTCGATCCCGTGTCGGTAAAAATGGATATGTACCGGTATATAAAGCGTAATAAAGAAATGTATACAAATTGTCACTCCCATTTTCCTTTCTCCAGCCCACGCCCAATATACTTCCGTGTGCAAACTGATATTTGTGAAATCAGATCAAACAAAAAGGAGCCAAGTGAGAACTCGTGAGAATGGGACGAACTCTTGAACAGAAAGACAAGTCATTCCTCAGACGAGACCGGATCTGTCAAGTCTGGAATCTGGAAGGACAGCGCCTGTAATCCTTCAATTTAGGTCAGTGGATATTCAGAAATCTTCCCTGCTTTACCTAAAACAGAGTCCCGAATTCTGAATTATCTCAACGTCTCTCTCTCTCTCTCTCTCTCTCTCTCTCTCTCTCTCTCTCTCTCTCTCTCTCTCTCTCTCTCTCTCTCTCTCTCTCTCTCTCCGACCCCAACCCTCTCTCTCCATTTCACCACAAGACTTCTCTGTCACATTTTTTTTAAATGTGTAGAAGTCTTTTTCTCAATCACATTTTTTTTAAAATCTCAGTATCTGTTTTGTTCTCTCTATCTGTCTGTCCCTGCCTCTCTCTGTCTCTCTCTCTATATATATATACATTTGTGGAAAATCAGGACCCTCACTTGGCAGTGGTAAAACGTCGCAAGCTAGCTTGGTTTTGGGAACGTGTTGAGACATAATTTGACTGCAAAGACTGTACTTTAAGTAACATTTGGGTAGTCGAAGAAGAGGACGGCAAAGGATCCTAGAATGACAACATCAAGAAATGGACAGGACTAATTTATCATACACTTATTTATCAAGCAGAAGACAGTGATAGATAGCAGGTTTTATGTGCTAGTGCTTCCATCAATACACCTCCACGAACCCAATGGGTCAAGTGTTATGTTATGCTATATTTATGTATAAAATTGCAATGTATAATATATACATGTGTGTGTGTGTGCGTCTGTGTGTCTGTGTCTGTGTCTGTGTCTGTGTGTGTATGTGTGCTTACTGATTTAATGTGGTCAATTAATCAACATTTTTGTTTCATCATCTTCATCGTTCGTCAGACTGATGTAATTGCTTTGTGCCTGTTTACAACATAATTGCGATATTTGCACCTTTCGGCCGCCACTTCGGGCTAAATCGGGCATTCGTTCAACTGGTTAACCTTCCCTGTTGGTTTTGTGTGGGACATGACGTAGTCCTGTTGTGCAGTGTACTTTTTGTCTCTTTATTTGCAGGTGCTACACCTGGAGAACCCATCCAGGGCATCCACGTGTAGTCTGGTATACTCTCAAAGGCAGGCAGGGATAAATGATGGGCAATCCACGACACCCAAAGAACATTCCGTTAATGCAGAGCCCACACATGAAGCGCTGGTCCTGGGCTCACCCAAGGAATCGTCACGTCCTGGATGTGATTGCTTAACCTATTATTCGTATGTTAAGCTTACACAGTAGGACATTCAATGATCTGATATCCATCATGTTGTTGTTATGCCGTAGGACATTTGGATGACGATTATGTTAAACCTGATTAGCAATCCAGTAGGACTTTTAGTCGACAGGCGCTTGAAAGAAGGCTTTTTATATTATAGGATATTGGGCCAGCGGGCTTTTCCTGTATACTAAATGAGTATTCGATGAACGATGTTACCCATACATCGATTCTGGGCTGATGAGAGTCAAAGTCTTGCTAGACACTCTGTATCTCTGGAGGCCATTAACGCTGACATCCTCTGCTAGCCCTGTTTAGGTCCAAATGAGCCATTATCCGTAGCGCACGACGAGGACGTACAGCAGGAGTCTTGCAGGGAATCCGTAAAACCAGCACAGAGCCTACTGACGAACGAGGTGAAGTACTAAGTATACTGTATACATTTCACAACGGTCTTAACTTTCCATCAAGTCTGTGATAAAAATAACTGCCTTACTAATTAATTATATTTGTCTATTTAAAATAAAAATGTATTTAAATGTTGCTCTTTCCACTCTAATTCACATTAGTACCGGCGTTGCGTGAACAGACATGACACAGATATAATAGACCTATTTGGTATTGTCTAGCAGATGGAATTTGCATTAAAGACGTGAAATGAAAATATATTAAGCATTTTAAAAATACATATTTCCATTCAGATAAACATTATTATTACATTTCTATTCCCAGTATTTTTACAACACATTCCAATTTCATCTACAAAGCGCGTCGGTGAAACATTTAGGAAAAAAAAAAAACACTTAAAAATCCACATCAAATTTCCAGGCAAACTTGCATTCATAAAGAATTAAAAAGCCTACCCAATTAAAGCCTACAAAAATTACTTTTTGCCACCATTAATTTCATTATCACAGTCATCATCATCGAACAATCAGAAAGAAGCAATTACGCTTTTACATTTTGTTTAATGCATCTATCATAGTTTCAAACCTCTTACAATACAATCAAGAAAGATGTAAATAAATCACAATAAAGAGCTATAATTAATTACTAGGCCAGGTGAAAATTCTCATTACACAAATAAAATGATGATATTGCAGGATAGTGATGAAAAAAAAAAATATAGAATGATATTGAAAGTAGTATGATCAATGAAAGTAGGAACCTTGTACGCTGCTATCAAACTGTCACAGTTTAGATCTACTTTTGGTATAGTTAACTCTTTGTTTTACAACTGCAATCCACTTTTCGTTATAATTGTAATCTAAAAACGTGACAACTGATCCATTATAATTCACAATGTGGCGTTTGTTTATGAAATTATACATCATGGGACACAGGTCATATCGCTTCTTGTCTTTGAAATATTCTTTCCCTTTACGCCCATTTTCATGCTCAAGGAGTATATAACTGCATATTACTTTCCTAACATACTTTTTCTTTGGACAGATTCAAGCCCCTCATCATTTACAGTCGGCGTTAGTATCGCCCCACCCATCCCACCCCTCCACGCTCCCCTCCCCCACGTATAACGCCCACTTTGGTAACTAGGTTCTAGAATAATCTAGAAGGTACTGACAATAGTGTATGTTTAAACAGGCCTCAAAGAGGCACACTCAAAATAATATCGTCTTTATGAAACTCTCACCACTTCCGGTTCTACAATATAACGCAGACTGGGCCAGTAATAAGCAATTAGGAAATCGAACAGAGGCGAAGGAAAAGTGGATACACCGAAGAAAGAAAGGATATTTCGTGAAACTAAAGCAAACACGTCCTAAAAAGCGTGGACTGAAACGAGTGTCGGTCGATGAAATAATAAATCAAATTCTTTTAGATCTGAAGTTCAAGCCCGAAGCGACATAGCAGGGCATTCTTTTCCTTCTTGTCTCCTTCCTCATCCTGTTGACGTGATCGCCTTGCACTGATTTTATGATGGTACGTTTCAGTGCACCGCGCTCGTACTGTCACAAGAAGTATATCTCTGTCAGCTTCTTAAGACGCCCAAAAAAAAATTAACGTATAGTTTGGGAAGACAACAGAATCATAAAATATTTGTTTCTTTTAAAAGACATCACATTTGTGTTAAAACGTCACAGATAACGACCTCCTTACTTCCCTCATATATTTTGTCTAGGCGAATAGTAAAAATAATAATCATCATCATCAGTTCTCGTTATGCCTAGTGGCACATGAGGCTTTAGAGAGGACTTTCCATGCTTTCCTGTCCTGTGCAATCTTCAGTGCAGTTTTCCATATCAAAGATGCCGCACTCAAGTCACTTTCCATCGTTCGTCTCCATGTAGTTTTTGGGCGCCCCTGTTTTCTCTTTCCCTCTGGTGTCCATGTGAGAGCTGTTTTTGCAGGTATATCATAAGTCATTCTCATAACGTGGCCAAGCCATTTTCATCTTCTCTTGGTAATCATACTGTCTAAAGTTTCTTGGTTTGTGGCTAAAAGTAGTTTAGTGTTTAAGATAGTATCTGGCCAGAAAATTTTGATAATTCTACGTAGACATGTGTGGTGGAAGGTGGACAGCTTGTGTGCATCCTTTTTGGTCATTCTCCAGCATTCTACTCCATAAAGAAGAACTGGCAAAATGATGCTCTTGTAGAGTCGGAGTTTTGTCCTCTGCAGTAATCGTTGAATTTCCAGATTTGCCTCATCCTTCCAAAAGTAGCTCTAGCTTTTTTCAGGCGTGAGTGTATGTCTTCCTCTGTCCCTCCCAGTAGGGACACCACACTGCCAAGATATGAGTAAAAATAATAGGTAAAAGTAATGTTAGTCTCCTCAGACCCTGCCGATACATATACTAGCTCACATCTGATTGGTAGTTCCTGAGCCCCGTGAGCACCATGGCCTTCGAACAAGGTTACGGGAATGTTCCGCAATGCCGTTAATATCGCGCGTTGTTTATTTCAGCACGCCAGCGCCTTTAACACAGCCGTAACCTTCAGGAAAGTTGACCAGCCCAACAAACTTGTGAATGTCGAACTAACCTAATAATAATTATAGGTGATAGATCATGAGTCTAATCCTAGTTTAGAGCATAATAATATTGATACTTGATACAAATAATAATAATAATGTGTTGATAGCGATACAAAGTAATAATATATTTGAAATAATATGAAATATAGAAACAAATACATCGAAAGAGCATTGCTCTACACCGCTGACAAGCGTCCAAACAAAATGATTAAAGGGACTAGGGGTGGATGGGGGAGGGGGGAATGAAGGGGTAACCTCTACAATTCTTTTCTTTTGTGAGTTTGTTGGGGGGATGGGGGGGGGGGGGGGTAACCCCTACAATTCTGTTTTATTCCGGGGGGTGGGGGGGGGGGGCAGGAAAGAAGAGGACTCGAGAAGCCTAAGTGAGTGGTGTTGTGAGTGGTGTTGTGAGTGGTGTTAAGTGAGACCCATAAAATAATGAGCACAAATCCTAACTTGCATTCTTTTCGAAAAGTTCGTGATGAAAGTAAGTGTATGTGTATTTATGTTAGTATATTTTCATTTATATATATATATATATATATATATATATATATATATATATATATATATATATATATATACATATGTATGTGTGTGTGCCTATGTGTGTGTATGTGATGCAGTAGCTTAAGCTGAGCTTGCATTGTCCTTCAAGTTTGCAGGAGGGTTTCTGGGGTGTAGCGGGTAGACGAACGCATGCAGATCGTAAGGCTGTGGGTTCAGACCCTAATGGAGCCATACTTTTCTTCCAGCAAAAAAATTACCTTGGCCTTCAGATCTACACGGCTTTGAGTGGGTACCAGGTGCAGTCCTAGAAAGTAAAGGCAGCCGGTGTGACGATGACAACACCACTTACCGACTGCCGAATGGTCTATACAATAAATATAGGTATACCCATATGTGCCCAATACACCTGAAGACGTAGAACGGGTCAATTACATTTACTATGTTTAATAGAAGAAAATGCCAACCTGCTCCATGATACCGATTGCTACTAAGTATTAAGTGCTACGGGATAACTATCCACACGGTTCTTCAAAGTCTGGACAGAGAGGTGTGTGTGAACCAGACCGAAGGAATCACCAACGTCTCCTGCCTTGAAGGTGTTCTGCAAAGATTTGCACAGGCACAACGCAACCAGGGCTGCCAATGGGATTTTTATCAAATCCCAAGCTGAGCTGGGGGAAAAAAAAAAAAAACCCAGCAATACAGAAGCAAAGAACGATAAACAAAAACGAAAACGAAAGCTTGATGAAAATTACAAACTTTATAGTTACGAAACGAAAAATTTACCTACTTTTAGATAAAAATATTTTTTGCAAAAAACCCAAGATTCTGTAATCTGAACCCGAGGCGTCAAATAAAAACCCAGATCTGGGGATAAAATTCTCTCATTGGCAGCCCTGAACACAAAGCATTGGCTGATAAATCCATTGTATCGGGACGTATAAAAAAGAAACAGTAGCCAAACGACGCATCTATTGTTTTCTACGGCGAGTGAGTGAGTGACATTCAACCCTACAAGAACCGCACAACCAGCGAAAAATATTCAGTGTTTCAAAGCGCAGCTATTCGAATAAGAATCAGCCAGGTACAAGTCCCAGAAGCTGTTGTGTTATATTAGCCCCCCCCCCCCCCCCCTTTTTTTTTTTCTCAGGGGTCCGCATTAGCGCAGTCGATAGAATAGCTCAAATACAGCTGCTACACTCTGCAGCCCACGGCTGGTGTTCGAAACCGGGCGGTTCCCAGGGTTCACCCAGCCTCTAGGTAATGGGTACCAGAGTTAACACTCTGGGGTAAACGGAGGAACGTCGCTGTAGCTACGGAGTTGCATGCGGACGGCGACACAGGCGGACAGTTTCTTTTTAGGCGAGGATATGCATAATTAAACTACTGCTTACTTCGTATGTTCCTTAGGTGTTGTGAACATGCTTTGTAATACCGTGGTTCCGGCTTGGATACCAGCTGTGTGCGACTCGGTAGCAGATCGTGGTATTGAAAGCCGACGGTTTAGTGAGCAGGGACAAACAGATGAACAAAGCTAGGGCTGCTTCTACAACTTCCTTAAAGGACACGCAACTAATTGTTTACCATCCTATCGTAGATTCCCCCAGTGTAACTTTGTATTAAGGTTCATACCCTGGACAGATAAAAATGGTAAAGAAGACGTCTTGAAAGAAACTGACTCTTGAAAAGAATTGATTGCCCGCATCAGAAAGAGACAATCTACATTCTTTGGTCATTTGGAGAAAACTGGAGTACATAGTAAAGGTAGGAAAGTTGGAGGGGAGGAGAGGCAGAGGGAGACCGAGAGAACCAATGCTCGACGGTTTGGCATCATGGCATGCAAGATCATCCGAGTCTACAAACGCAACACGGCATAGACTTTAAGAAGAAGAAGATAAGGTTGAATCTGATTTCCGGGATTTTTTTTAATACCCCAGAATGCAATCCTAGTGGAAAAGCATTAGAATATATAAATAAATAAAACAAAAGTGGTGTGTAACTCAATTGATGCTAACAATTGTGCAGTTCTTCCACAAGTTTACTCAACGCCCGTAAATATGTAGATCACGATTGTTCTTAATCAGACGTCCTGTTATGTCAATGTTACGCTTGGGGAATATTGTCTTCTCCATCGATGATTGTATTACAGCTTTCTCGTCTGTAAAAAATACTCCATCAAATATTGTTTAGCAATAAGTGAGGGAAGTGAGATTGGAAAGATTCTTGCGACTGCTGCCTGACATAGCTAAACACTTTAGAGTGTGCCTTCTCGCATACATATGTCAAATATCGGTAGGAAAATGTATTTTCCCACCATAATAAAAGGACTCTTTGCGACGCTTTCAGGCGTATGGGCATAGACCGTTCCGCATTCAATAGATTATGTGGTCAACATCACACCACCCGCCTTTACTTCCTAGGACTTTACCTACATTCTTGCATACATACGTCGAAGGTTGGTAGGACAAATATATTTTCCCACTATAATAAAATGACTCTTTTCTACGCCTCCAGGCGTATGGATATACATTTTATAGACCGACCTGCACTCGGTGGGTGATGTAGTCAACCTTACGCCGAACGCCTCTACTTCCTAGGACTTTATCTCTAATACTGGGTCCACCTGAAAACTGAGGTCATTGCTAACAAAAAAATAAAAAGTCGACTAATTGGGGACTTCTTTGAAAGTCGGAGTGCCTCTGCCCAAGCGGTAGGAACAATTAGCTGCACACACATAAGCCAGTAAAACGGATATACAGATGATAAACAAAGGCGAAGAAGGTTTATGTTCAAAGCACACCCCCATTCCCCCCCCCCCCCCTTCCCGACCACCACCATCAGCAATTTTTTTAAATGGTCCAAAAATTGCATAATTGTGTGTTATCGCATGAAAGATAATTAAAGCAGACGTTGCAAATTAACAGACTATAAAATACAACCGCTCTAACAAAATCATGATTCGGAGCTACAGGAAAGTGAGATGCCGTGCATTGATTGCAACAATACATGAAACATGTTTGCATGACAAAAGGCAGTTTCAAGAATTGTAAGGGGACTAACGAGACAGCACAGATAAGAAAAATACACATTGAACTGTAATATAGGAGACATTGAACAGGATGCTAACATGGTCGATAAGAAATATTGATACATTAACTTGGAATGCTGATTGATAAGTCAACTGAATAGCAGCTGTCGTGCATTCACGTCAGGTCGTCCTCCGCCTAGGTACATAGAACTCAGAAGCATGCAATAACGCCCCGGGATTGCCCCAGGGTTCTGCAATTGCACCGGTGCTCTTCAGTCTGTACACAAGCAGGATTGCATATCATCAAGCACCAGGGGTTGGAAGGATATTGACATTTGTAGACGATGTTCTTGCAAATAGACAGGGGAGCGACAGGCAACGTACAGCACAAGAACTACAGACAACTATATGCAAAGTGATTGACCGGTATGTAGAAATGAAACGAAAATAACGATGAAAAAGCAAAATGCTACAGTTTCTGAAAAAAAAAAAAAAATAATTTGTTTATTCAATAGAGTAATATGATTTACATCGTACTCAGCGTTCTAGGCTTCTATTCTTTTGCAAATGAGCTATTTGATCCTAAAATAAATGCTCCATGTTATCTTCATCACCAGTGGCTTAACGGTCACTTAGCCAAAGTATTTCAGGATCCTCGCTGGTGCTACGGACGTCGTGCGCTGAAATTTTTCGGACTCGCTTGATTTAGAAGTAAAACGGAGCCTTGCCACTTATGGGTTAATACCCTTGTGCCATGATGTTGATAGGATGTGTGAACCTTAACTATTTCTGGAGCCAGTAGCCTATAAGAGGTATATAGCTCTATGGTACTTGATTTGTACCGGTATAAGATCATTTCTACTTCCGACGTCGTTTTGTCGGACGTTTGTGTAACTACTCACGATCATCTCTAACAAGTGTCCATCAGTGGAAAGTAAGCATGAAAGTGGCTCAGTTTCCTTGGTATTCTTCCTCCATTGTAGCAATGTCCTGGTGAAAACGATAGCCATGCTTATCATCAACTCACTAACCTAACTGCAGTTACTGGGGGAGGGGGGTCTAAGTGCGGACAGAGAGAAAGTCGATCTTTAAAGACACATATTCAGCAAAAAATGTGAAAATTAGACATGTCCTCAACTAGTTCCTTGTGGTTTTCGGCTCTGACATTCCCAGGAAATTGATTTGCTTCCAGAGACAATGTTGGCAGATAGTTAGAGTGCGCCCTTAAAGAGAAACTCCATTCATACAACTCATTGCAAATATGGTCCTAAAATGGTAGGAATTCATTATGGGCAGTTAGGAAATGAGAGTACGTCATTTATTCTGCAAATTTCTCTCTCTCTCTCTCTCTCTCTCTCTCTCTCTCTCTCTCTCTCTCTCTCTCTCTCTATCTCTCTCCCACCCCTATCTATCTTCCTTTCTCTCTCCTCTCTCACACACTCAATCACTCACTACTTCACATAAAAGGAAAAGACGGTAAGGACGAAATACTTAGCCCCTTCACAAATTGTCTTTAAAAAAGGGCGAAGAGAGAGAGAGAGAGAGAGAGAGAGAGAGAGAGAGAGAGAGAGAGAGAGAGAGAGGAGGGGGGGGGGGTGGGTGGGATCAAGGAGTATAAGCCTTTTTTAAGTACTTATATAGATATAAACGGGTCGCTTGGCCCGTTACAATATTCGAGGAAAGGGGCGGGGTGGGGGCAAAGGCTCCAATATGCCTAAAGACTCACCCTTAGGTAACGACACTCTTCACACACACACACACACACACACACACACACACACACACACACACACACACACACACACTGCAGCTAAATAATCCACACTGAGTGATAGGAATGACAAAAATCCAGATCTTGCGCAATAGAGCCAGCAGTATGTAGTGTTTTCTATTTCAATGTCTCACGGTTGATGTGACCAAAAAGTGGACATCTGAGAAGCTTACACTGAATTCAACCAATTTTTACACCACACTGTGTCAATAAATCGCCCTCCATGACACCGGATGCCGTCTATCACGTGAACATTGTGCCCTGAGGTCAAAAACTTTAGACACCCAGAAAGAATACGAAACGAAATTATAGAAAAGAACAACTTTCCTTGTATGCATGCTAAGGGAAATGAAAACACTCGTTTAAGCTGTCTCTTTTAGTTTGAGAGAAAATATATTTTCGTGTCTTTACAAAGCAAAGGAAAAAAAAAAAAAATTTCAGCGTAGTTTGATTGAAAACATTTATAAAAGAGACAGCCGTTAATATGCCAGAGCTGAAACAATTGAATCAAATAACATAAATGAGGTTAGGATATGTTGATTTCCGGTAATAGAAAATTATTGAATAGTAATTTGTTCACGATAAATATTTTAAGTAGCCAACATAAGTAGGGCTGTGTTTCCGGTCTAGGATTGATTTTCTTACGTGTCTTCTGTTGCATTTGGGATAAAATTATTCACACTAATCACCCAAAAGCCCAAATCGAGTACATATGTTGAGGAAAGGATGTATATTATTAATACTGTAATGTTGAAAATTGCTTTTGTTTTGTTTTTAGTTTACAAATTATCATCATAACATTCTAGACTCAGGCATGGATTTCCCCACAGTAAGTGTATTGTGTAGACGCAGATCTAGTCAAATGCAAGATAGTTTGAATTACACGCCTAAGGTTCTTCTTAACAAGTGAAACAAAATATTTTAAACGAAAGAAATGTACCCTTCTTACGGCAATGATGCATATGGCATATGATAATAGGTTAGTTGCGTATCCTTTACAGGACGTTGCAGAACCAACCCCAACAGCCCCTGGCTGTTGTGTGGTTTTTCTAGGCAAATTTACCTCCAGTATTTTGCCATTGCTTCCTGGACGGTCGGCTTTCTTGATACCACTGTCGAAACCAACGCAAGGCACATACCCGAAGCTGGGATTGAACCTGGCATCCCGGCATTACGAAGCGTTCGCATCGACTTAGCCACAGAGCTGATATTTACGATAATAGTTGATTATTTTTATAGAATTAGGCACAGTGAGGGAGAGAAAGCACAAGATGAGTATATAAAATGTAGGTTTAGCCGAGTATTTCCAATACGCCTGAAACAGTGGAGAAGGGTCCTTTATTTAAAAAAAAAATAAGTCTAGCATCATGTGCCCGGTGTGTACAAACACGAATTTACCCTTTTTTAAAGACACCCAGCAATATTCATAACACCAGAGTCGACCCAGTCTCATTCATAACACCAGAGTCGACCCAGTCTCATTCATAACACCAGAGTCGACCCAGCCTCATTCATTACACCAGGGTCAACCCAGCCTCATTCATAACACCAGGGTCGACCCAGCCTCATTCATAACACTAAAATCGACCCAGCCGTATTCATAACAGGGGGGTCGACCCAGCCTCATTCATAACACTAGAATAGACCCAGCCTCATTCATAATACCAGGGTCAACCCAGCCTCATTCATAACACCAGGGTCGACCCAGCCCCATTGATAACACCCGGGTTGACCTAGCCTCTTAATAACACCAGGGTCGACCCAGCCTTATTTATAACACCAGAGTCGACCCAGCCTCATTCATAACACCAGGGTTGTCCCAGCCTCATTCATAACACTAGAGTAGACCCAGCCTCATTCATAATACCAGGGTCAACCTAGCCTCATTCATAACACCAGGGTCGACCCAGCCCCATTGATAACACCCGGGTTGACCTAGCCTCATACATAACACCAGGGTCGACCCAGTCTTATTTATAACACCAGAGTCGACCCAGCCTCATTCATAACACCAGGGTTGACCCAGCCTCATTCATAAAAGTAGGGTCGACACAGCCATATTTAAACACCGGGATTGACCCAGCCTCATTAATACCCTGGGGTCGACCCAGCCTCATTCATAAAACCAGGGTTGACCCAGCTTCACTCATAAAACTAGGGTCGACGCAGCCTCATTCATAAAACCAGGGTCGACTCAGCCTCATTCAAAACACCAGGGTCGACCCAGCATCATTCATAACCCTGTTAAAGATAATCTAAACGTGGAAGGGAACTGACTACACCATTTCGAACCTCGCATCCCAGAATGCCGGACTCTCCACACCCCATGCGCAGTATCTAACTGTTGCTAAAAGGTGATCCAAGATCATTTTTGAAAAAAAAAAAAAAAGCCGGTCTTTCTTTATGTATATGGTTGCTTACATTATGCGGCGTTCGTGGCTTAGGCGTTGCGAGTCCCACTCGTAATTCCAAAGTACCGCGATCGAAACCTACTGCGGGCTGCGTGGATTTTTATTATGATATGGGGCGTCGCAGGTCGACCCAGCCTAAAATAGGTACCAGGATGGTTGTCCTGGGGAAGTGAAGAGGGCCGGCGTAATGCTAACTACATTACCCACCTAGTGACGATTGGTCTGTAAAAATATGGGGTGCTTTTCCTATATGCCCGATACGCCTAAGGCATGAAAAGAGGTCTCTACTTTACTTGCTTACTTTACATAAATTATATGGTCGTTTGATTGTTATTTAATGAAATAATACAGAATATTTCAAAAATACCACAGCAAGTTTACTGTATAATACTTTGAAAAGGCTAAAGTTGCAACTAAAAATGTGTTTCTTAAATGAGAATTTTATTTATGCCCTTGTAAAATGTGAGACCTTAAGTTCAGCAATTTACTGGGGGGGGGGGGGGGGGGGGGGGGGGGGGGGGGGGGGGGGGGGGGGGGGGATGCGCCTGTGTCGAAGTGGTCAAGCTATTTGCACCACGCTCCTTAGGTTGTTGGTTCGTTTCAAGGCTGCGTCGTTCAGTTCACAAATGCAATGAGATTCCTAGGGATCGTCGCCTGAGCAACAGAGTTCATGCTTTGTTCAATGCTAGCCTTTCTGTGGAGGTAGACAGAGCCATATAGGATAAAACGATGTACAATAAAGTCGATCCTCTCGACCTCAACATGTTTTAAAGTTCAAATTCTATTTATGCCTAAATCTAGTACTGCCTTTTACTGTAAACTAGAACATAAGAAAACAATAGATGAACACACACGCATACACACATGACACACACACACCACGCACACACACTCAACACACACACGCGAGCGCAGATAAAATGCTTTAAATATATATATATATATATATATATATATATATATATATATATATATATATATATATATATATATATATATATATAAATGTAGAAATATGCACAGTAAGCGAAAAAAAAATGAAAAGAAAAAAATTACAAAATCTCATTAAACTGTAGAATATTTTCATTTCATATTTCCAGTCATCAGCAAAGAGACTTTCCATTTATTTTGTTTCAACATGTCTGGTTTTAGCGTAATCTTGAAGGTCAAGGCGAAGCTGAGTTTTTCTAGGCAGACAGTGCCGCGAATGATTGACTTGGAGAACAATGGAGTTAGTTCTTTCAGCCGAGGAAAGCCCAGAAAGGAACCAGGATGCGACACGAATTTCTCATTTTCATTTGTCATGTCGGGATTACTGTAACATGTTCCCATTTCGATTGGTTGTGAAAGAGTGGCCCGGATATAAATTAATCACTTACATTTAGGAGTTTCTTGCTATCGCTTTTTTTTTCATTCTAAAGAAAAACAATACAAAACACAGCAACATATTTAGATATAATCTGCTGAAGTTATGATATTTTATGACATTTTTTAATCCTTTGTAAGAAATGAATTTACACAAATTAGGAAGCCGTGTGTGTGTGTGTGTTTATGTGTGTGTGTGTGTGTGTGTGTGTTCGCGAGCGGGCGCGTGTTTCTGTGTGTGCATTTGTGTGTGAGACGCGTTTCAATAGAACTGAATATTTTGACTGAAGTCTTTATGGGCTTTTTCCTCAGATAACATCAGAACATTGTGTTGTGATTTACAGCTAGGTTGTGATATCTGCATCTTTCTGTCCATCTTTCTGTGATTTCAGCAGATCCCGACTGTGTCACCTTTAAATGAGCAACTTGTTCGGAGTCAGTGTCAATTATTCCGGCTATCCTCCGAATAACGGGCGGTAAACATGGCAGCCGCAAAATATCCTTTCGAGCCTCAGTCACGTGTCAATTGCGCACTTCCCGCCACCTAATTTGCAGTTTTTCGGCGGTTTTCTGGCGACTTCCGCCACCGACACAAGCTAAATGAGATGGATAGGACCCAGGAGCAGCAGCTTCCGCATCTCCTGCAGCTTTGCTCGTGAGTCGTAGCCATCTAGTTTAGCCCAAATCCACGCCGCGTCACGCGGCGTCTGGGACTCCAGGCAGTGGCTGTAGTCGCCGAAAAAACAGCGAATTAAGCCACGTGACTGAGGCTCGAAAGGATATTTTGCGGCCGCCATCTTTACCGCCCGTTATTCGGAGGATAGCCATTATTCTTATTTTTTTTCTTTCATAAAATGGGGCACTAGAACCAACACGGGTAGAGTTTGTGGTGGGGGGTATGGGTGGGGGGGGGGGGGGGGGGGTAAGAAACTGCTGTCAACGACTCTAACAACACCAAGGAAAAATACCCACAACCATAGTTTAACGATTATACCGGCTGTACACCTGCAACAGAGTTGTGCCAGCTGTGTGGTCGCTAGGCTACCAAGAGAAAAAAGAGGGTTAGGTACAATAAGGGATTTTAAATCTCCTTAGTGCGGCTTGGTGCCTTTAAGTTCCACCCAGCTTAAAGCGATATCATGGCTGGTTTCGAAGCAGAACTCCAATAGCTTACTGCAAAATTAGAAACAGCCTATGGTAAATATGTCTTGGAAATTTATGCCGAGAAAAGTAAGATTCTGGCAAATAGTCCCAATAATCGTATACCTACCACTGTACATATGAAAAAAAGGGGGGAGGGGGTGTAAGGGAAACTAGAATTAGAAGTAACTGAAACTTTTAAATATCTCGGCTCCCACATATGTAACGATGGCATCTGTACCAAAGAGACAAGGCTAAATACGTTGTCCCAGCTGAATTCGATGTGGAAGAGCGAAATCAGAATGGCAGTTTAGGTCAATTATTGTCTATTTTCTTATACGAATGTGAGATTTCTCAGTGGAAAAGGAAAGGAGGATTCAGGTTTTTAAATGTAAATATTAGAGACTCATTTTACGAATCCGTTATTTAGAACACAAAATAATGAATATGTCAGAGACGAAAAATTCAAACTTGCAAGACATCAAGAGCGTCTCTTGGGGGTTGTAAAACGTCGCAAGCTAGATTATTTTGGGCACGAGCTGAGACATGATTCCACTGCAAACACAGAACTTTAAGGAACGATGGAAGGGTTAGGGGGGGGGGGGGGGGGAGGGGGGTTGGTTGGTAGTCGAAGAACAAGAGGACAAAAAAGGGCCTGGAATATCAACATCAAAATATTGACAGGATTAGGTTGTCATACACTTATTCATCAAGCGGAAGATAGAGACAGAATATGGCTGGTTCTGTGTGCCAGTGCTTCCATCGATACACCTCCACGACCTTAACGGGTCAAGGGTTATGTTTTATTATGTTTACAATGGGTACCAGATAATGTTATTGGAAGTATAGGCGGCCAGCAGAATGACTCACATTAGACGGTGGGGAAAAAAGGAAAAAGAAGAAGGTGGGGGGGGGGGGAGGAGTGGCGCCCTTAAAAGTTGTCCATGGGGCTCATGGACCTTTGCTGTATCGAAATGAGTAATTATATATACATATACATATATATATATATAGGGAGAGGAATGCATACGTGTGTGTTGAATTGTAAGTCTTCTTCTTCTTCTTCTTTCGTTCGCCTGAAATAAGTTATCTATATCAGCAGTTTTGTCTCTTGTATAAATTTCACTGTCGTTGTTAGTTCATTCAGTGGTCCATAGAGTTTACGTTCCACTGTTGTTCTTTGTGGCCAAAAGGTTTGCCTTAATGTGTCAAATTCGGTGCAGTCCTGGAGTACATGCTCTGCGGTCTGGGGCACATTTCCACAGGTGCACATGGCTGATACACCTATCTTGAATTTTGTGTACATGTGGTTACGTAATCGGTTGTGCCCTGTTCTGAGGCGGAAGATAATGTCTTGTTCTGGTCTGTCCATAATAAAATAGTCGTCTTGTGCTGGGGCTGGTGGTTTCCTGATCGATTTAATGATTCTTTTCTTTTGGTGGTATGTGACTGGTACATCTGGCTGCTCTTTTTTCGCACCGTCCCCTGCCAGTTGATCAGCTTTCTCATTTCCAGGCACTCCACAATGAGACGGTATCCACTGCATTTCGACTCTTCGCTGAACGCTGAGTTGTGTCAGCAGTGTTTGCAATTCTGGTAGTTTCCTAGACTGGAGTGCTTCAAGTACTGATTTAGCATCTGTAAGCATTACCACATACTGTGAGCCAAGGTTGGTATTTAGCAGTTTCTCTGTAGCTATCTTAATAGCCTGGGTTTCTGCATCGTAGTTATGGCAGTACTTCCCGGTTGGTACGCCTGACTTATCCCTAGTACCATCTGGGAATTCGATGTACACTCCAGCACCACCATTTCTAACTGCACTTTCTGCGGACCCATCTGTATAGACTCTGACCCATTGTTCTTGTGGGTATTCTTCATCAATATAACTGAGGGTGGCCATTTTGCGTTGTACACTAACTTGCTCTTTTGTCAAATATCCCTTTCACATTTGTCTGGATTTGTACCGTTAGTTTACATTTTTCTCTCCATGGGGTTTGTTCCGGAATACTTTTTAGTGGGCAGCCAATTTCTGGAAGGTCAGGAGTTTGTCTACATATTCTTTTTGCTTGGTGTATAAAGCTGCTTCTTTTTAACCGTCCCAAGGCTAGGTTCTTAAATCTATTTTCCATCGGGTGATCTGGCATACTGAGGAACTTTTCAGCTTGTATTTGCAACTTTGTATCTCTGCGTTCTCTCAGTGCCTGTGTTTTCCCCAGCTTTCTCCATTTCTAATATGGGGGTTGATTTCATCCCTCCTGTGATGACTCTGGGCGCTTGATTTTGCACTTTGTCTAACTCCTTTAATGTACTAGATGCTGAACACCATGCAGTTGACCCATATTCCAAGTGTGGAAGTATGCTCTGCTTGTATACTTTATTGAGTATTTTCCCATCTGCTCCCCATGTGGTTCCACTTAGTTTTCTTAGTATTGCTGTCTTCCTCCTGGCTTTGGTTGCTGCCTTGTTGATATGTTTTCTCCATGTCAACCTGTTATCAAATGTGACTCCTAGGTATGTGGGCTCTTTATCATCTCTCAGGGGTATTTCGTTTATTTTGATGGTGCCGGTTTTTTGCTTTGGGGAGAGGGTGAATAGTGTGGTGCTACATTTGTCTGTGTTGATGCTGACACACCATCTATTGGCCCATGCCTCAAGTGCATTTGTAGCCCGCTGTAGTGTTTTTGTGGCTATCGTTGCATGTTCATTGGTGCACCACAGTACCAGGTCGTCGGCGTACATTGCCATTTTGATTCCATTTGGTATCTCAGCAACCAGATCGTTGATAAATAAAAGGAAAAGTGTGGGCGACAGGACACCACCTTGAGGGACGCCTTGTCGCAGTAGAACTTTTTTACTTTTAAAACCATCTACCTGTACCCGGGCTCTTCTGTTATGTAGATATGCTTTAATCCAATTGTACATTTTTCCATTTATTTTATAGTTTCTCAATTTCTTCAAAAGCCCCTCCTTCCAAACCTTATCAAAAGCTTTCCTTAAATCTATCCATGCCGCGAGTACCAGTTTCTTATCTTGAAAAGCATCCTCTATTTCTTGGGAGAGGTATGTTGTCTGGTCTTCCGTAGAATATAACTTTCTAAAGCCCGCCTGCTGTGGTGTAATGATGTTTTCACTTTCAATGTACCACTGTAGTCTGAGGTTGGTGATGCGCTCCATTGTTTTACAGAGAACTGTCTTTCCCAGGCTTTATGAGGGGTATCATAATTGCCTCTCTCCAGATCTGTGGAACATTCCCTGTTGCCCAGCAAGCATGAAATATCTGTAAAAGCTTTGTTTTGGCTACTTTTCCTAAGTTTCTGATCATTTCGTTTGATATACCATCTGCTCCTGGTGACTTCCGAATTTTCAGCTTTGAAATGGCCAACTCCAGTTTATTAAGTGTAATTGGCACCTCTAGCGCCTCTGATGTTATTTTTTTCTGACTTCTAAATTGTGTCTTTTCTTGAATTTCGTGTTTTTCTCTGAACTGATTTCAATGTCGTTATCTAAAGCAAAAGTGTCCGCAAATAGGTTGGCTGCCTCTATTCCTGTGACCATGTTTCCATCTTTCTGCAGCGTGATCTTTGAGTTCCCCCCTGTGTCTTCATCATTAATTTGTTTCACAAGCTTCCATAACTTTCTTGTGTCTTTTTCAAAGTTCAGCGACCTTGTTTTCTCCTGCCAGCTTTCCCTTCTAACCTGCAGCTTTGCCCTTACAAATTTTGCTTTTGCATGCTGGTAGTTATTGTGATGATCTTGGTTTGGCCTGGTCTCTGCTATCTTTCTGGATGTTTCTACTTCGTTATGTAAATTTTCTAGCTCATTACTCCAGTATGGCTTATAATGCTTACGGGCACCTCTTGGTATTGATTCTCCTGCTGCCTTTAGTACGCATTTGTTAAATTCTTTAACTACTTTGTTTATATCCTGGTCTACGCTGATATTTCCAAGCAGTATACTGGTACGGTGCTTGAACATTGTCCAGTCAGCCTTCTTGTAGTTCCACCTTGGCAGCATACTAGTTTCTCTGACCTTCTCATTTTCTACATTCAGGAAGACCGGTCGATGGTCACTGCCTCCCAGTTGATTTCCAACAACTCGTTTAATGTTCCATTCCAGATCTGGAGAGTGAAATGCTAGGTCTGGGGTAGTAGTGGTGTGCCACGACCTCGAGTAGAATGTGGGTGGATCAGTTGGCCTATTAATAAGAACAAATCTGTTCTCATCCTGCCACTCCTCCAGTTTCTCTCCTCTCTGGTCTATATAGTCATATCCCCAGCTTTGTGAGTGGCTGTGAAAATCTCCACATAGAATCATCTTTTCTTCCACTTAGATTGTGTCTAAAGCCTGGGGACGATCATTTGGGCAGTAATAATTGATCAGGTAGAAGTCTGCATTTCCAGTTTGTAGTTTCAGAATCTGATATTCTGCTCCATCCATAAATACTTTAGTCTGGCTAGCAGTGATATTGTTCCTCACAAAAGTCAATATTCCACCCTTTTTCCTGCCTTTCCGGTCTGATCGGAAGGAATTGTAAGTAAAATACATGTAAAATAATAAATTTTAAATAATATGAAACGTACAAAAATTACGTAAAATATAAACTGGTATACATAACTATAGAGGAATGGTAGTCCCATACACATATGTTCTGATGACTCAGGGGGTCTGAGATCGCCTTTCTTTCCCTCCTCCTCTACCCCTCAGGTTTCAGCACCTAAGCTCGGATGTGATAGAATCTAATCAAACATGTCTATAATGCAGACATGTCTATAATGTTTGTTATTCGACCTATGCTCGGTTTATATACATTTGTTTAACCTATGGTGACATTAAAATAGTATTACATGAATTCTGTCCGTATTCCACAACTGTGGACTTTAAATGTACGATAGACATGGCCACAAACATTTTTCTGGCGTGTCTAGTTAGTGATGTTCTTAGTAAGCTTGTTTACATTACAAGGCGCCCACGCCATGTGGAGGTGACACGCCATGTGGAGGTCCGATTTCAGGCGAACGGTAAGACTAGATTTCGATTTTAATGTTGTCAAGTGTCCTTCTGTCTTTCTAATTCTTTCTATGGGTGCAAATCAATACATTGTCTGTTTATTATATTTGTCTATAATACTGCAATATTCATGTCGTCTGGAGTAAACTTCAATGTCTTGTCTTCTTTAAGGTTAAACAAACACCGTGGCCAAGTTAAATTATTCTTCTACGCTCTTAAGTACTTATCCCGACAGATATGCAACGTGGCATGAGATGTATCAAGCGAGACTGCATGCAGTTTGGAGGATAGTAATCTTTCAGGCTTTTGATATTACATATACTCTGAGACAGTGTTTCCCAAGCGTTTATTAGTCGGGGCGCCTTTTTTAATTACAATTTTTCGACGGTGCCCCAACCTAGGTAAAAGTATGTAAGGGATAAAAAAAAAATAAAACTAATGGATCTTTAAATATTTCTCGGCGCCCCTGTGAAGAGGTCACGGCTTCCCAGGCACCGAGGCGCACACAGTTTGGGAATCACTGCTCTAGGGCAAGATTATCAGCAGCTGTGAAGTATGTAAACAGTCGGGGTAATGAGGTCGACAATATTACGTGGCATATTCTACCGCCTAGATGAATGTTAATGCATGATGTTTAGAACGTCACCGAGTCATTTAGTTCATAACCGCCTTCTCTCTATTTCTATTCTTCTTCTGCCCGTTATCGCCCAAGCATGCTCTCAGTCTGCTCCAAGTTGCTCTATCCTCTGCCAGTGCGTGCATCTCCCTCCGCCTTTTCTCATTCATCTCTGCCAATTTAAATTGCTTATTACTGATTATCTTTTGCAGCTAAAATGTATGTCGGGCGGGGAAGGTAAGTTCAATCTTATCCTTAATCGCCCTTACTGCCCTTTCTTTCACGTTTCAGTGGTGCTATTCTTTGCTTTTTTCCAAGATTCTGCTAACATACATATGTATTACAGCAACGGCCTGGCTCTAGGGACCCTGCAACTGTGCTGTTGGTTTTGGAAACAACTTCGGTCAAAAACTGCAAATCCTTTGGCGAAGCGGTAGTCTCTGGCATATATAATAACATAAACACTTTAATACTCTATTATGCCTAGAGTGAAGTTCTTTCATAGGTATCCTCTCTATAGCTTGCTAGGTTAAATGTTGAATTAGGAATCGACATCACAGCACTCGAGACACTCTTATAAGCGTCCAGTCTCCAACTTCAGCAGCACGCGAAGAGTTCCAGTTCCAATGGCACCAGTAACTGTCTTATTGTATATCCGCTCGTCTTTCCTTTGAGTTTTGACCTTCGGCTGTATTTCCTGCTAACTCCTCGATGTGCCATTCAATTGCCATTGACTTTATCGGTACCTGCCTTCACATTGTTCAATCGTTCAAAAAGGGACCATACAACATCTTTCTTGACATACATCAATTCACCGCTAAGTGATACAGAACCAGTCAGTCTATATGCCTGCTCGTGTCCAAACACACATGCATACCTGCAGAAAATATCCAAACGATGCCAACTACCCGGGACCTCTCAAGCGATGCTTGCCACTCTTCACGGAGTATGCCTGTCTTCACCATTCTCAACATTGATTGTGAGTCAGTTACAATTACGACATGTGTTTACAGCTGATTCTCAAACTTGCTTCTGAATTCTACAGTCCGTCTTTCACTGGCTGCCTCCATAGGGATAGATCTGCAACCGATCTCTACTAAGTATTTGAATCAATGTTGGTATCTTTCAGGTCGCCTTTGCATGTGTCGCGTTTGCATGTCTTCAAAGAGTAGCTTTGCCCTTCCTGCAGATCTTTTCCCTACTACCTACATAGCCATTATAATTTCCATACAAATAAACTGGATTAAACGTGCTGGGGACTATCCATATTTCTTCATCAGCTCTCTTATCATTGTTCAAGTGACTGTATTATCAAATGCCCACAGTAGTTTTACAGGCTCTTCACTCTTAATACAGAAAGTACTCTTTCAAAGAGGCAGAATACCACTGCTCGTAATTAAACCACAATGTCGAGTTTAATAACAAAACGTACACACACATACACACACACACACACAGAGAGAGAGAGAGAGAGAGAGAGAGAGAGAGAGAGAGAGAGAGAGAGAGAGAGAGTTAAACTTAGCTTTTCTTTCTATCTCTTCTTCCGAAACTCTCAGAAGCTTCCTTCCATCGAATATTCAGCTTTTCCCGAATAAATCATCCACGCTAAACACTCATCTGTTCTCCTTTCTACAGCTCTTTTCCACACTTTACGAATTCCTTTCCGACTCTTTCCCATATTTTTTTACCCAATAAATCTTCCTCACGCCTACCAGTTTAATTATTATTGATTAGCAAGTCAGATGGCCGAAGGGCCTCTCCCAACATACATAAAGGGAATCTGTTTCGTGTAATCCGGAAAAGCTGTACAATACCCCCACCACACAACATATAGAATGATTTTAGTTGCAAGTCTAGTCTTCGGAACTGAATTAATTACATGCAGCAGGGGGAAACGTTCTGTCCGTTTCTGATTGGCGACTCAAGTAATTCTGAAATTGTCATTTGCGTAAATAAAACGTGTCTGCGAAAGCCAAGGTACTGTTAACTATGCAGAACGCTTTTAGGGACGGTTGCGTAATTGTACCAACATTTATGCAAATGTTGGAGTTATTGTTTTTGTATACTGTGTAAATATACACACATAAACGCGGGAAAGTGTTTGTATAGTATAAATTTAATAACATTTATTGAAATAGTTCATAATTTTGTGCATTTTGCATAAATGGTACAAACATATATCTAAACGAGGGTGAAAATGTTTGTGTAAATTACACAAATGTACACACATGTAAATATGGGTCAACTTATTTATGTATCTTGCATATATGCACTACCATATACGTTGATATGAGTTAACTTGCTTGTGTATATTATATGAATGTACCAACTTAACTGTAAGTGTGAAGAAAGATGTCTATGCACGTTACGTAAACAAGCTAAAATATATGTAAATTAGGAAAACGAGTTTGTGTATTGTCTTGCGTAAAGATGCCAAAATAGATGTGAACTGAGGGATGGTGTTTGCGTTTATGGCATAAAGGAGCAAAATGTGTGAACCGATGCGGTTCAAGTTTTTTTTTTTTTTTTTTTGTATGTTGCATAAAGCAGATAAAATATAAGTAAACCGAGGAGACGTGTTTTTTGTATGTTGCGTAAAGCAGATAAAATATAAGTAAACCAACTAGACGTGTTTGTGTATGTTGCGGAAAGGAGTCAGCATATAAGTAAACCGAGGAGACGTATTTGTGTATGTTGCGTAAAGGAGATAAAATATAAGTAAACCGAGGAGACGTGTTTGTGTATGCTGCGTAAAGGAACCAAAACATGAGTTAACTGGGTGGATTTGTTTGTGTATGCTGCGGAGGATGTTTCCACATCCTGAAGAACTGAAAGTGATTTTAACTAAAAGCTAACAGTGACCACAGTAACCATGTAGTGCAGATGTGTTGTTGTCGTTGTTGTTGTTGTTGACAAACGTAGAGCTAGCATGTCAAAATGATTCCAAACCGGTCTTTCTCTTTCAATCATCCATTATGGAACTAAGTTAGTGTCTGTGATATAGGCGTTACGAAAGCGCACTATAACTCCGAGTTGCCAGGTGTGATCCCACTTGCGGAAAGGTTTGGCTTGCCTTGCACTGAGTTTGGCAGTGGTATCGAGAATGGACCGTGCAGTAACAATGGGACAGAACTTGAACATTACCTAGTGTAATAAAAACCAAACAAAAAGCTAAACAAAGCTCCTATAAATGATACACCACTAACTAATCTAAATATAGTGAAAGAGCTCTCAGACTCTTTTCAGACTGAATTGAAACTGAAAATTTCACATCACGAATATTAACACAGTGACTTGAAACAATATTACTATATAGAATGTAGTCAATATTGGAGTACTTATTTAAAAAGTTGTATTCTGTTCAGTGTCTGTATCAACTGGGGTCAAACAAAAATTTGTCGAAATTTACTATTACACAGTCGCGATCTAAGGAGGTGAATCATGGACAGTCAGGGCTTTGGTAAAGAATTGCATGGAAGCTGTAGGAATATCGAACAAAATTCGAAGAATGAGAGACACAATGGATACCTGGACAACATTAAGGAAATTAACTCATTGGGAAAATTGATTTGTCTGCATTCAAGTGTTGTAGAAGGGACGGTCTATGTTCTTAGGAGTGTAAAAGACACAGTCATATTGCTATCAGTAACAACGTAAGTGGGACTCTGGACTGGCTGCTGAAGATGAGGACAAAGCGCGTATAGGAATGTTCAGAGTGCTATGGAAGTCGGTTCTTAACTCAAACTCATCTGGACAGTAGATGAGGGAAACTAGAGTTCGCAGCGACAACATATATGTTGGAGTGAAGGAGAGGGATTGTGTGAGAGAGACAAACAGACAAAGAGAAACACAGAGATATAGAGAGACAAAAAGAGAAAGAAAGAGAGAGACAGAGAGAGAGAGAGAAACAGAGAGAGAGAGATAGACGCGCACACACACACACACACAGAGAGAGAGAGAGAGAGAGAGAGAGAGAGAGAGAGAGAGAGAGAGAGAGAGAGAGAGAGAGAGAGAGAGAGGAACAAAGAAAGAGAATTTTGGAGTGTTTATCATCACAGCGCAATGGAAAGTATTCATAAAAACGATTGACATAGCGCAAGGCAGAGGGCTGAGGGCAGACTTACTAAAGCAGTAACATAAAGTAATAAAAGTAAAGAGCCCTTTCCAACGCATTTGTGCGTATTATGCATATAGGGCTAGACCTATATTTTATAGACCAATCGGTACTAAGTGGGAGATGTAGTCAACACAAGGCCGGCCGCCTTTACATCCGATGACATTTCCTGCTACCCTTTTAAGACTAGTGCCAATTTCATTTTGAAGAATGCCCGGCTCTGTCAGGACCTGAAACCACACAAAAATTCCAATTATTGTGAAAGAATTATTGTAAATGTGAAGTAACTTTTCAGCCACCTGAAGTACTAGCCGTACAATTTTAGTTAACTGAATTGATCCTCTTTGGCACTTCGTCCGAAGTCACTCCTGTTAACGAAATACTTCTAACAGTTAAGAGAACCAAATAGCGGTTAATTACACCAGGTGGTCCACGAGAGATTGACAAGTCCAGCCGTCAGTTAATGATCTATTGGGCGGGCCCCAGTTCGCTGAGACAGAGCAGATCGAAGACACTTAGAACTGGGGAATTGATGGTCTTATACAAGATTTAGAAGCGCTCCAGTGACACAGGAAATTGTTTTCTTTCAGCTAAATCAGTAGACCAAACTATTGGATCGGTAATAGTGGTTGTCTGCGTGGCGTTTCCGCCCAGCACAGTGTGTGATGATGGATGTGAGTCCAGAATGGTTGAGAGATTGTACAAGGACTACTGGCTGACCTAGTAAATTGCAAAGTGGTCAGGGTATCGATCTCTCCAACAGTGAAATAATGACAATGACGTAGAAGAGAACAGTGCCTTTCTCTTTTAATGAAAGTACATAAAACATTTTGCTTGTTGGAATAATTGTTTTTCCAGTGTTCGTAGTAGACTTCTTGATTATAGAGTTATGGAAGTATTTGTGCTAGAGATTCGGGGTCATCTTCATGGTTGAGTCGTTTTTTGCACAGCGTTTTGAAAGTCGATGGTTGGTTTCATTGACAGCGATTCTAGGTTCACTAAATGTGATTTTTACGGAGATTCGTTTTACGGTCAGCTCGGGAGTTTGTAAATCAAACTGAGCTTGTAAATCAAACTGAGCTGGACTCTTTCAAAAATTATTCTGGCTCCCAGATCGACCCAGCCTTAAATGAGTACCATGTAAATTCCTGAGAAGTAAAGGCGGTCGGTGTAACATTAACCACATCACTCACAGAGTGCTGATTGGTCTAAAAAATATAGGTTTAGCCCTATATGCCCAATACACTTGAGGACGTGAAAAATGGTTCTTTAATTTATGGAGTAATTCTTTGGGTGACGCTTCTGACAGATTGCTTGCGTTTCTGAAGAGAAATACAGATGTGAGTGACTGAATATTAGGCAATATAGCCGATCTCTAGATTATAAACGTTTAACTCTATATGAGAAACGATGGTGGCGTGTGTGCCGGTCGCAAGCATTGTTAAAAAAACAACCACCCCACCCCCTTTCCCAAAATAAAGAAATACCATCTCAGATGCTGAAAATATGGTGTGTGGAAGGACTTAGTGGATTGTGGGCTGAGACATAATGATGTGCAGTGGTCAGTTCCATTACTAATACTGCATCCTTATCTTCTTAAATAATTCACAAAACATTCGACAACTTGCCCGTTACATATTTTTAGGCTTCGTCTACACTGTGCTCAGAAAAAAATACTGCCTTTTTGGGGAATCGAACTAGGACTATCATATTTGCAAGCTAGTCCACAATTCACATTGACTACTGGAGTGTTCATGACACCAATGTAAACCTCGAGTATTAAAGACGCTAGTAAATCATCATTCATTGTTTTAACACAAGTGGAACCCCGGCTTCAGGAAGTTGGAGAGCAGCTCACTGATTCACAAGGGATGTTATCCTCGAACAATATGGCAAAGGTTGAAAATATGTATGTGTCTGTCTCATTGTAATATGTGTTACTTTACCTGTATGAATGTATACGTGCTTGTATATCAATTAGTAAAAAAAATAGAGATCCAGCCCTATATGCCCAATGGGTCTGAAGGTTTGGAAATGGGTCCTTTATCTCCTTTTTATCAGTAGTCCGCTTGTTAACCGATGAAAGAATACGGGACTAAACAGTAGCGTTCGTTAATTAGAGCAGCAAATCTGTCTTCCTGTTCGTGGTTTGACGACCTTGTGCTGAATTTAAACATTGCTGTTATTGAGCTTGAACTGGCGCCAGTTCCATTAAAAAATATTCAAAGACCATATTGCGCCAGCGGCGCAGCCGTGAGATGATGCAAGCTCAGACTTTCATCGACCCATCGCAACTCGGTTGATGATATGGTCAACATCTGGCAGGCTTGTTGCCTTTACTTTCCAGACGTTACCTGGTACTCATTTTGGACTTGGTCGACCTTGGAGCCGAAAGTGGAGGGGGCGGAGGTGGTCCAACTAGGCGGGGATTCGAACTGAAGACTCATCTTACAGTTGGGCGTCTCTGGGTGATTGAAATTTATACACCTATTGTTTTGAACATGCCAGGTTACGACCGTAGCGAGCACGTTTGTCTGTCTGCCTTTTAGCATGTATTAGGGTCTCCATGGACGTGCTGACTTCGATAATAAAATACATTTTGAAGAAAAACATACGATGTAAAAATACTTTTTTTTAAATATACATAATAAGCGTTTATTACGCATCTTGCATACAATAATAAATGCACTAAAAACATTAAAAACATTTTACATTTTACTAGACGCAAAACTTTCACAATGACATTTTTCAACAACATTTTGATTGTACATATATTAGACTGCTAATAATGTAAAACAGACACTAACGGATTTTGATAAAGCCCCTGTAGGACTGTGAGTGAGCCGCATTTGTGTAATGGCTAGACGCACCTCTGTAGACTCAAATGTTGTGGGTTCAAAACTGCGCTGAACTTGATGTGTGGTTTTTTTTTAAATTACTGACTGACTGTCTACCCCCACCAGGACAACACACAAGCGATAAACACCCGATGACACAATGTGCCACCATGTGGGTGAGAATCACCGTGGAGATGTCCCAGAAACAGCGTTCAGCCTTTAGGCCATATTTATGGCCAGGCTATATTGCCGCCCCTGACAAGAGCCAGAGTAGGGCTTCAGATAACGACAAATTTCGTCCTAAAAAGGACCTGAAGTGAAATAAAAACGTTTTTAAAATTACGACGGCTGCCAGGTTGACATAGCCTGAAACTGGGTACCATGTGGAGTCTTCTAAAGTAAAGCTGGCCAGCGTGATTCTGACCATATCATCCAACGAGTGCCGATAGGTTAAAAAAAAAACAACTACATAGGTTTAGCACTATTTATCCAATACGCCAAATGCTGTAGCACTGTTGAAAAGCAAAGTTTCCTTCTGTTTAAGTGATTGTGTCTTAGATTTCCCATGGTAAATAATTCCAGTCGTCTACTGAGACAGTCACACACAAAAAAGCACGTGCTCTTTATCTGCAGCGACAATCCTCGGTGATCTCTGTAGAAAGTGCACTCGCGAATTGAGCGACACGTCTGTGAAACCGATGACGAGGAAAGGCAATGAACCAATAGTCTGTCTACAACTAAATCAGATCTGTAAAAAGGATGTGCACATACCAGTCAGGTTCTGGAACAAAATTGAGATCTGGAGGTGAACGACCAACCAATCTTCTACAAGAGTTTTAAGCCGGTGAACTCGCAGAAGAAAAACGAAGACGAAGAAGAAGAAGAAGAAGAAGAAGAAGAAGAAGAAGAAGAAGAAGAAGAAGAAGAAGAAGAAGAAGAAGAAGAAGAAGAAGAAGAAGAAGAAGAAGAAGAAGAAGAAGAAGAAAAAGAAGAAAAATATTACAAGGAAAACTGCTTGACCCTAATGCAAAGGAGAGCTACTCGGTATATGAAGTATTCAAATAACATTTTTAAAGTTGTAATATACTAACAGTGTTGATCAGAGAGGTGTACATTTCTGTTTCCAGATCACACAGTGTGTATGTAGATTTGAGTCTTCCCTGTTCGCTTTGTGCATTATTTAGAGGACATTTAAAAAGTTCATTTAGGTATATGTAATCTAAATACCGGAAGATAAAGATTCATATATCTGTCAGTTTCAAGGATGGTTAAACACATCCACTGGCATTCGAATGTTTCTCTCTCCCTCCCCCCCCCCTCTCTCTCTCTCTCTCTCTCTCTCTCTCTCTCTCTCTCTCTCTATCTATATATATATATATATACATATATATATATATATATATATATATATATATATATATATATATATATATATATATATATATATTATATATATATATATATATATATATATATATATATATATATTAGGGCTATACTGAATATTCGCTTCGGGGCCGAATAGTGGACCTAATAACTATTCGGTATTCGGCCGAATACTTGTGGTCGGGCCGAATACAAATAGTGGTTATCTTACACCTGTTTCTGCATACACTGCGATATACTAAAACAACTCTCTCATTAACACAATAGTTGCTGTTGCCTAAGTCTATCGTTGCGGGGGCAACTGCCACCCGGTTGCGCGGTACAGCATCCAATTTTAACATATGGCTGTGAGTCCTGGACAATCGGTAGGCAGGCTAAACAGTTTCTTGAGGCCTCAGAGATGTGGTTTGACAGAACAATACTTAAAATACCTTGCACAGCCAAACAAAAGCAACCAAGAGGTTTTGAAAGAGGCGGGAGCCCGAAGACAACTAATCACAGACATCAGAAGGAGACAGAAATGTTTTTTGCCGGCCATTTTATGAGAAAAGGGAAAATGGAACATATGGTGACCACTGGAAAGATCTTTGGAAGAAGGGATAGAGGAAGACAACGAGAGAAGATTCTTGACAATCTTGTTGCATGGCATGCAGGTATGTCACACGAACTAATAAATGCTGCAGGAGATCGCAGATTGTGGCAAGGCCCACACCAGTAGTCAAGGTACCTGATGATGATGATGATGAAGTATTCGTATTCGTATTCGGCCGAATAGTTGGTATCGCTATTCCTATTCAGCCGAATAGTGAAAATCCCTATCCGGTACAGGCTTAATATATATATATTTATATATATATATATATATATATATATATATATATTATATATATATATATATATATATATATATATATATATATATATATATGTCATCGCTTTTTGTGGTTTAAAGCAGCTTTGCCATATTCGCTCCTTTTGGTCCACCACATCGGATGTCAGCAAATCACTAATTCGTCGCCTTCCTTTTACGACATCCTTATTAAGGAGGCATTGGGTGTATTCCCCAACTCTTTCCCGAAATGGGTCACCAGAAACTACACCTGGAGACTGATCATTTAATGTAATGAAAGTTATCTTGTACAGAAAGCAGAAAGCAGAGAGTTTGTAAATTGTTCTGTATTACAAATGTGCATGCCTGTTTGACAGTTCAGTCCACACTTTATACATTATTGGGAACATAATCCATACAGTACATCATAAAGAGGGAGCTGCCGTTGCGCACCGGCGAGACGCTCGCTTGCGGATCGGAAGGTCGTGGGTTCGAGTCCTGACGGCGACGGACTTTTCCGAAAGGGACCTCTGTTCCCAGGTCGACCCAGCCTTGAGTGGGTACCGGGTAAAGTCCTGGAAAGTAAAGCAGCTGGTGTGATGCTGAATCACATCACCCAACAAGTGGCCATTAGCTCACGAAATTTCGGTCTAGCCCTATATGCCCAAAACGCTTGGAGGCATGGAAAGGATCCTTCAGTTTACATCATTTAAAAAGCGACCAACTGCTGGAAAATGTAACCATCAATCTATGAATTTGGAGAATTGTTAAACACGTGCATTGACAATCATCTGTCTCCGTTAATATCATAGTCAAAGAAATCCACCCATTTCAACAGGACAGGATGTCAGACGAGGTGGCATTATATTGTCACTTGTCTTTTCTATACAGTGAATATTTCATGAAATCAGTTATGGATATGAGACAAGATAGGAATTAAAGTCTGTAGTCAAAATATCCAATGGGTGAATTGCAGCACTGATTTAGGACCGACAGAAAAAACTAGAAAAAGTAGAGATGATTTCTTGATGGAGACAATTTAATTGAGCAGCCTTTACAGGAAAGAGCCGAAGTGGTGTAGCGGCTAGGCGTCCGCCTGAGGACTGGAAGGTCTTGGGTTCAGGTCCTGTCGGAGCCGGACTTTTTTTTCAAGAATGACCTTGGCTCACAGGCCCACCCAACCTGAACAGGGTACTAGGTAAAGTCCAGGAAAGTAGGGACGGCCGGAGTGATGTTCACCACATCACCCATAAATTGTTGATTGGACTATAAAGTATAAGTCAAGCCTTATATGTCCAATAAGCCTGAAGTTATGAAAAAAAGTCCATTACTTTACTTTACTTGCCATTACAGTACATTGCAGAATTATTTGTTAGGTTTGACTAGTCATTTGTATGTTCAGCAGCTTGCAATGGGCACTGAACAGTCAGCTCTCTGTACCATTGCAGAAATAACGCAACGCGATCTGCTGCCTAATCTCCCGCATAGAATATCTCTAACGAATGTGGCGAAAATTTCAGAGACAAGAAGCCAGCCGTAATCAGTATACATTTTAACGCAAGTCAAGGACAGACTATAACGATTGTATGGCCTTTGATAAATGATACTGGTAATTAATCATCATGTTTTTATACATGCAAACACACGCATGGTTTTGTTCCCTGTTTTTCATTCGAAAAGTTAGTTAAAATCGCGATAGGCTGTCAGACTTCTTCATAGTTGACTGGCTTTGTGCAGTTGCATTTTTCTTTTCCAAACAAGATGAAATAGCCAACTCCAACCCTAACTCTGTACGTGGGAGGGGGTGGGGGTCCTCTTACGACATCCTTGGGAATAGACAACTGAAAGATATGGATTTTGCACACGATATTGTTCTGTTTAGTAAAATTAACAAAGTCATGAACAAAAAAAAAAAAGAAAAAAAACAAAAAAAAAAAAAAAAAAATAGGACTATAAATTAATGAGAAAAGAAATGACAAACAACAGATAATATAGACGTCATGCTAGAGAACAGATCAATGAAAGTAACGGGCATTTCATCTATTTGGGTAGCAATTTTGATTCTAATGGAGATACAACGACGGAAATTAGGATACGCATTGGCAAAACAACAATAGTCTTTAAAAGTCGGAACAAAATCTGGAGCTCCAAGCTATACAGCCATAGGACCAAACTGATCTAATGTTATTTCAGTTCTGACATATGCCAGCAACAGTTAGAGAAATCACCAAAGACATGGAAAGGAAATTAACTGCATTTAAAAATGATTATCTGAAGAAAAAAATTCGTGAACATAAAACGGGATGAATTAAAAAAGAGTGACGAGTTGAGAGAAAAGTCTGGACAAATACCTGTATCGACTGCAATAAGCAAAGATGATGGAGATATATTAGGCACACACTGAGACGACATAAGGAAATAATTACAAAACAGGCACCTAGATGCGAAATAAACGATCTGAGAGAGAAAAAAACTACTATAAAGGGAAACATTAAGAGGTACATTATTATGAAAGGCAAAAACAATTCATGGCTGAAATGCATTGTCAGAAATCGAGAAAGTTGCATGCAATAGAGGGGAGTGGAGGAATCGATTACAAGGCTTATGTGACTTCTAACCGTTTGCAAAGTATGATGATGATATGTTGTAAGCATCATTATAGAGTAGTAACACCACAAGGGACCACTCTGGACGACACAAACCGTAATAATGCTGTCGTACAAAGTGTACTGGGACAGACAGACTTAAACTAGTTTGTATTATAAAACCCTAGCCATTGTTCACTCATTCGTGCCTACAATCCCTTTCATCGATCGTCTGTGGGAGCAAAGCATTGACTTTTTAAGAAAATCTGAAAAGAAAACAATTATCCGGATTCTTGTGAATGGGTTAATTAAGCTGTATCGACCAGCATTCTCTTATGTTGCATTCTGCATCAGCTTACAGCTTCCAGCAACTGGTCTGAAGGGAACCTGCCCTCAACTCGCTGCTCATTTTCTTAACGCAGGGAGAAACAAAATCAGTAGCTCAAAATAAAGTCATGCATCATTTCTGTTCCTGTTTCGCAGATTCAGTCAATAAATGTAACACTGGATTAAAAAACAGACAAATGTATAACAGGATTTCAGAAGTCTAAAATAATATTAAAATGACAGAATTGTTGTCTTTGAACCCTAAACCGGCGATTGTAGTTTAGGGGACACAAACCCAGTTTTACCACCCCGAAATGACAAAGGACAAGGTCAGTTATAGATGGTTTGAAAGCAGACAGCTTTGCGTTGAATTCATCAGTAGTATGGACTTCCTACCTTTCAGTCACCAAAAGCAAGCTAATAATCGTAATAGTCTATATGAAACCATACGCTATAGTTAGCTGCTTTATGTTTACAGGACTTCGCAGAACCAACCCCAACATTTCTATTTTGGCTATTGTGGTTATTCTAGCCAAATTTACGTCAAGTATGTTGCCATTGCCCTCAACGGTCAGCTCTCGGTACCACTGTCGACACCAACGCTAGACGGTATGATGCCAATCGCCTGCAGTTAGGATCGAGCTCGGCACCTCGGCATTAAAAAGCGCGTTGACAACGCCTACGCCACGGATACCAAACAACTGCCGATATAGGTTATGGTTTGGTTAAAACGTCCTAAGAAACAAGTGACCTTAGGCGCCGGATTCTGGGGGGGGGGGCGGGGAGGGGGGGGGGGTCAATGTCGGGGTGTGGGGAGGCTGAGCTCCATGCCCTACACCACTTGTAAAAGGACAGGGGAGATGTGGGGCAACTGGTTACCCTAAACAGACTTAAGAGCTCTCTTTTCGCCTTTTTTTTTTAATACACTAAATATTGGTTTCTTCTCCTTAAAGCCCATGCCGTGGGGCATTGGTAGTCATGTCTATCCACAACCTTCTGTCTCGTGTACTCTCAACCAGCTCTGACACAGAAGATCCTCCCCCCGTGTTATGATGTCAAACTGTCCAGCGTCTGTTCTCTCGGTCTCCCTCTGCCTCTCTTTCCCTCTACCTTTCCCACTGTCACGATGTACTCAAGCTTTTTTTGTGTGTGATATGACCAAAAAATGTAAATTGTCACCTTTATTTCAGAACTATGTTACAAAAATTATAATGTTTATTTACCATTCAGCACATAATGGCAATAATGAGAATTAATATCGCGAACTTAATTCAAATGCGATTTTTGCCACTTACAAACATGTGCTAGGTAGTTTGTGCATGCTTTAAATATGTAAATGCGATTTGGCTGTGTAATATTGTTCTATAAATGTATGGTAGATCTATGTAACACACATGTGTAATTGCATTTTGTAGAGTTATGGAACATGTTATACAGTGTGCTGTTTGCGTACTTTTAGGGCCTATTAATTGGAAAAGTGCCGTTAGAAACAAACGAATCGTTTCTGTTTATTATTATTATTTTTTTCTATTTTACAAAATCTGGAAACTCTAGCCGTTAACATGAACATTTTTTCCAAGCAAGTACATCCCTCGTCCCCGGGTTAGCAAGAAGTTTTTTTTTAACACGAACTCCTAATTTGTTGGTCTCAATATTGGTGTTAACAATTGTTTACTGTGTGTGTGTGCGCGCGTGCGAGCACTCTGTCAAAAAAGTGCATATTCTTGTACCTAGATTTCCATCACTTTAAAACATTTAGTTAATATATTCGGTGAATTAACCCGGTGTTGGTCCATTTTCAGATATCCAAAAATGTTACAGAGTTAAAGAGTCCACGGGTCTACAAATTACTACGCGGTAACTTAAAAAGTTTAGGCGCCTGATCAACTACTCAGTATTCAGCGAGACTTTCCTTGTTTATTTTGAAACATTTGTTTTTAAAAACTGAAATAAACTTTGCAGTTTTCTTTCCCACAATTACTAAAAGAAATACAAAAATTATAAAAAAAAAAAAATAAAAAAAAGAGACTGGAAATACTTTGGCAACATTAAACGACATAATTTGCTTTTGAAAAAAAAAAAACTATACTGGAGGGACAGATAGAGATCAAGAGACAAAGGGTAGGCAGCAATACAAGTGGCAGGACAATATAAAGACACAGTCTAAGAGAGTATAAAACCAAGACAACAGATAGAGCGTGCTGAAGATTCATTGCAGCTAACCTCCTTTAGTGTGGAGACGACACCTTACAGCTTGATCGATTACAAACCCATGTGGCTCGAAATATCGGCTCCGTATTATGGCGGCCACAAAAACATCCTAACAGAGCCTCAGTCACGTATCGATTGCGAACTTCCAGCGACTTAAATTGCGCACTTCCGGCGACTACCGCCACCGCCGAGTGTATCCCCACGCCGCAACGCGCGGCCTGGATTGGGGCTAAACTAGATGGCTGGGACTCACCAGCAGCTGCTTCCGCATCTCCTTCAGCTTTGCTCGTGAATCATGGCCATCAAGTTTGGCCCCAATCCACGCTACGTGTAGCGGCGTGGGAGATAGCGGAGCGGAGGTCACCGGAAGTGCGCAATTTTAATCACCGGAAGTGCGCAATTGACACGTGACTGAGGCCCTGTTTTTAGCCGCCATAATATGTGGCCGTTATTCGAAGGAGAGCCGAAATATCCTGACATGACTGCAGGTTACACCTCGCTAGTTTAGCTGTTACCGGTGCCCTAATTATAACTTCTGTTGAAGTTGAACGGGGTATTGAGGATCTGTTTTGTTGGTCCAAGTTGAGATGTTCAAATCTCAGGATGTTGCGGTAAGTTTTTAGGGAGCAGCCCGATGGGGACAAACTGGTCGATTGATTAGTCGACCTTTAAGCCGGGGTATCTGGCGAAGTAATCAAGCCATTTGGCTCAGACTCTCAAAGTCAAGAGTGTGTTTCACGAATAAGTCGTTGAGTTAAAGAGTGCCGTTTTTTTATAATTAGGTTCTATAGATATAGTCGTTGGAACTACAGAGTTCGTGCATTGTTTGACGCCCTCGGCAGGCGACTAGCTGTTTTGTGAATTCAGACCGAGCCATATTGGATGATGAAGTGCAATAACGTTGATCCTATTGACTTTACCGTAACTTAATTTATTTTAATGGTGACACATCATCACAGTTAAAGTTATACTTCCTGATTTCTGTAAATATATTTTTCACTTTCCCGAAAGGAGCCTATTGACAATATGATGATAGACCATGCAATTCTATAGATCTTTCGACACTCAATGACTACTGTAAATACTACATTATGCGATCACTACATTTAAGGACGTTCTATGCTACCTGGCGGCGTCCGTGGCTAAGGCATTGTGAGTCCTACTCGTAATCCAACGTACCGCGATCGAAACCCACTGCGGGCTGCGTGGATTTTTATTGTGGTATGGGACGTTGCAGGTCGACCCAGCCTAGAATGGGTACCAGGATGGGCTGTCCTGTGAAAGTAAAGACAGCCGGCGTAATGCTGACCACATTACCCACCGAGTGCTGATGGTCTGTGAAAATATGGGCGCTCTTCCCATATGCCCGATACGCCTGAAGGCGTGAAAAGGGTACTTTACCTTTTTTTTTTTTTCTAATCTACCTGCATTGTGCTGGGAACTTAAGTCAAGTAAACAAAAAGTGGACTCGAATCCAAGACCTTTATGTCACAGACACTAAAGCTCGGAGAACCCTCCCACCTCTTCCTCTAACCAGGAAAAAAACTCAGCGTACAACAGTCAATAATCTGGGTAGAATTTCACGAGTAGAAAGTCATGTTTGACGTCTTGACCTCTTGTCACAGCGACTGAAATTTGACTCGATCGATCGATGATTTGAGCAGAAGTGGAGGCAGGATAAATGGCAGAGAGAGAGAGAGAGAGAGAGAGAGAGAGAGAGAGAGAGAGAGAGAGAGAGAGAGAGAGAGAGAGAGAGAGAAAGAAAGAAAGAAAGAAAGAGAGAAGTAACCCAGAAATAAATCGTCTGAGATGTCAGTGTCTCACAAGCATTAGCCATAAATTTGACGAATCTGAGATGAAATCTCCTATTGAAAAACGACACTTAATAAACCAGGAGACAATAAAAGAAAGTGTTATAGCGAAATATTTTATGGAAAAGAGACAGGCAGATAGATTATAAGTATTTTAGGATGAAGAGACAGACAAGCAGACAATTAAATAGACAATTAGGTTGCATTGCTGCATTAGTATTAGATGAGCGAAAGAGTAGCGATACATAGTTACTGAAAGAAACAAACAAACTCACAATTTTAACATTCTGCATCTTTGTAATGCAGTAAGTTTAATTATTCAAATTTCACACAAAAATTCTTTAGGGTTCCACCAATCAATTGACACCTTTCTTAGCATCTGGGTCAAGATAGTTTTCAAGTGTAGGCCTTTCCCGTTAGTATGCTGTTTGGCCTTCTCTTGCGTGGATAAGTGACTGGCATCTCTTGGGCATGAATGCGATCAGATGTCTGATGTGGGCCTGTGGGATGGCTGCCAACTCTTCCTGACGTGCCTTGAACAGATCACAACCATTGGCTGAAGCAACGTTTCGGCGACAAACACATCTTTGCAGCACATCCCACAGGATCTCAATCGGACTCATGTTTGCAGACAGTGATAGCCAGAGAAGGGTTTGAATGTTATTGGCAGACAGGAACTGCGTGGTCAGGGGTGCCGAATGGGGTCTGGCGTTGTCCTGTTGAAAAAGATATCCGTTGTAAGTGATTTTTCCCTCCAAACCATAACACCTCCACAACTGTGCAAAAAGAAAGATTCTTCACTGAACCAGACACGTTTCCACTGATTGTCACTTGCCCAGGGACGATGCTGGTTTGCCCAAAAAATTTGATTTTGGCGGTGGCGACGCGTAAAAACTGATTACCCGCATGAGAAAGAGACAATCTAAATTCTTTGATTCTTTGATGATGTGATGAAAGGAAGAAAAATTAAGTACATCGTGACAGTAGGAAAGTTAGAGGGGAGGTGAGGCAGAGGGAGACCTAGAGATGTAAGAGTCACATGCCACTAAAAGAAAAGAATCATTAAATCGATCAGGAAACCACCAGCCCCAACACAAGATGCTTATTTTATTATGGACAGATCAGAACAAGTCATTATCCTCCGCCTCGGAACAGGGCGCAACCGATTTCGTAACCACATGTACACAAAATTCAAGATTGGCCTATCAGCCATGAGCACCTGTGGAAATGTGCCCCAGAGCATGTACTTCAGGACTGCGCCGAATTTGACACATTAAGGCAAACCTTTTGGCCATAAAGAACAACAGTGGAACGTAAACTATATGGACCACTGAATGAACTAACAACGACAGTGAAATTTATATAAGAGACAAAATTGCTGATATAGAAAATCTTATTTCAGGCGAACGAAAGAAGAAGAAGAAGTAATGAAACAATACAAACTTGTCTATTATTACCCTACCACCCACCTAACGCTGGCGCATCTATACAGTAAAAGGAAGTTGTTCAAATAAAATATCGTCTGGAGCGAAAAGTTAAAAGAATCAATTTATGGAAACCAATATTTGACAAACACTCCAACCTAAATATCTCTATGGGAAGGGAGCGGGCACTGATTGCGGAATTTGGCTGGGACTCAACTTGTCTCTAGTGTAGGAGCTGAAGCGTTTCTGGAGTGTATGTCTCGTCAAGCTGATGTATGTCTGGAATCCATTACTTGTTTTCATCAGTCAATTTATAACTATTTCTTCTATAGCTATGCTTATCCTCATTTGTATTCACTGTATTTCTCTCTTATAATAGAATCTTGGCTTAGGGGGAGGGGCGGTATGGGCGGGAAAGAGCTGGGGTGGGGAAAGGGGGCTGCATGGGCGGGAAAGTGCTGGTGTGGGGGGAAGAGGGTGGCTAGCGGGAAAGGGCTGTGGCGGGGGAAGGGTGCGGCTACTGGGAAAGGGCTGGGGTGGGGAAAGAAGGCGGCTAGCGGGAAAGGGTTGGGGTGAGGGAAGAGTGCGGCTAGCGGGAAAGGGCTGGGGCGGGGAAGGTGGCGGCTAGTGGCAAAGGTCTGGTGGGGGGGGGGGTGAGGAAAGGGGGCGGCTAGTGGTAAAGGGCTGGTGGGATGGGGAAAGGGGCAGTAAGCGGGAAAGGCTGGGGGTGGGGCAAAGGGGCAGCATTGGCGGGAAAGGGCTGGTGGTGAGGGGCAGAGGGGCGGCTAGCGGGTGCTAGCACTTTTAGACGATCGCAGGCGTATCTGACGTTGCCAGACTTGTTTTCCCGTTAAGAATTGAGCTTGGCTCCCAGGTAGAACCAGCCTTAACATGGGATCAGGTACATTCCTAGGAAGTAAATACGACATCACCACCAAGTGCTGAATGGTAAATACAATTTAGGTCTAGTCCTTTATGTCCAATACGCTTTAAAGCGTAGAAAAAGGTCTTCACAAACACATGCACATACACACACATACACACACACCCACACACAAAGCTACAGGCACTTTGCCTGCCAGGCTGGAAGTTAAAGATTCGAATCCTCATCAAGACCGGAGTTATTAAAAACAAAGTTGACATAGGCTAAACATAGACCCTAAGAAATGAACTAGATAAAAGTAAATACTGCCGGTGCGATTGGGACCATCTCGTCCACTGGGGGCAGGTTGTTTGTCTTTACAAGGACAACGCTAGCACCATAAACCCAATAATCACAAAACCGTTAGAACATGTTTAGCAAATTCGCCCAAAAGCAGTGATAAATTTTGAATACACTTTTTTTGCACCCCTGGGAGTAAAAGGCGTCTGTAGTTTAGGCGATGCGAACGCGTTCCGTAATGCCGAGGTGCCGGGTTTGATCCCAACTGCTGACGGTTGGTCTTTCGTTGCTTTCGGCAATGAGTAAGCAACGGCAAACCAATGAACGTAAAATGAGCCTAAAAAAACACACACACACACAAAACGTCTGTAAAGGATACACAAATAACTTATTCAATAAAAGTCATCATCGTCACGTACAAGGACCTCTCGCTCTCAACTGCTTCAACAAAACTCGGTTTCTCGCCAGTTCTCTTGCCACGTGCACTTTCCTACCCAAGGTGCCGTTTATAGTTTATACTATCTGCACACTTTCCTACCCAAGGTGCCGTTTATAGTTTATACTATCTGCACACTTTCCTACCCAAGGTGCCGTTTATGGTTTATACTATCTGCACACTTTCCTACCCAAGGTGCCGTTTATAGTTTATACTATCTGCACACTTTCCTACCCAAGGTGCCGTTTATAGTTTATACTATCTGCACACATTCCTACCCAAGGTGCCGTTTATAGTTTATACTATCTGCACACTTTCCTACCCAAGGTGCCGTTTATAGTTTATACTATCTGCACACTTTCCTACCCAAGGTGCCGTTTATAGTTTATACTATCTGCACACTTTCCTACCCAAGGTGCCGTTTATAGTTTATACTATCTGCACACTTTCCTACCCAAGGTGCCGTTTATAGTTTATACTATCTGCACACTTTCCTACCCAAGGTGCTGTTTATAGTTTATACTATCTGCACACTTTCCTACCCAAGGTGCCGTTTATAGTTTATACTATCTGCACACTTTCCTACCCAAGGTGCCGTTTATAGTTTATACTATCTGCACACTTTCCTACCCAAGGTGCCGTTTATAGTTTATACTATCTGCACACATTCGCGTTGTTCGAACCAAGCCTTCTTTTATAAATAATCCACATCTTACGCGATTACGTCTATTTTTGTTTTCAATCCGCTATGGCATTTCATATGGCCAAAATATATCAGTTTCGAAACAAGATACTGTCCAACTAGCAAGTCCTTGCTGATTTTCAGGTCGTTCAGGATGTCCGTATTTCTCTTCTTCTTTGTACGTGACATTCTGAGAATCCTTCCATACAATTTAAGCTCAGAAGCCCATATTTTCTTTTTTACGAATGTCAGTAACAGGGTAAAAACGTAAAGGTAATAAATGCTCTGCCACCAGTGAGGACAGCTGATACGAAACTGTCCACCTGCGTCGCCGTCCGCACGCAACTCCATAGCTACCTGCGTCGCCGTCCGCACGCAACTCCGTAGCTACAACGAAGTCCCTCCATTTACCCCAGAGGGTTTAACTCTGGTACCCATTACCTAGAGGCTAGATGAACCCCAGAAACAGTCTGGTTCCGAAGACCAGCCATAAAGGGCAGCGAGTCGCAGCTGAATTTAAAAGCGAGTCTCCTATCAAGTGCGCTAACAGAGTGCTTTACATTACAGTGACTTTGTCTTATCCACTACTGCTCTCGCATATCATTATCTCTCCAATTGTGTTTATGACGCAGATGCCTTGTAGCTAGTGTCAGTAAGTAAGGGGCCCTCTTCCATGCCTTCAGTCGTCTTGGGCATATTGGGCTAGAGCTATATTTTATAGACCAATCGGCACTGGGTGAGTGATGTTGTCAGCATTACACCGACCGCCTTTACTTCGAATGAATCTACTTAGTACTCACTCAAGGCTTGGTCGACCTGAGAACCAGTCATTTTCGTAAACAGTGGGGCAAAAAAAAAAAAAAAGTCGCATCACTCGCTACTCATGGTGATGCTAACTATATAAAGGGAAGTTATAGCGCAGTTGTAAATGCGCACATATGGTGTTGTAAAATACAGTAAGTAATCCTACGGAGATTTGGACGACATTGTTTAGAATCACTCTGATCGCCATTACTTCCCAGAGCATTTCATAGTATCCATTTGTGTCTAGGTTAACATGGGAAGAGAAGCTTATTACCGAACAAAACAAAAACAAAATCGTCTTTGCAGATTCGAACTCAAGTTGTTCGACCCTGTATACAAATTTCTAGTCATTGCTTCAGCGCGACTCGTAACTAAAGTAAAAGACACCTTTTTCAGGTGTATTGTGCTTAGGGGTTAGTAGTTACGTATCCTTTAAGGGATGTTGCAGAACCGAGCCCAACAGCCTCAGGCTGTTGTGTGGGTTTTCGAAGCAAATTTACGTCCAGTAGTTTGCCATTGCCACTGGACGGTCGGCTTTCTTGATACCACTGTCGAAACCAACGCAAGGCGCATGGCCTGCAGCTGGGATCGAACTCGGCATCCCGACATTACGAAGCGTTCGTATCGACTTAGCCACAGAGCCGACGTGCTTATAGGACTAGACCTTTATTTTATAGACCCATCTGTACTCGGTGGGTGATGTGGTCAGGATTAGGCCTGTCGCCTTTACTTCCAAAGACTATACCTGGTATCCACTGAAGGCTGGATCAACTGGAAGTCAAGGTCACTTTTGAAAAAGTTCAGCTCATTCAGTACCCGAACTCAAGACCTTCCGATCCAAAGGCGAGCGTCTAGCTGTTACACGACGGGGACTTCTAGAGCGACTCCTGTGGTTAACAGATAAACCGACATATGTCCTGCATGCGTTCTTTATTTTTTTTTTTTTTGCATTGGATATATGTTTGTATGTGTATGTATTCATGTGTAATGTTGTATGCATAGGGGCCTTTGAAGTATATGTGAGGGTAAGTGAGTGAGTATGTTGATGTGTTTGTGTGTGGGAGTGTGTGTTTATTGGAGTGTGCGTGTGTGTAAGTATTTGTATCCGGGTGTTTGTAAAACTGGGTGTGGGTGTATATAGAATATTTACCCTTGGGTTTTTGTGTAAGTATGTGTGAATGTACCGGGACGTAGAGCCGGCCGGCGTGATGCTGACCACATCACCAGTCTTGTGCCGATTGGTTTATAATAATATAGGTCTAGCCCTATATGCCCTATACGCCTAAATGCGTGGAAAAAGGTCTTTTACATTTTTTAACAGGTGTGAATGTATGAGTGGGATTATGCTTCTGTGAATTGTGTTCATGTGGGTGTATGCAGATCAGTGTGGGTATGTAACTGTGTGTGTGTGTGTGTGTGTGTAAGTGTGTTTGTGGGAGAGAGAATGTGGTAGTGTCTGCTTGTAAATGTACGTCAGTGTGCGTGTGTACGTATGTATGTATATGTGTGTGTATGCGTGTGTATGCATGCATATATTCATGTATGTATAGGATTTACAACAAAAATACAGCTATATTAGTATTGATATCATTTCAATCACAATATGATTTTCCTGTATACTTTCACTGATATACGATCTGTTTCCGCCCCAAAATATATCTTTTCAGGTGCATAAACATCTAAATTTTATGATCAATAAAAGCAGACATTAGAAGGAAAAAACTGACATTTCTTTAAGGCGTGCCGCAGACAGGAATATGTACCATAATTTTAATTTACAAAACTTATCTTGCGTTTCGGTAGGGGGGGGGGGGGGGGGGGGGGGGAGCAGCCGTCTCATTTGCAAGCAGACTATGGCCAGACTGAAATTATCTCTCATTAGGAAAAAGAAAAAAAAAACTTTTTCATTTTTGTGTTGGGAATCCACCTAATTTCAGGAATGTCAACCGCTGGGAAATCTCCGAGGCCTCCAAAATTACATAATAAATAATATAAGTATTCATGAGCACTCATAGAAGTAGAGGCGAAAAATGTGTATGATGTAGGAGCCGGACGCCGAGGGGACAGGGCACCTTGAGCGGTTCGGGAAGCTGAGCCTCCACTACCTCTTAATACTTTGAAGAGGGCCTAATTGCCCCCAGTTCCTACTTTCTACAGAAGTCCTCTTTTTAAAATTTATTTTTATACATTTATTATGATTTTTTAAACATTTTATTGTATTTGTTTACCACTCAGCAATTGCCAACTGGGGGGAAGGTGGTGGAAGGTTGGGGGGGGGGGGGGGGGGGGGGGGGCCTTCCAGTCTCCGGCTTGAAAACATAACGTTCTATCAATTTGGGTAGCCTCTCCTAAACAGCTCAGCGCATACAAATTATTAATAAATTGTATTGCTGCTGTTATTTCTATTTCTTATTTAAACAATGCTCCTACTTCGTGCGCCTTCCTAGCCCACTGGACATTTTAAGAGGGTTGATCGCCCCGCTTCATTCCTTTGATTTCGTTGTGGCGGAACACTTGGCAGACAGGACACCAGATACACCAGAGACAAGAGTGATCTATGTGTTATTTCATGGCACTACCTCTGGATACACAGTGCACCAGATATAACAGGGACAACAGTGATACATGTGTTATTTCATGGCACTACCTCTAGACACACAGTGCACCAGATATACCAGAGACAAGAGTGATACATGTGTTATTTTGCGGCACTACCTCTGGACACACAGTGCACCACATACACCAGAGACATGTGTGATTAATGTGTTATTTCATGGCACTACCACCGGACACACAGTGCACCAGATATACCAGAGACAACAGTGATACTTGTGTTATTTTGCGGCACTACCTCTGGACACACAGTACACCAGATATACCAGAGACAAGAGTGATACATGTGTTACTTTGTGGCTGCACCTCTAGGCACAAAGAAGAAGCCTGACAGACAGACTACAGTTTTTGTTTTAAATGACCTTTCGATTTATGTTCTCGCAAATTCGTTTTGTAAATCTGCTTAATGTTGATCCAATTATCCTGATGTTGATTGCCTAATCCAGAAATAATTTATTAGTGACTGAAGATCTGAACTAGGTAAAAATGTCAACTGTCTCCAGTTGTTCGCTTCAGTGAAGACACCAGGTTTATACTGCGTTTATATTCTTTTTGTAAAAAGTTCAGGCTTGGCTGACATAGGAAAAAAGGTCAATTGTAAAACATTCTTTACCAGTGGAACCGAACATAACTCCTTTGGGCTGCTAAGCAAGCCGTCAACCATTGCGCGAGCCTTGCTCATTTGTATTAACAGTCGAACTGTTCCTGTACTTTTGCAGACACATAGAGTAAACAATATGGGAGTCGTATGGTCTGGTCTCTAATAACTGAATAACTGTCATCAGTATATCCCTTGTAACCAATTACAGATTCCAACCAAAGATTATCAAACCTGTTCTTGTAGGATTATCAATGTACAATGAATTTTATCAGAAGTTTCGGTAGAGCCAGTCTTAAGATACTTGAGTTAGGTAATGAAAAGCAAAAAACGTGAGAGTACTGTCTTCATGCTATATACCTGTTTCGCGAGGAACGGCTGGCCGAGCGGTTGGAACGCTGGGCTCTCAGGCGGGCGACCCAGGTTTCGAATCCTCGGTAAGGCTTAGCATTTTTTTCTGTCGCAAAAGTGGTAATAAAGGCAGTCATTAGCAGTTTTTAATGCTTATTTCTCTGTGGGGATTACTTCATGTTTTTATGCAAACAAACGGACATTCAACAGATATTAAGGTCAGTCTCACATCAGCCATTTATGCTTTCTGGAACATTATCAGATTACCCATAGGCTTGTGCGATGACTTTCTTTTATCTTCTACTGGCTCGCATTATCGCACGCTCGCTGCCATCTCACAAAACCGACATCACACGACGAGCAGAAAATGGACGACTGGAAAAAACAACACGATACTGTTCCAGCACTTTAATCTTCCACTCGCGGCTTACACAGCCGGCACATGAAATAGACAACTGTCCAGGCACACATTATAACGCAAGTATCAAATATTACCTTCAAGCAGAAATGACAATCGTCCTACACTAACATCGTGAACGAAACACAACAGCTGTCCTGACAGACAAACTCAGACGACCCGCCGACATATTGCTGGCCAGCTTTTTTCGTCAAGTTGGACTGGAACAAATTCACTCAAAACACATCTGCTGAATCCACACATCATCCACCGCTGTCCATACACTCTGTTCCTGGGTCCAAGCGAGACTGACTCCCAGCCCTTTTCACGATATTATATAGCCTTCTACTCCCTGCTTTGTTTTCCCTGAATATTCCGTGCTTCTTCAGTTTCACGGCAGTCGTGTTTCATCATACTTCGCGTGAAGTTCGACAGTCAACATTTCTTCACGTGAATCATTATACTCCACATAAAGTTTGACTATCTGTTTTTCTTTATAATTCCCGTGAAGTTCAGACTCAACAATCCCCGTGCCGTCCCAGTTAGAGTCAAAATATTCCACTCACATTTATTACTAACGTCATCTGCCGGGCATACATTACCTGGGAGAAAATGAGATTCACTACACTCTCCCCCACCCCCAAAAAAAATGTTTTACATTTTCAATCAATCAGGTGTGATCATTTCTCTGAATATGATAATGTTAGACCTCTGTAGTGAGTCATTTTCGACAAGTTCATTTCCAACCAAGTTCCCCTTACCCTATTAGGTTAACAATTCAACAATGTAAAATGCCATCTGTTGGGTCTTTCCACGAATGTGAATACCTTAATGGGATCCTCACTCCAGGCACTCCCCTTTTAGTGCGGAAGACCAATAATCTGGCTCCATAGGTATCCCCACCCAGTTCTAAAGTCGGTATACAACTGAACCCCTCTCCAGGCACCCCCCGTTTGGTGCGGAAGTCCAAAATCTTGGCTCTAAAACCGAAGTGTGACCCCATGAAGTCCCACCCTCCCTATTCCCATTCATGAAAGCCGCCAACAATGGCTAAATCAGTAATGTATGGTTTTGTGCCCAAATATGTAAGGTACAAGATTTAGTTAATTACCTTGTCTTCAGAAACTACAACATGCCTCATTAACACACATATTCAAATTCAATGTCACCAACTCAATTTAGTACACCAATAAATGTTAACATACTTTCTGGTGAGGTGTATTTTCAACCCAAATATTATCTCCCTTTAAATCTAATTGTTTACTCTATTATACCTAATTAAACCAAAAATATATTTTTCCTAAGATGTAAATTCACATAATACATTCATTCAACAACACAATGCATATCCTTGTATAAAATAATATCTAACACAAGTTGTATCAATAGTTGTAAAGTATTCTATAAACGTGACATGATATCTGGTAAATGATTGTCTGTTCCTTTGATGTGTTCAATGTGAAATTTGAACTGTGATATTAACAATGCCCATCTATATACCCTTGGATTACTATTGGCATCAATTGTTAATAACTTTGTTAATCCTAAGTTATCTGTCAAAATAGTGAATTCTTTTCCCAATAGAAACTTATGAAACTTTAAACTAATAACTAGTGCTAATGCTTTCTGTTGCGCTTGGTTCAGTTTTTTAACACATATAATATGGCTTTGTCTCAACGCTTGGTTCATCTGCATTTTGATAGTATAATACATGGCTTTGCATATCACAAGTAAATCTGCATTTTGATAAAAAAAAAAAATTAAAAAAAAAACCTGAAAATTAAAAAAAAAAAAAAAAAAAATTTTTGAATTTATACACCCAAAATTTTTTTGTAATTTTACATGAATGTAACCGTTTTATATTTTATATGTTTGGTTGTAACAATAAAGACTTGTAATCACTGAATGTGGAAAGTGTTTTGAATACATCATTTGTAAAAGTAGTAGTTTCAGCAACAAAAGTGTTAGTAGTGTAGCACTTCTAAGAATTTGACAAGTTTTTGTAGTAACAAACAGTTGAGAGTTGTAGCAATCTTTGTAAATAGGACTTATAGTCAGAAGAAGTTGTAGGATCTGGATGCTTTGGATAATACAGAATGAATCTAGATTGTATGTTTGGCATGTTATCAACAGAATTTGCCACATGGTAAGTAAGATGTATTGTATCAGCCAAATGTAATTACTTGTATAGTATGAGGATTTTTCCTGATGTTTTTTCTCTCTTGAGTTGTGGTCACCTTTTGATAAATTATTATTTTCAAGTTTTTCATTATCTGCAACTGTTCTTGGTGTGTTCTTTCTTGCATCACTATTTCTCAACTTCACACTTTCATTCAGTATGGATGGTGTGTTTTTACCACACAATGCATTGTCATTCATGTCTCTTGCATTCAGTACTTCTTTCATATCCTTATCTTTACACTCAATGTTCTCATATTGTACTACTCATTTCATACATTTATCCTTACACTCTGTTTTCTCATTCCTTTCATACTCCCTTTTCTTACTGAATACTGACTTTCATTCACTGATTCTTGCATTCACATTATTGGCTGCTTCCTATCACTGGAAGAGTCATTTCATTCCCTTATTTCTTGCATTCACACTATGGCAAAGATCTTGATCACTGGTAATCATGTTCTCACTTACTGCTGCATTCACACTATGGCAAAACTCTTGATCACTGGTAATTGTGTTGTTATTTTCTTTCACTTCTTTGATGTTTTCTCTTTCCCACTGAAAAATTTCTTGCTCAAACATTTCTTTCAGACCTTTCTCATTCCCCAAAATTAATCCTGCACATGGTGATGGCAATACTGCAACTCTTATTCTTTTTTGTAAAAATGGAGTGTTAACATTGACAAAAACTTTCTTATATTTCTCAATGGTGCCTCCAAACGTTCGGCAACGAATATATTTGTTAATAATGTCTGTCGGTTTGATAAGGTCTTTGTGAATACCTGAAAGGTTCGAACCAGAATCTCTCAAAATAGAAATTGTCTTGTTGTTAACAATACCATGATACATCTTAAGTGTTCCTTGAGAGGTAATAACAGAATTTGTTTCATGTACCAATATTTTAGGCCCTTAAGGTAGATTATCATTTTCATGAAATACCTGGCAAGTTTGACATGTTTCACAACTTTCAACTTTTACTGTGTTGGTATCAAATGGTTCACTATCTGAATCTGAGTCGGACAGCGCTTGTGCTATGTTGGCTTTCTTGAATTTTTTCCTAAATAAACAGTCTTTTTAAAAATGATTATAGCATCCACAATTGAAACATTTAATAGCATCTTTATACAATCTCAACTTCTGTGTTCTTTTATCAAACAATCTTTCTATATAGTCTTCATAGGCTGGATTTCTATCACACATTTTGTCATTTGGATGAGATTTTTGACAATATTTGCAGTACACAATTTGCCACTTTTTGTTGAACGTGGTTTTGTTTTTGTGTGAGGTTGCCCCTTGGTTGTATCTGCCTCTGTCATAACTGGCACTAGCTCCAGTTTCAATATCTGGTACCGGGTTAGAAATGAAAATTTCACGATGGGCTGAAAAATAATTCTCACCTAAGTTTTCCAACTCCTTTAATGAGGTTGGTTTATTTTCTCTTAAGAATGTTGACATAGGTTTAGGTAAAGATTCCAACATTTTATTTCTTAATAATAAATCCACTAACAACTTATAGTTATCCCTCACATTAGCCGAATCAATCCATTTGTCAAAAATATTCTGAACTTCTGAAAGATAATCAGTGAATGTCTGATCAGACTTTGGCTTTAGGTCAAGAAATTTTTTCCTATAACCTGCTTCATGTAAGTCATAGTGTCGCATGATGCGATCTTTAATATAGTCAAAGTCTAATCTTAGATGTTCAGGGACTGTTTCTAAGATCTTCAATGGTTCAAATGCTAAATGTTTTTGAAAAATAATGGCCCACTGGTCTTTTGGGACATCATGAAAGCGCATTTGCAAAAGGAAACTAGATATATAACTACCAATGTCATCCTTTTCAGAGAAATTTCTGACTATACCTGCATACTTTTTGAATTTATTTTCTTCTTCTTTTAATCTCTCTTTTTGAATAGCAGCTTCTCTTCTGGAATCATTTTCCATCTCTTTAGTTCTTATTTGCGCCTCTGCCTTTTCTTTTTCAGTCTGAATTGAAGCAGCTATTTTCACGTTCCAATTGTGCATTTGTTTGTGTTTCCATTTCTTTCAAATGTTTCTCTTGTTCAAGTTGTTTATCTCTCATCTCCATTTCTTGTCTTTTCATTTCTTTTTCTTGTTCCAATTGTCTATTTTTCATCTCCATCTAGTTCGTGTGCTCTTAACAATCTCTGTTCTTCCCTCAGATCTTGTATTTTCTTTTCTTTCTCATCCAACTCTTTTTTTTTTGTTGATCACAAAATTTTCTAAGTTCTTCCCCTTCCAAATTCAATTCTTTGCCCAGTTTGATCAGCTCTGCCAAGTTAGACATTTTTATGTCTTCACAATGTAAACAACAGTGAAGTTACAATTCCTTTCTTTCAAATTACACACTCTAAAAAGAATATAAGTTCAATATAATGAACTAGTAACTTGAAATAGTAACTGAAATGTCTCTTGGGTATCAACAGTTACCTTAAAATATAGTGGATGTAACTTTTGTTCAACCACCAAGACTACAAACTAAATGATTCTATATATTTATATATATATATATATATATATATATATATATATATATATACAGTTGATGTCTAAGAGGAAGAGTTGACTAGTATAAGTTTGGCTTATGGAAGAGTAAATCAGTTAAGCACACTTGAGAAATTAGATATGACAGCTAGGAAAAAGGATATACTATTTGATAATAAGATTATTGATCAAGTTGTAATAGACTGTTTTAGCCGATAGAATAGATGCAGTGGATTATCAAAGTCTTAGACGCAGTGGATTATCAAAATATTTAACAAATTAATTAATTAATAATATGTAACTGTAACAATAATTAAATGTTTCACACTAATCCACTTGTGTAGTACAGTAGTTGGTTACAAAGTTAAAGTCTTGACCACACCTTATGAAATAATTTCAAACAAAAATTTGTATTTATTAATAATGAATGTGTATAACCTGGTATATTTAAATAGTCTTTAAATGAAATAAATATTCAAATTATTTCAATTGTTTGGAAAAATATTTGATTCACTTAGTCTTGATAAGTGACTGTGACAGAATAATCACTCAATAATTTCAATAATTAAATAATCTCACTTAATAACTTGTATCGACAGGTAATAAATACAATTATTCAGTATGATGTTTTACTAAGTTCACTTTCAATGTGGAAAAAAACTCAGTTATAATATATATGAAGTCAACTTGCGACACACGACTTCAAGTGATATTGACAAAATAATTCCTATCCACAAGTAAATGTAGTCAATATTAGCAATCAACAACAATACTATTTAATACTGACTATATAAAGATATGGTGTTCAATAAATGAATGTACCAACAACTAATACTACAATGACCTTTCCCCAATCAAATGTTAAATCACCAATGATTAAATTATTTTCTTGGTATAACACAAACTTTTTATTACCCACAACTGTACCTACACTTGATGATGAAATGTGAATCAAATGTCAAAAAGTAACTTTTGATACTTTATGATGTTTAAATGATCTGTTAATTAAATAATTAATAACTGATATTTTCTTAAGAGATGTAAAGAAAATTTACTATTAAATTATGGATTAAACTATTAAATCATGACACTTGATGATGATGTAACATAATAATTGATATTTCAATACTGGATGACAATAATTTAAATAATATTTTGGTAGTTTATTAATAAGGTATGACTGCTTATGTCACTCCCTGATGATGATGGCACCTAACTTCCAATCTGCTTGGAGCACTTTTGTAAAAAGTGAAAAAATAGAATTTCACTTTAATTTGAAGTTATTCATAAATTAAAAAAAAAATAATGTAAACAATAGTAGAACAATGCAAAATAATACCAAATACACCAATGTAATAATATAAATAAATAAAATAAATGTCAATGAATGCAACAATGTAAATTATAAATAAATAATATTGATAATTATAATAAATACCTGAATCACCAGAAAAATAAATAAAAAATAAAATTAATAATCAATGCTGTATCTTGATGTTCTGATCTAGTTGACTGTCCTGAAGCTGCTTCTGCGATGACTTGCTAAGATGTCTTGACCGTTATTCAGATGGCGCTTGTCTGTTGATCTTTCTATTGCTACTTTTAAAATATTGAAGAAATGATAATTTGATAGGGTTAATTAAAATTAAAACACCGTAGCTTTATTATTATTGCTTTCTTGTGTTTTAGACGATTATTATACGATGAACTTGAAGTATTGCTGAATGTTGATCATGAGACATCAATGAGTGCCGATCTTGAGGTATGGTAGGCTTTTCGTACTGTAGTTTCCTACCAAATTGTTTGCCACGGTTGATAATGAGGAGCGATGACACATATACCCAGTGTCAGAGCTGTAGTTCTTTTGATTTCAATTTCCAGTCAACACTCTACCCGGTGTTGTAGCTGTCTTTCTACTTTGAAAGCAGATCAGAGAGCAGGATCTGGTGTCGACCACTTCTTGTGTTGCTCGGTGCAGATTTCCCACTGCACTTCCCCACACCTTAGTCGGCAGCAAATTTTGATTAAACAACAGAGCTTTGGAAGTGTTGTAAAGGGACAGCCCTAGTCTCACGTCATCTATGCGTAGACTTACTGTTATTTTTCCCCTTGCTACCATCGATGACTGCTCCTTGACACTGTCTCTGTCTACACTATTTCCTCTGCTTCTTGTTGGTAAAACTGGCCGAAAAACTTGAAACGTGGACTTATCTGCCAGCATTCAAAGCCTGGAATTAGTTCAAACGTTCAATCCTGTACACAATCGGATATGGGGTGTCGTTATTGCCGTCAATCTTCCCCGCTTACGTTCTTATTTTGAACTGGTTCTACCCGATATCGGGCCAATAACAAAACTCATTTCCAATGTTTCAGATTTCACTGTCGGATACTAATTTCCTATCCTCAATTGTTTAGACGAGATCCCATTCGTGCGATGACTTTCTTTTATCTTCTACTGGCTCGCATCATCGCACGCTCACTGCCATCTCACAAAACCGACATCACACGACGAGCAGAAAATGGACGACTGGAAAAAAACAACACGATACTGTTCCAGCAATTTAACTCTTTGAGTCCCAAGGAACGCATCATACGTTCATAGGTTCCTACCTTGAAGCCCAATGAACGCATGATGCGCCAATTTTATTACTTTCTTTACTACCCCTTGGGCCTGTGATGCTAAACCCCCTGGGACTCAAAGAGTTAATCTTACACTCGCGGCTTACACAGCCGGCACATGAAATAGACAACTGTCCAGGCACACATTATAACGCAAGTATCAAATATTACCTTCAAGCAGAAATGACAATCGTCCTACACTAACATCGTGAACAAAACACAACAGCTGTACTGACAGACAAACTCAGACGACCCGCCGACATATTGCTGGCCAGCTTTTTTCGCCAAGTTGGACTGGAACAAATTCACTCAAAACACATCTGCTGAATCCACACATCATCCACCGCTGTCCATACACTCTGTTCCTGGGTCCAAGCGAGACTGACTCCCAGCCCTTTTCACGATATTATATAGCCTTCTACTCTCTGCTTTGTTTTCCCTGAATATTCCGTGCTTCTTCAGTTTCACGGCAGTCGTGTTTCATCATACTTCGAGTGAAGTTCGACAGTCAACATTTCTTCACGTGAATCATTATACTCCACATAAAGTTTGACTATCTGTTTTTCTTTATAATTCCCGTGAAGTTAAAACTCAACAATCCCCGTGCCGTCCCAGTTAGAGTCAAAATATTCCACTCACATTTATTACTGACGTCATCTACCGGGCATACATTAACTGGGAGAAAATGAGATTCACTACAGCTTGGTTAGCCTGAAGGCTCAGGTCAACATGCAATGGGGAATCTGAACTATGGCGACATTAGGCAATCGTGCTAGTCGCACATTATGCAGCTAGTTTTCGCAGAATGACGCTCTTTTCTCGGCTCAGGGGGAAGCCCTTATGTTCTTTGCCAAAAATCCGGTCTTGTGAGGTTTCACACCCACGGTGACCTTGACGTCCTTTGTCAGTTGACTTGCTGGTCGACCGCTGTTGTTTCTTCCAGGGATCATACTCTTAATAACCCTTTTTCCCCCTACCCCATTATTGTGACGTTAAATATGGTACAGTTTATCAGTTTCAATCCTAAAGAATGTTAGTAATTTTCCTCTTTGTGGTCTCTAAGAATCATCTTTAACATTGATGTTCAAAGAGTAGCCATAGTACTATGACAATTTCATATGAGATAATGTGTTTGTTTTCATGCGTCTAGAATTAGTCTGGGTGGCGTCTCTGCATATGTTATAACTTACAAAGCATACATATAGAGAGCCACCTATGGCTCCTAGAAGCTACCAGAATGCGGCAGCACCCCCCCCCTCCCCCACCCCCATCCTCCTTTTCCCGGGCAACTACTTTGAGAGGTCGGCTAAACCAGGTGAGGGTAGCCGAATGGTTAGTAACCTTCGATGATTCACGATCTGCCTATCTAAGGATGCAAGTGACTGCCTCGGCTGAATGTGCAGAGGAAATCATGACTTGGTTCAACGGACCTGATGGTGGGTACCATCAACGCGTTGTGGAGCTTAAAGTTCATCCGTTGCACCAGACTTCATCTTCAGCCGTCTCGACTTGTCGTGCCACTGGGTCTAGATGGACACAAGCCAGAGAGTGTGGTCGAGGACATTGTACAACTCTTCCTCACTTTAAACCAGTTCATCGCGCAAGTCACTCTGTTATCATTCCTTATTGACAGATGAAAGAAAGAGTGGTCCTCATTATTTGTCAAGAACGAACAACATAGAGAGTGTGGCGGGTAAATTCGCTTTACACTAGCGAATGCACTATGTGCAATTCACAGAGGGAATTACAAACATTAAATCTTAGTAAAGGTTTATATTACCCCCAGCCTTGCTGGTTAAAATAGAGGATTTGGGGTTTGCCCAAATCTTATTCCCTACTGTTATTAAGATTTTATATTTAAATGTTCTTAAGTTCACTGACAATTTTTACAGTTAAAATGAAACTCCATAAAACTGTAGGAACTTTAAAACTAACATTTATTATGCTTTTCAATTCAAGATATTAATTAAAAGGCCGTGGATAAAATTATGGATTGGGAAAGCAACAGATGTTCCCACTTAGCTGTAGCTTAGGTCAGCTTCTGACTAAGCCCCGGTGACACATCAGGCAGGCCGAATCTTCCAGTCAAGACAATCGGCATCTGCAGCTAAGCTTATGATTTACTTTTGTAGCTCCCACCTGGAACTATCATCTGGAACTAGAACAATAGAACAGTCCTTATACAAACAGTCAGAAAAGTTCTAACTGGAGACAACAATACCTCCAGTCTTTAAATACTGTTACACTACACACACATATACATGGAGTAGGATAGTAACAGGTGTTCACATTCTACTGGTGTAGAATGGGAATGTATACAGAACATGGTCCATAATACTGATGGGGAAATATTTAGGAAACTAGTTTCATGAATACTCTCAAGAACAAGAGTTTATCACACAAAAAGAAAGGACATTCCTCAGTGTACATTGTTCTGATGTCTGCACACTAGTATTCCTTTGAAGGGTTAACATGTTTACACACAGACATACACAGTCATATTTCACAATATTCTCATTTTAACCACATGGGTTCACATCACAATGAATGAGAAACAGGGAGTGAGTTTACCAAGCCAGAAACTCATAACAGGTGCTTTGCACTGTTTGAAAATAAATGGGATTGACATATCTCCATCAATATACTGGGTGCTGGAATAGATGTCAAAATACAATCATAGATGACAATGGGCTTTCCATCTGTCACAGTATTAACATAAAATATACAACACTCACTCCAGTTTAAATCTAACTCCACACATGTGCTAAATCTTATTCAGTAGAGTTTAGAAGTTGTAAAGGTTGAAATATAATTATTACAATGGTAAGGCCACCTGCTGTAGAACTGAAATGTATTCCTAGCAATAGGGAAATATATCTACAACAATAATAATTACAAGCATGGGCCATACAACTCTCTTCTTCTTCTTCTCTGACAGTGTGAATATTAAATTCAGCCTCACTGTGTTATTCACTTTTCAAGCACTTAAACCAATCTCAGAATTATCTGGACTAATAAATCTAAATTAAAGCCATACAGTGATTTATCAAACTAATTCCACCATGAGGTAAGATTAACTTAGTAGGGATTAGGTATAATAAATATACACTTCATTCCTATTTTTAATTGGATTGGTTTTTTACCCCACCAGGACATCACACAAGCGATAAACACCCGATGACACAAAGTGCCACCATGCGGATGAGGATCACCGTGGAGAGGTCCCAGAAACCGCGTTCAGACATTTGGCCATAATGATGACCTGCCTATATTGCGGCCCCTGGCAAAAGCCAGAGTGGGGCTTCGAATAACAAAAAATAACGTCCTAAGAAGGACGTAAGGAATATTATATTTTTAATTGTCCCATTATGCTGGAAACCGGAACTGACAGAGATTTTACATGAGGACATAATTATCACTTAATTAATATAAGTATAATAATTAAAAATACCAATGCACGTTTCTAGTAGCAAATAAACATTAATTAAATCATCAAATAGATCATATGTTTGCATACATGTACATACTAGATCATAAATGTGGTTAGTAAGGATAAGGAAATTTATCATGGTTTTTAAGCCATGTGGGCATCAAATTTCAGAATTTAACCTGTGAAATTAATTAAGAGGAATAAGCAGCAATACATCAAATTAAACTTATCCTTGTAACTCACCCCTGGCAGGGAATTCAAACAGAAAATTAGACCACATGCTGACTAACAACTTTAGCCTGACCCGGTCAAGTTCTGAATTGAAAAGGGAACAGGTAGTCCTTAAAAAGGAGGAAGTTACTCTTCAGTTCCCCTTGACTACTCATCATCTCATTCGCCTTTATTACCTTTCAACTCTTTAATTATAATTTTGCTCCAATGAAGCATTAAGAAAGGGGTAAGAAATTTCCTAATTAATCTAGTGTTATTATGCTAATTAAAAGCAATAGGAAAATGTTTAGAACTTTGGTAATAATATTATCTAAACAAAGCACTTTTTAAAAGGTCAGAAACAGCTGTCCAGACCAGCTCGTCACAGAGAGCCAAGGTATCAAAGAAACTTGATTCTTTGGTGTTGGCCTGAAATTGTTGAGTTCAAATGCATTTCTATGTGTATTGTATAATAACATTCTGGCTAAGGCGGATTAGGAAGTCTCCTGGGAAGTAGATATGGTTATGGGACATTAATAACATCACCCATCTTATACTTAACGCTGAATAAAAGTATGGATTTAGCACCATATGTCAGATGTGTAAAACGACAAGAAGTCTGTCGAAAGTTCGCACTATACATGAACTCCGTAGCTCCAGTAACAATCCCATAATTGTTTGTAAAATCTGCACTCGAGAACTAAACAACGTGTGCATGTCTGTAAGGTGAGGTAACAACATGTAAATACTAATTTTAAGAAGACGACCATTAGGCGTAGTGGTATTCAGTGCATACTGGCTACATAGTGTGAACCACATATTATATATAGACCAGCGAACATGTGATAACTGGTGAGTGTAAATCACGCCGATCTCATTTAAATCCCATGAAATCTCATGATACACATTTAACGGTGTAAAGAATCAGGGAGCCGAAGTTAATTAATGAGGGGCCGCGTTAGCGCAGGTGATAGAAGACTTGCTTTCAAATCCAGCTGCGACTCGCTGCAGCCCACGGACGGTGTTCGAAACAGGACAGTTCCCGGGGTTCAATCAGCCTCTAGGAAATGGGTACCAGAGTTAACACTTTGGGGTAAATGGAGGAACTTCGCTGTAGCTACGGAGTTTCGTGCAGACGGCGATACAGAGTTATTTTTTCATCAGCTGTCCGTACTGGTGGCAGAGCACTTGTGGTTTATAACCGTGTCCAATAAAGCTGGTTTATATCTCCCGACTTTACCTTTTAGTTAATTTAGGAAAAATAAATCTTTTGAATTATTTCGATTTGAACCCCTAACCAGCCAGCAGCAAAACCTAGTAGAAGCTACGGTGCAAGAGAGCTCATTAAAGATGTGTATTATTGTTCAACATGAAAGTGCAGTTTATTAAACAAAATTGGTAGTGTCATATGAAAAAGTGTACGTAAAATTGTCTTTTGATGTTAACGTCAGACAAGCCTTTGCTCTACTGGGGCAGACAAAGAGGAAAGTATAGGTAAATTGTTGCTAGCTGAGCAAAATGATTTAAAATATTCTGAGAAAGCAGAAGAAATAGCAAGTAAGGCAGTTAACGTCGGAACCTCAGAGGCTGATTACACAATCGATAATGATGGACTAAGAAAGTGACAAAAAAGAGATGTTATACTTACACAATTGATACTAGGCATGTGCTGATAAACGGAAACACCTAAAATCAGCAAAATTCTAAAAGATTATTGACTTGTATGGATGCTGATAAAAAAGACAGAATCAAAGAACTAGTATCTTTATTTTTTAATAATTTAATGGCGGAGAAAAAAGTAGACTGCTATAGCTATTATAGATTTGTTTCACCGAAAATATAATAACATTTTAAAGCTATATTTAAAAGAAGAAATATGAAGAAATGAGTTTAGATAAATGAATTGGAAAAAAAAAATACTATCGAATAACATCTGATAAACAAATAAATGTGATAACTTCTTATTTGAAGACATAGCTGATCCGAGAAAAACTTGTTTAGAGACATTGGTTGGAAAGTTGAAGAAATAACTACCCATAAATTATATAGCATATGCTCCAGAAAAAAAAAGAAGATCTGAAATATAAATATTAATGCACATTCGCTAAACAACCTCGAGAAAATTAAAACTGAATCTGAAAAATTATTTTCCGAAGACGGAACAGATCATTGGAAAATATGGAAGACTTCGGAATGGTAGCCTCAAGAAAGAGCTATTCATAAACTATATATGCTATGCTACAGGGGGACAAAAGTAGTTCGTAGATAAAAATAATGTAACTTCGCAAACAATATATATATTTTTCTATTTACAGGCACGAAATATAATGCAAAATAAGGGAAAAAGTACACAATATGCAATAGGATCATCTTGGGAATGCTACTACACAACAATGACAATTGGAACAAGGCAGTAGGTATTTCACGTCAGAAAGACACTTTTCCACACACACATACACACCCACCCCCACACACACACACACACTCACACACACACTAACTCACAAACTGACATACATAAATGTCTTGCTTGTATTTCAAACAATCGAAGAACTTAAAAGAAAAAATATTCATCACATGACCCCGGCATGGACAGCTTTTCGGCGAAAGGCAGATAGAAAATCTGGACGTAACGAAGGATATGAGAAAGAGAAATGATGTTGTACAAACTGATACAGGATAGATTGAAATCTCAATTATCTGAGGTCCACATAATGAAGGTTGGCTGCAGGGTACCAAATGCAGTATTTGAGAGAACATCACGTGATGGTGCAAACGAAGATGGTACAAACGATAATACTGGTGATATAACTAATGACATGCAAAAATAGGAGCAGAAGAAACCAAAGACTATGTAAAAAAAAGACCAATATGAAAATCTTGACAATAATGACAAAAGAAGCGATTAGGATGGACCAAAAAAAAAAAAGTCAAAAAAAAATGGTAATGATGAAAATAATAATGATTTTAAAGGCGAAGAAAAAATAAAGATAATAACGACGAATAACAATTAATAATAATGAAAAATAAATAAAGAAGAAGAAGGAGACACAAAATGCTATTTTTCAGTTTTTCAATAGTATCGCAGATGTAAGTAAAGTAAGTAAAGGGACCTTTTCCGCGCCTTTCATGAGTACTGGGTATATAGGGCTAGACCTAAATTTTATTGACCAAACGGCACTTGGTGGGTGATGTGGCAGCATCACGCCGGTCGCCTTTACTTCCCATGACTTTACCTTGCACCAACTCAAGACAAACATTTTTTTAAAACACCTGGCCCTCGTCAGGAACCGAACACACAACCTTTCGATCCGCAGCCAAGCGTCTAGCGGCTAGACCAATATCGCAGATATAATGCTTTTTAATTTTGTGATATTTTGTATTTATTTTTTCCTATCTAAGCTACTGTTACAACCATTTACAGTGAATATTTTATGGTATGTAAATGACAAAGATGGACAACATCGAAATTCGTTAATGCATCTCTATTATTACTGTACCACTATCCTTCAAACCCATTAGCATAACTACTTATGCGGAATTCACACAGCGCTTTAAGTGAAGTGACCAGGAAAATGTTTGTTGTGAGACCAAGATTAGGACCAATTTCAGCGTACAGCGCTTTTCAATTTTTTGTCGTCCTTTTCCGTTATTTGAAACCCTGTTCTGGCTTTTCCAGGGGCCTCAATATAGTCTGGCCAAAAATATGGTCTAACGGCTGAACGCGGTTTCTGGGACCTCTCCACGGTGATCCTCACCCACACGGTGACACATTGTGTCATCAGGTGTTTATCGCTTGTGTGATGTCCTGGTGGGGTAGAAAGTCAGTCAGTCAGTCAGTCAGATTAGGACCAACATTGAGACAACATTTCTTTTAAAGTAATAGTCGCTTCTTTCAGTTTTCTATATGGAAACCAAAGGGACGGCTAATAACGCAATAAGAATAGTATGAGCGAGAAGAGACAGACAGACAGACAGACAGACAGACAGACAGACAGACAGACAGACAGACAGACAGACAGACAGACAGACAGACAGACAGACAGACAGACAGACAGACAGACAGACAGACAGACAGACAGACAGACAGACAGACAGACAGACAGGCAGGCAGGCAGGCAGGCAGGCAGGCAGGCAGGCAGGCAGGCAGACAGACAGACAGACAGACAGACAGACAGACAGACAGACAGACAGACAGACAGACAGACAGACAGACAGACAGACAGACAGACAGACAGACAGACAGACAGACAGACAGACAGACAGACAGATGAGAGAGAAAGTGAAAAGAATGAGGCGGGCATGCAAAAAGAATCATAGAACCGCATAAGGCAGCAACAGCGGCAGCCGTTGTAATAAATGTATCAGAGTCAGTATTAGCAGCAGTAGTAGAAATATAATAGTAGTAGCAGCAGCAGCAGTAGAAGTAGTAAGAGTAGTAGAAGGATTAGTAGTAGTAGCAGCAGCTGTAGTTAAAGTTGTTTGAGCAGATGAAGGGGAGGAAGATTAAGAAGGACGAGAAGAAGGAGGTAAAATTGCGAGAAGAGGAACGGGAATGTTAGAAAATACTTACATGCAGCCTTGCTGATGTTTACATACTTATCTGCAGGTCTAATACTTAATTTATAAATATCGACAGCCATGTGTTATTTCCTTGATTTGTGAACAATTTCTGTGTGCTTCACTTTTATTTGACACCTCCTCCCCCTTTTCTTCCCCCTCCCACCTTAAATATACAGCATCCTCAAGTTTTACCAAACAAAACAATTTTGGTCCCTCGTAAATGAAAAGAAAATTTCACCGTTTGCAGATCAAATTACGCTTTTTGCAAATCGCCTTCAGCCTTTGGCAAATCATATTCGCCCTTTTTTGCAAATCAGAATAACATTTTCGCAAATTAGTCTTTTATAAACAACTTGGATCTATTTAATAAAATTGAAACGTTATTTAAGTTAATGTATATGTATCTTACTTGCTCTGCCATCGTTCTCTTCCCCAGTTCACGTTTGTGATCTGACCGGCCTAAGGGCCTCACCATCAGATCTTTGAGTTTCATTTTTGGCTTCCATGATGAGTTTCTTGGGATAGTAATGTGGTAGTTTCTCGTTTCTTTCCACATCCACATGGCTTTAGACCATGTCCTCAGCTTTCAGCAACCTTTTCGATTGCTAGGGCAAGTGTGTTCTCTGCTCTGTGATGCTCCTGATAACAGCAGAGGGCACCCCAGAGGTCTCCACTTATCCCGGCGGATACTCGGTCCCCATAGCTGCGTTGGCCACACCGCAGTGTGTTTACCGTCCTCTACCGCGTGGAGATGCAGTTGGGGTTTTCCCTTCACAGACTCTTGAGACCAGAATGGAATTTCCTAAAACTCTCCAGTACTTTTAGAAAGAGTACTTAAGAAAGAGAATAGGGGCTTTTGAGCTAAAATGCTATAGAAAGATTCTCAGAATATCTTGCATAAGAAGATGAGAAATATTGACATCTTAAAAGATCTGAACATCAAGGAAAATAGGCTAATAAACAGCATCCATTCTCCTTCCACAGATCTTTCCAGTGGTCACGACATGTTCCATTTTCCCTCTTCTCATAACACGGCCGAAAAATGATGACTGTCTCCTTTTGATGACTGTGATAAGTTGTCTTCGGGCTCCCGTAACTTTCAAAACCTCTTGGTTGCTTTTTTTTGGCTGTCCAGGGTATTTTAAGCATTGTTCTGTAAAACCATATCTCTGAGGCCTCAAGCAATTGTTTGGCCTGCCTACCGATTGTCCAGGACTCACATCGCATTGCCTTTATATATAAGTGTTTACTTGACGAGGCTAACAATGACTTTTGTACAGACCACATTTTCCACTTTAAAATTTTAGCCAAAATGTAATTACAACATTACTTATCCGTTGCACCTTCACAAATACAGATGGAGGATCAGTCGCACCTCGAGATAAATACAAAGACAATTTTTAGCATGCTTCGATTGGCATTTTATGCAGTATGATACACTTTAGTTTGAAACAAAGGGAAGCGGGGGGGGGGGGTGGGGGGGGGGGACTCTTTTCGACAGTGGCGAGGAAAGACAATTTAAATTTTTACTTTTAAATAACTTCTCGCCTTCTTCAATAATGTCACAATTTATAGACGACTTTTCTTGATTTTCGCCACGGTACCCCTGGCACACGCACCCAGTTTAAGAACCTCTGCTGTAATGCTTCGGTCGAGTAAGCAGGCAAAGACCTTGCCAGCTGCTCTACCACGCAAACGGGTCGCAGTTTCCCCCGCTACGACAGACTTAGGCAACAGCAACTATTGTGTTTATGAGAGAGTTATTACAGTCCATCGCAGTGAATAGTAATCGAGTGTAGGGTAACCACTTTTCGTATTCGGCCCGACCGCAAGTATTCGGCCGAATACCGAATAGTTATTAAGTCCTCTATTCGGCCCTGAAGCGAATATTCGGTACAGCCCTAGTTACAATATGGGGAACTAAGTACACATGTGTGGATGCAAACAATTATGTCTACATTGTTGAATGCCCTTTTTTAAGCCACTGGCGCATCAGGCATGTGGTGCTAGATTCATATTTTCATAGACCAGTCGGGACTCTGTGGGTCATGTTGTGAACATCAACCTTCCTCATGACGCCTTTACTTCCCATGACATTACATTGTATCCTTTTACGGGTGGCGCGAGCTAAAAGCCAAGCTGAATTTAAAAAAGAACCACACACAATAAAAATTCAGACAAAAACTTTGACTTGATGCGGATTCGACAAAAGACCTGTCTAGCCGGTAAACGAAGATCTAGCTGGTTCTAAGATATTTTACAGAGAAAAGCCTATATCACATTTGTGTTAGACATTCGGTAAACGATTTATGATGGCGATTCTTTTTATATACTTTTACAAGTATCTTCTGTTAATACGAACGGCTACACACACACACACACACACACACACACACACACACACACACACACACACACACACACACACACACACACACACAGACACACACACACACACACACACACACACACCTCATTTTCGCCCTTTTCCACTTTTTCTTCTTCTACACTTCCTCTTTTACCACTGTGGGTGTCGAGGAAGATATAAGGTTCTGTTTCTGGCTCTTCTGGCCGCCTCGACCATAGGCACATCGTGCTGTTGTAGAGCTTCTCTGATGTTATCCTTCCATCTTGTTTTTTGGTCTACCTCTTGCTCTTCGTACTTTTTCTCTTTCCATGTATGCTTTGTATGGTATGGTGTCACAAGGCATTCTCTCTAAGTGGGCAAACCATTTCACTTGCTGTCTTTGTATGTAATTTAGAATTGGTTCTGTGCCGACTTTTTCTCTTATGATCTCATTCCTGATCTTATCTCTTGTGGTCACTCCTAGCCCTTCTCAGACATCTCATTTCTATGGTTACTAATTTTCTTTTATAGTTTGTTGTGAGTGACCATGTCTGACACTAGTAGCACAGAGTTGGAATAAATATGCTTTGAATAAGATGTCTCTTTGTGCTGATTGGGATTGTCTAAAGAGACACTAGTCATCCAAATGTCGATGATTCATTTCCGCACATCAGAATAGGATTTATATAGCTCTTGAGAATTCTGTTTCTCACCTCAAATGACAAAGAAAAATTGCATAGAACATTCTTCATTCTGTAAAATACTGCCTTTGCTTGAGCTATTCTACATTGAACTTCTTTATTATAACCTATCATGCATGTCGTAAAACGGACCTGTGGAAAGGTTAACTCAAAGCTGGCTACCTCATCTGAAACTACCGGCTAATTATTAACAAGTCTGCAAAAGGCCTAATATCAGCTGGTTAAGATTTATCCTTTATTAAAAGAAAGAAAAACAAGGAAATAGAGGATCGGATATGGACGGGAAAGAAGAGGGAAAGAAGAGGAGAAGAAAAAGAAATGGCATAGTGGGTCATCGTGGATGGTAATCTTATTTCATTAAACTAGTACCTGAGTATCACAACCCCCCCCCCCCCTTTTCCCCAAACCTCACTCAGAATAAACTGCTGTTTGTTAATTGGAAGGTAAATGATAAATCTAACATAAAATGGATACATCGTAACATAAAAATACGTAAAATCTCGTTACTAAAAAACTCGATTAAGACGAAGACTCCATTAAAATTGCAAAAGTGTGTCTCAAACAAGAATGTACATTTTTTATAACACTGGCTGGCTGGCTTTTTATACCCCACCAGGACATCACACAGGCGATAAACACCCGATGACACAAAGTGCCACCATGCGGATGAGGATCACCGTGGAGAGGCCCCAGAAACCGCGTTCAGACATTTGGCCATAATGATGACCTGCCTATATTGCGGCCCCTGGCAAAAGCCAGAGTGGGGCTTCAAATAACAAAAAATAACGTCCTAAGAAGGACGTACGACATATTATGTGTTTTTATAACAATGCATTCGTTCCTATTAGGCACAAAGTTTTTTGACATAAACTCTTGATTTCTTTTTGTCATTTTGTTTTGAAATCTGCTGTATATTTCACATATTCAAAAGCAAACAATTTCACACCTTATGGCATTTTCTCTGTATAGACTGCCATTAACCTTGCGTACTCATTAACGTCAGTTGTCTATGATTAATGCCATTTTAAAAACCTAATTTAAATTAGGTTTTAGGAGCGATGGTTCTCTCCCTTAATTTTAAATGAAATAGACTGAACCGCGGTGAAGTTGTGAAAAATACAATGAATAAATCAACACAAACGAAAAATGGAAGGTGCCGTCGTTATAAGAAAACAATCACAAGTTACGGAATTGATTTTCTAGCCGAAAAGTTGCTTTCTCATCCACTGGTCGTGTCCTTATAAAGCTCTCGGTTGCTGATTTATTCATTGTGTTGACTTATATCATATTTATAAATAGGTAAACGCAACCTCAGTAGTGCAGTTGGTAGCGTGTATGCATGTCAGTTCATTAATCGTAGATTCATATAGTTATGTAAAGATCCCTTTTTACGCCTTAGTCGCAACGGGCATATGGTAAAAGTACCCATATTTGTACATACCAATCGGCACTATGTGGGTAATGTGGTCAGCTTTACACTGGCCGTCTTTACTTCCCCAGGACATACATCCTGGTACCCATTTGAGGCTGGGTCTACCTTCAACGAACCACACCATGATAAAAATCCACACAGCCAGCATTGAGTTTCGACCGCGGTACGTTGGAATTACTAGTCGGACTCCCAATGCCTAAGCCACGGAAGCCGCGTAGATTCAAATACCACTGCTGAGAAAAGCAGAAGTGGACTAAGAAGACGGTAGAAAGGGAAAATTTTAGTTACTTATCCCTTATAAGACGTTGCAGAACCAACCCCAGCAGCCGCTGGCTGTTGTGTGGTTGCTCTATGCAAATTTACGTCCTGCAGTTATGAAGGGAAAAGAAGGAATCTAAACTGACATAGATACTACAAGCAGAAAAGCAGCAGACCGACAGCAGTGATTATTACTGATTACTGATACAATAATCAAAATCATAGCACACCGGAAATACACATAGATGCTTCGTCTCCCGCAGCAAATGTCTTAAGGTGTAGATGCTGGACTGCTCCAGCAGCACACTGATTATACACACGTCGGTCGACTGAGAATCACACACAATATTTCGTCTGCTAACATTGTTTTTTGCTATCCAAATCAGAGCTTCAGTGTTTTCAGCAATGAAGATCACTGTGGATGCCTTTTGTGTCGATAGCGATATCAACAAGATAAATAAATGAGAGAGATTTAATTAATTGTTTAACTGCTGGGAAAATGTAGGCAAAAATGCAAAAAATACGTAAAAACGAAGTCTAGGTCGGCTTTGCAAAACTACATAATAATAATAATAATAATAATAATAATAATAATTATTATTATTATTATTATTATTATAATAATTATTGTTATAATAATAATAATATTAATAATAATAATAATAATAATAATAATAATAATAATAATAATAATAACAATAATAATAATAACAATAATAATAAAGGTAACGTTTGCAGCAACAATTAGCAAAAATTAAACAATTTGAGGCAGACGATGCTAACACACAACGAAGGCGTGTATTATTTTAAGTAACGAAGGTGAGCAAGCCGAAATAAATCAACATTCATCATGGTAAACAGATCGGCGTGAAAGTTAGTTGCGTATCCTTTACAGGATGTTGCAGAACCAACCACAGCATTTTTTTGGCTGTAGTGGTTTTCCTAAGCACGTTTTAAGTCAAATAGTTTGCCATTGCTTCTGAACGGCCTGATTCTTGATACCAATGTCGAAACCAACGCAAGGCTCGCAGCTAGAATCGAACCCGACACCCCGGAATTAAAAGGTGCGTTCGTAACGCCCAAGTAATAGACGCCGACAAATGGGCATGAGAGATCCCATAAGCGGTGGGCGAGTATACGGGACGACTGAGAAGGGTACAGCATGAAAAAAAAACAAAGACAGGAAAAGAACGTGAAGAGGATGCTAGTTGGAAACATGTATAATCCTAACGTAGGATTGACAACAAATAGATGATAGACATAAAACTATTGAAAAATTAATTAGGGGATGCATCTACAAGTTACTGCCGGCAATGGCGCTACTGAAATGAATGAAGAATGATATGACTATATACAATATTCTAATAGCGTCGAAGAAACACATAGGTGATGGTTTTTTAAACAGCGGCGTCGACACAGAGGAAACATGGAAGAGTGGCTCAGCCCTATTACAAATTGTGTAGGAAGGGAGCCTAATGTGACCAAGCCATCTTTAAGTGCCTAATTAGTGATTAGTAAGTGTGACAAACCCAAGGATAATTTCAGTCCGGCAAGAGTTAATTGCAAGTTTTAGTTAAAAGAATTGCGCATGTAAAATAAATATATTTAAACATAGACGCTAAAAGAATAAAAAAGGTACGAAGGCGCACATAATTTATGACGTTTTGTGGTGTTACTAGGAGACCTAATTTCGTCACAACACAGAACGATTGCCAGCCATACCATCGGCCTAACACCCACAATAATAATACCATATACAATTTCAGGTGAGATTTATAATGGTAGGGAGTAGCCGAGATCCCCTATAAGCCTTAGCTGTATCCTAAAATATTTTATTGAGATCCTATTATTCTATATTCTACCATTGTATAAATATTCCGTGACTTCATCAACCTTGATACTTGTCCGTTGGACAATTCACTAGTCCTTACATATTATGATGTTCTTAAAGTTACTATTTCCCGTTAGGACTATTCAATAGCGAACCCTTCTTCCCTCTGTCACTCTTATATTCATTCGGTCTACTTGCGTAAAGATCTTATAGTAAAAACCATTATCCTGTGCCATGTGGTATCATCAGTCGGGTATACATTACATTGCTTATGTTATTATATTATGCAACATATAATTTTAGTAAAAGTCGTCAACTTTGTGGGCATATCGGGTTGGCCTATGTTTTATAGACCAAGTGGTACCTGGGTGTTGATGTGGTCAACATCACACCTGCCGCCTTTACTTCCCATTACTATACCTGGTGTCCGTTAAGGCGAAGTCGACCTGGGTTTTGAGACTCGAACTAATAACTGTCCAATCCGCAGGCGAATGTGTGTCCGCTTAATTATGTCAAGTTTTATATGATCGTGCCATAAATTAGATAGGTATAAACCAACATATTATAATAGGGTTGAGATGTATAATTTTGATTTACTTGTAGAGAAAGACAACATATGAACCTTGATATTTCTTTCTTTTAACTCTGACAAACACCACAGACACCGCAACACCTCCACATGCGCCAGATGTGAAGACATAATGCTCAACACAGGGCTGAATGATGTATTCCGCAGGTTCCCGTGTTACCGTAGTCCTGCCTGCCTGTTTACCAGAGGACCAAAATCCCGTGTTACCGTAGTTCTGCCTGCCTGTTTACCAGAGGACCAAAATCCCGTGTTACCGTAGTCCTGCCTGCCTGTTTACCAGAGGACCAAAATCCCGTGTTACTGTATTCTTGCCTGCCTGTTTACCAGAGGACCAAAATCCCGTGTTACTGTATTCTTGCCTGCCTGTTTACCAGAGGACCGTAATTCCGGATTCCGGTTGGCCTGTTTGCCTAGTTGCTTGGAGAACGTGAACCATATTCATAATTGCCGGGGTATCAGTGGACTTTCCTCCAAAGGAAACTACATTTCGGCTCATCAATACTATCGGAAAGCTGAGTGAAATTTGATGTTTGTTCAGAGTTTTGTGGTGTACATGATGACACCGTGATTTATTTTCTATATGTTAATTAGAAAATTGTTGAATTCAATATCAGTATTTTATCAATACAGTTGTTATTTAGAAACTCCATTTATCGATTTCATCCTATCAATTTTAACTTCTTAGGTAGACTAAAGATTGTTCATTGCAATTTATTTGAGTTAAATTTACAAAGTTTTGACTTTGGTTGTTTTCTGAATTTCTTTAGGAAATTTCCGGGGATTCACCCTATTCTTTAACTTTCTGTATTCTCCTTCCTCTATTTTCCAGAACTCAGGGACCGTTATAATTCCCCTAGACTTATTTAATTCGAGCCCTGTAAGTTATTTGGAAGGATATAGGGGATCTCCAGGCGACGATAGATTCCGCCAACAATAGTTGATTACAGTAAGGACTATCATCAGAGCACAACCGGACAGATCCATAGGTGCTCCGATTTTCTCCTCAGTAGCTCCACAAACCTGAAACTACTGACCACGCCTGTTCTGAGTTGATCAAACATATGTTTGGTGCTCTCAGTGAAATGACCATGTCCGAGTGTACCAGGCTGTACTCATTTATCCTCATGCCTGGACAAGGATGCCTGGACAAGGATGCCCCTCTTCCTTGTTGTGATCTTCTCCATGATTTGCATCTTGCATAGCACTAATGACACAACTTCTGTCCATTGTCAGACTAGGCTTTGTAACTAGCTGGCGTGCATATTATCTGGCTGTCTATGCAGTTACTATTACTGGTTTGACACTGGACAGACATTATATCATTAATGCCATGCGAGATCATATACCTACATAATTATTGTCTCGAACACAGACGTACGTCGGCAGAAAGATAGAGAGTATGCGAGTTATTCGTGATTAAGTGACTAATAATAATAATTTTAATAATATGCATGATGGCATTTAATAATGTACTGTAAATAACATCACGTGTACAAAGAAGAGCTAAAAGCAATTTAAAAACAAAACAAAAAACTCTACGTGGTAGTAAGAGAAGAAATTTGACCTCCTTATAAATTCAGGGGTATGGGAGTTCAATATGGTTAACCGCCTTAGATTCCGGCATCCATAATTTTAATAATACCAGCGTTTAAGCAAACTGCGTAAAGAGTTAGGATTCTAACGAAGATCAGTTATATGTGAGTCATGTTTAATGCATAGTCTCATTATGCGCTGCTTCTCTCTTTCTGTTGACAATAAAACGGAAACAGTAAAAATAGTTGTTATAAACCTTTTATCGAATCGGGTCTATTGCACTATAACCAGATCCTTCAGGGAGGTAAGAGTTATCAGAAGGGAAGTGCGGCTCATCTAGAAGATGGAAAACTCCCATTTCAAACTTGGGCATATTTGTTTACACTGCTGTCCGGCAATTCAAACAACGTCTTCGGTGCCAGGCTGTATAGGCCTTTGCCCCTCCCTTGGTATTACCGACCATGTAGAGAATAGGTTACCTGGTGCCCGGGCAACAGTTTATAGCAGTGTTTCGCAAACTTTTCTTAGTCGCGGTGCCTTTTTTCAATTAACATTTTTTTTCACGGCGCCCTAACCTAAGTAAAGGTATGACTATTCTTATGTAAGACGTTATCTTCGAATATTATGAGGCGACCCTGTGAAGAGGTCGTAGGTCCCCGGGGCACCGCGGCGCACAGTTTGGAAATCACTGGCCGAGAGTGTCATTTTATTCCCCGAACTAGTTCCGGAAACCGCCTGGCAGAATCAATCAATCAATCAGGTGCCGTCTCCACAATGAAGGTTGGCTGCAATGAATCTCCAACAAGCCCTGTCTCTTGCCCTTGATGTACACTCACTCATACTGCTGTTCGTCCATCTCTTGATGTTATCCTCCCACTTGTAATGCTGTCTGCCGTTTGCTCGCCTACCTTGAACCTTTCCCTCCAGGATGATCTTTACAATACTGTTATGTCTTTTAATGTGGCCAAAATATTTCACTTGTCTCTTTTTTATTTCACCTAGCAACTCTCTTTTCATTCCCAATTTCCACAGTACCTCTGTATTTGATAGCTTCTGTTTCCATGAAATTCGACCTAATCTTCTGTATATCCACATCTCCAAAGAATTGATACGATTTTCCAGTTGTTTGTTCATTGTCCATGTCTCTGTGCCATACAGTAAGGTTGAGAATACATAACATTTGACAATTCTCATTTTTAATGTATTGCTTATTTCTCTTGATGTCAGTAACTTTTGCTTGTTGTTGAAAATGTTTTTTGCCATCCCTATTCTTTTCTTGACTTCTGTTTCACTTCTGCCGCCATATGTTATTACTTGCCCAAGATATGAGACATTTTTAACTTGTTCCAATTTCACCCCGTTCACTGTGATATTCATTGTTAGCTGATTATTTTCTTTGCTAAATATCATGGTTTTTGTCTTTTTCAAATTTATATCTAATCCAAATTCTGCACTCCTTCTGTTTACTTGCTCCACTAAGTCTTGCAACTCATGCTCACTCTCTGCTAGCAACACTGTGTCGTCAGCATATCTCAGATTGTTTATTATTCTACCATTGATGTGCAGTCCTGGTAATTCTACAATTCTTTAAAAATGGTTTCTGTACATAAGTTGAAAAGGCTAGGCGACAGCACACGTCCTTGTCTTACTCCTCTCTTGATCTCTATCTGGGGTGAGCAGATGTTGTCATATCTTATTGTTGCTTCTTGCTCCCAGTATAAGTTTCTAATAAGTCTGATATCCTTTCCACCTAGTCCTATGTTTTGAAGAGCTGCAATTAGTTGTTCATGTTGCACTCTGTCGAAAGCTTTTTTGTAATCTATAAAACATGCATAAATATTTTTCTGAACTTCTATATATTTTTCAGTCAGCATCTTTAGACAAATTATGGCCTCTCGAGTACCACTGTTTTTACGGAATCCAAATTGCTTTTCAGAAACTTCTTTCTCTATTTTATCTTGAATTCTTGCTTGTATTATCTTCAAGAGTAACTTAGTTACGTGACTCATTAGGCTAATAGTTCTGTAATCTTCACAATCAACAGCTTTTGATTTCTCGGGTAGTGTGATAAAAACAGATGTTATCATGTCCCTGGGAATGTACCCACAGTTATAAATGTCATTGCATATTTCTGTGATAGTATCAATTCCAAAAGT